>VZRO01003885.1:362276-444100 GCA_013397915.1 Daphoenositta chrysoptera
AAAAAAAAAAAGCCGGTTCTGTCAAATGCTGTTTTCTTCTTAACAAAAACGAGCTTTTAAAATCTCTGTCAAAATTTAGAATGGGTGAACAGATTCTGGAAAAATAAGAACAGTCTAATAACTTCCTAGAGAAAGATGCAGAAATAGCTTCTAAAGAACTCACACTGAGCTAAGTCTCTTTATGAGCCTGCAAAGTCTATTTGAATTTTATATTTTCCCCTCTTTTATTTTTCATAAATTCATCCTCTGCCTGCATCCAAGCTGATATGGGACTAAAACTCAAAACACTCATCTGAGATGGTGCCCCACTTCTCCACCTTTTAGCAACAGGGAGCGCAGTGATCTTGCAGTGAATATGAAGTGATTAGGGAGATGGTTTGCTTCTGTTACAGGTTCTTGTAAACATTCATTTGAGCTGTAAATGGACAAAGGAAGAAAGTTCATCTCCCCAGCTGATCTATCCATTAGCTTGCTGTATCCCTCACCATATAAACATCATAAAACAATGATTAAGTGTGCAGGTTCTGGCTGTTTTAGCACTTGCACAATGTCATCCTCCTGATAGGGCTCAGAAATCAATCCCTCCAGTCATACTCTGCCCTGAAAAGGACTTCAGTATTTCGAAGGCAAGAAAGAAAACTTTTCAGCAGAACTGGTTTGTTCAGGGTGGGACTGGGATCTGAGTGCTGTGGCTTCCACCGTGCACACATTTAGTTCTCTGATTTTGGCAGCCAGTGCTCCCACCTTTGAGTAGTTCAGAAGTTGGTTCTTGCTGCCTTCTGACAGAAAAAATGCAGGGCCCCGTGTTTGTAAGGTTCAAAAAATGTGATTATTGGAGGCATGTAGGGAAAAGAGAAATTCCCTACCTCCAGAATCAAATGATTTCTCTACACTGGCTTGACCTAAATGCTCGCCAAGAAAGTTGTGGTATCTCTATCTGAAACTTAAAAGGCAGAACTAATAAAATAAACCAAAATGGGTCACTCTGTCCATGCATGGGCTTGAAAAAGAATGTGAAAGTAAACAAATTCGAGGATTACAAAATTTAAGTGGTTCACCTGCAGTGGAAGCACATGGAAAGAATAGTTTCATGGCCAGGAAAAGAAGAGATGGAAATTACTTTCTCTACTTTAAAAGAGAATTTATTGAAGCCTGGAAGACAAGAACAGAAGCAAAGAAAACAAAAGAAAATAAAACAAAACAGCCCAGAAGAGCTCTGAAAATCCAATCTCTCCCATCAGCCTCTGGAAAATGGATAACCTATGCGTGGTATGATTGAATTTCTCTGTTTCATCACCCTAGTGGAAGCATCTTGTATGAAACTCTGGTTTATGAATTGAGTTTTGAGAGGGACCTGGGAGAGCAGGAGTTATACCAATCTAATCAGGATGTGACAAACACATGCATCAAAATGTTGCATTGTCAAGATCCAGAAGCCACTTAATTCCAGAAAGATTTTAAAGTTGAGAAAGCAGCTTTGGCAACAGGATTAGAAATGATGAGAAGGCAGATGAAAATCCAGATGGAGGAAGATAGCACAATTTCTTTTCCAAAATATCTTTCAAAAATTAGGCCACGTCCCTACATGATTTCTTATTAACTTCTCATACAAACCTATGTTTTATTCAAATGAAGGACACAGTTGCCTTCTTCCATTAATTGCACCTTTTTCCTAAACTTATGCTAATATTGGAATGAAAGATACATGAACTGAGATAAATAACACCATAAAATCCTATAAACCCCACAGGTTAAAACACCACAAAAACATTCTGAGCAAAATACCCAACAAAGCAGATTAAATATAAGAATAACATGCAAATGTCATTGCCACAGAGCAGAGAAACATGCTAATGCCAATGCCACAGGACAGGAAGCAAGATTCATGAGATTGATTTGTGATGGCTCTTAAACAAAAGCAGGGCACAAAAAGAGCCCGTGATTATCAATAACATGAGATCAAATCAGAAAGCATGTGCATTTAAGAGAGATGGCATCAAATGCTCCCTTCAAAAGAAAAAGAACATCACAATCACTTTGTATTTGCCTGGTCTCAGCTTGCATTTCCTATCTAACTACTGGAGATGGTTTCACAGGATAAGTACAGATTAGCAGAATATTCAAGGTGATTGAATGGATTAGCATTATTGTTTAGCACAATGCAAGGTGATAGGAAAATCCACAGAAAAGAAAGATCTGCTATCTGGACAGCCACTTGAAATTATGCAGCTCACAGGCTGAATTCTTACATTTCTTGTAACATCATCAAGTGTCACAGTGGATGCCTGAAAACATTTCCAGCTAAAGAGTGAGATTTAAAGCTGGGGATCTCGAGCAACAGGTGGAACAAGAATTCCTAAGTAAACTGCTATCTTGTTTGTCACACAAATAGAAAATCCATATGCTAGTGCCAGAGGCAAAAAGAACATGTTCTAACAAACAGCACAAAAAACCCCCAAACCCTGAAGAAACATTTGTCTGTAGGAAAGGGGTGGGAAAGAAAAAAAGAGATCAAATGCATCTAAAAAATTCAAAATTTATTTTAGATGAATGAACTGTGTACTGAATCCCTGCCAGGCAGAAGGCATAAATGCATGCCATCCCCACTATCCTGGCCATTGTAATCATGTCCAGCAGCTTGGGCTGCCCATTTTGCCCACCCTTGTAGAGATCCACACTGTGGTTAACAGATGTACTGATGTGTTATGCTCCCCTCAGGCCCCAAGGATGCAGTACCTGATCAAACAGCCAGGCTGTTTCACGCTGTGACAGGGATATTTGGGTTATTTCTGGGTATCCAACGTTAACAGAGGTCAAACTGTGAACAAATCCACATAACCTGTGACTAGGGATGGAGATTTTGCATTCAGACATTGCAATTCTACCGAGTTTTCTTCATTTCCAGAAGCAGACACTTTGTACCTCAAGAGCTGAATCGAATCCCCTAAAATTCAGACATCTGTGGTTTGCTTTTCGGGGAGTTTCTTGGAGCATTTCACAGGCATTAGTGGAATGTCCTCCAATGGTTCAGTGAGGCAGGTGCACAGAATTAGTCTCACTTTGCAACTAAGACCGAGGAGCAGAGGGGGATTGAGTGAATCAGCCAAGACCATTCTGCATTTGTCTGACAGAGCCATAAATAGAAATCGGGATTCCACAAAAAGTAAATAAATCACCTCCCTCCATGGAATACGTGGCAGAATATTTGGTTAATTTTGCCCGTGTGCATCCTTGCTGGGTTACAGGCAGGAAGGGAAACATCACTGTTCTGAGCAAGGTCACTCCCACAGCAAGTCCAGGGAGACCTTTAGCCATAAATAATGTGTGCAGAGCCCGTGTAGCCTCACAAGAAATAAATTTGAATGTGTGAGATCCAAGATAACTGGTATAAGGATTCTGGATATCTCAATAAGCCTTATTTATCAGTAGAGAACCCAATTCCAAATTTACCCCTGTTTTCTCACAGGTAATTATGGAGGCAGAACTAAACTGTAAATGACACTCACCAAGCAGACACAGATTTCCAGGTTTGCAAAATTACCTTCAGATATTAAAAAACAACTTGCCCTAGGCTGGGACAGGCAAGTTGAGCCAAGCTATGGGGAAATTAGTGTTGATACTCTCTCTGGTGTAACAGAAGAGCTTAACTGGTCTGTGTGGGGAAGGAAATAAGTAAACCCAAAGATCCCTGCTTGCCCTAAGGACAACAGATACATCCCCACTCCACAGAATGTAATATTCAAGCTTAACTGGAAAACTTACAATTATTTGGGGTAAAAAGCCTGTTTACTTTTTACTTCCCCTGACAGTTTTGACAAGATGACTATCAGATGGAGGTTCAGAGAAGATGTAAAGCAGAAAAAAGGCCAATTAACTTCTTTCTCCTTCAGAAAAATTTGAAGCTCCTTTGCAGTAATGAACAATACACAAACTTATCACTGAAAACTGAAAGGTAGCTTACCAGAGGTGATCAGCACCATAATTGGGACAATTCTCAAACAAAAATAAATCCTCTCCCCCCAGATTTGTGTTCATAGCTCTTCTGACTTCCCCCCAACCCCTGAATTACAAGTCAGGATTTTAATTTGCCAACACAGGCCCTTTCTGCATTGGCACTAAACATTCTCTGCAGCCCTCGCTGTGGCCACAGTGCTCAGCAAAGGAGATTCATTAACCTTTGAGACAAAATCTGACATCACAAAAACCTCCTTAGCTCTGTTTTCTTCTTTCTCCACTGTGCCATGCTGCCTGATCTCATGTTTGAGGGTGTAACAAAAACTTTAGAAACTTTTAATCTTACGAAATTAAAAGGGTTCTACTCAGAGCAATAGACAAAACTGGCCAAAATGCAGTGTACACACTACATGACACTCGTGGGCAGAGATGGGGTGAAGAGGAATGATGCAAGAACACTCGGACAGATGACAGCAAAAGAGTTGGATTCACATTCCGAGGGGACAGGGGCCAAGGGGGAAGATATAAAAGAGCAGTAGATCAGTAATCAATATAAGAATGTTTGTTTAGTCCTCTGTAGCAGTTCCCACGTTCTTGAACATTGCACTGCTTACAAGCAATCAGACTGACCATGCATGTATGGATACTGAGCCAGAATTACATCCTAGATACTTACATCTGGTATTATTACACTTTCTTAGAACAATAAATTAAAAAAAAAAAAAAAACAAATCCAGAGGGCCTGATCCACAGTCAGTGTAAATGGGTACCACTGTTGACAATTGTATGAATGGATATCAGTGAATTGATGGCAGCTGGAGAGCAGATCTCCCAACTCTTGTTAAACAGCTTAAGAGAGGCAGGATAAATCTCTCTCTAACCCCAGCCCCAAGCTAACAGGGTTACAGAAATCTGTTCAAATGGCAGCTTAGCCCACTTGCTGTGGATGATACAAATCACTTTCTGGCAACGCCCCACTGACCACAGCCAGCTCTAAGCCACCAGCCCAGAACAGATGACTAATTTTAGATGGCCAAGACTAAACAAAACTAATCCAACTTGCACTATTCAAAAATGTATTTAAAGTGTAGGTGGTGTTATACCTACTAAGCAAAGTCCAGAATCTATAGGGCAAGATCTGACAATGTGAAGACAATAATCTCCTAATCAGGTACACAAAATCTTTTAGGCTTTTCAAAATACTAAAACCCCAAGGGAAATTTTGTCCTCAACCAATTTCAAGTCAAGTTTTACAACCCAACAAGGTGCATAGTTTTTTCCACTGAGTTTTTACGAATGGAGCATCCAAACCTTTGAAATTCTCTCATGGCTCATTTGTAGGCGTCTCACTGTGTCCCAGAGAGAGTGGATGAGAGGGATAATTGAAAATGGGACACACAGGCATCAAAACAAGCAAAATGACCCCCTCCTTCCTCTTTTCCTTTTTCTTCTGGTTCACGCTTCTAAATGAAATCCCAGGCTGCCTTCCAACTGCTGCTCAGAGCTGTCACAGGGGAGGAACACGTAGGGAGCACTAAACCGACTGACCTATTTCCATCCGTGGAGCTGCTGTGTCTAAACCCTTCCTTCTGAATTCCACGCACACACACGCACATGTGCACAGCAATTTCCCTGGATACTCCCACGAGGAACCATTTCCAGCGTCTAACCTCAGCTCCTGGAGGAGCTCTCTGCTTCTTCCCGAACAGCTGTTAACCCCACGGCCTCAGTGCCCTCCATAATTAGGTTAATTTTTGGGAGTCTACCCTTTGGGGAAGACAATAGAGGATTTGGCTCACTGACCCATCTTTTCTTGTATCAGTTCTGTTCTCCATTGGATAACGATCTATATCCGAGAGATTTGTATACAAGGATCCTTTCATCTCTTTTAAAAATGCAAGCACGCAAAGAACGGCTGCAGAGTGAATAAAGGAGCACATTAATAGGTGCAATTCATGAGCACAGGAAAAGACCACTGAAAAAGACACCAAGTTGCTTGTGCCTTCCTGCAGCACCCAAATCATTTAAATGGAAAAGGTGTCCAAACCTGAGGGTTCTCAAATCCTCCCTCCTTCTTTTACAGTTAAAGAAATAAATAAAAGAGCTTTGTTACCCTATATGACTTCTATGCTACTTATGTCACTTCCTAAGAAGAAGCCACTGTTTTACTGATCTTGGCTGAACTTCAAACATATAGAAAAGTTAATTGGATGAAATGAGGCTTCCAAAGAAAAACTTTGTGTGACAAGCTCCTCGACCAAAGATTTACATGCAGTCCAAGGAGCTACAATACGGAGTGGCAGCAGCATTCCTAATGTGTAGAGGAATGCATAATGCTTGGGAGGAAACTTTCCTTTGCTCTTTTTCCTCCAAAATGTGTCCTTCTTATCCTTGTCCCCTGCCCCACCTTCAATTTAAAGGTTTATAAAATAAGAAATGTAAAGAAAGTTAATGAAGAGAATATGGAACATTAAACCAAAGATTATTTTTTAATATGGCCACATTATCAGCCCCTGGAAAGGGATAAAGTAAATGTTGTTCCATTTTTATTTCTTGTTATAACATACTCTGACAAAAGTGAGTGTAATTATTGCATCTGAAGATCTGTATCATTCTTCCCATAATTTTTCTATTTCTACTCAATGTGGGTTTGTACTGAAGGAAGCCCTGGTCAGCAGAGTGCCAAGTACTGCAAAATACTCCCTTTTGGGGAGTAGAGCACACTCCTGGAGGAGATTTTTAGAAGTTACATAGAACTGGAGCAGAAAACTAGACTTCAAGAAGCCCTGAAAATTGTGATGAACTTCAGAATATCCACATACTATGAAAACTCAGGGGAGACCCTCTTTTTATCTAAGCTGACTTTTTGAAACCATGGACCATTTGATACCAACAAACTTCTACAGTCACCCCCATGAGGGAGGAAAAAGTTTGGTCTCCACCTGTGGTCCTCATGAGGTGACAGATTGCTATTTGCATTGGCAGCTTGCTTCCCCATTTGAAACATTTACTTTCCTATTTGAAAGCCAAATATTTTTGCCATATCCTCCTCTGCTAAAGCTGTCGTCACCTGCCTTGCCCCTCGGACCGAACATGTGTGTGATGGTGGTGTCAGCTTCCTGTATTAAACAAAATTATCTCCTTTATCTTGTACTACAATATACGTTTTCCAGACCTCAGGCAGAGATCTTTGCCTCTCTTTTTCACACCCCAATTTTAAACCTCCCACAGCAGAGTCAGCACAGCAAGGTTCATTTTCTAGGGGAGAGCCCAGGGTTAGCCCAGTGGCCCAACAAAGCTTTTTCAGCATCTCAGTGTAGTCCTGAATGCTCAGGAGGGCATCATGAAAATAAAAGGTATCTAACATTCACTCCACGCTGTATTTCCACATCAAAGAGTGGCAAACACAGCAGTGGCAGTGGCACATCAGCCAGGTGCAAAAATCACCCCAACACAGACTAAGGAGCAAGGAGAGAGAGAAGGCCCTCTCCTCCTCAGCCGTGCTCAGAGCAGATTTCAGCTCTCACCCCCTGGCTCTGCTCATGCCCAGAGTATCCCATGTCATCGTGGTTCTGCTCCTCACAGCCATTCCCAGCACTCTCTTGAACTCTGTCTCCTCTCAAGTCAAGGATTGCCACCGAAATTCTCACTAATGGCAATCTTCTGTCATTTCCTGCTGGAGCTCACACTTGGCGTGTGGGTGGCAGACATCAGGTCCTGCCTCCCAGTCACAGACTACCAAACTCTTAATTTCTTGTTAGTAGGTTCTGTCCCATGACAAGTTGCTGGAATACAGGCGAATAAGGCACAAGTTACCTTTAAGAATAAGTCCCAGAGTAGCTGCAGTCCAGGTACTCAAATTAAAGCAAGTGTCATTGCTTGAAAGGTAATTGAAATGCCAAAATCAGTATGAGAATTTGTGCTAAGTTCTCTCTCAGGACTCCACCAAGGCTCGTGATTCAATTAGGTATTACAGCACTAAAGCCAGACCTTCACTCCTAATCTCTGGGCAGAGGATTCAGTATTTTAGAGATAAAAAAAAAGCAAATGACAGCACTTTCTTCCTCCTGTTCAGGTCTATATTCTAAAGGCCTGTTCCTCAGCTTTTTTAGGAGATTAGAAGACAGCGACTCCCACACACTATAGTTACAAAGGTGTATTATACAGGGAAAAGCCCATTTAATTAAACCACCTCTGAAGTATTTTTTTCCTTTCTTATTTTAATTCAGGATAAAGTGAGTTCTAAAAACAACTCAAAGATTGTTGATCTTTTAGGACAACTAGGAAGAGTCTCCAGTGCAGCCTCAAAACATGCAGCTGTTACATTCTGGTTACTTACAGATCTAATAATTTCTTGCAGAGACACCTGGGATCTTATTTGCTGTAGCACCGACTGCTTCCAGAAATACAACCACATGCAGAACTAAATCCATGTGCTGAAGAAGAATTACAGAGCTAGTTCTAGAAACCTGACCTTACCAGAAAGCTGGATTTTTGCATTATTTTAATTGATAATCCACAGAAAGCCTTATTTAGCAAACAGTGTTTTAGACAAAGGGAACCATTTTAAACTATATATGCCAAATATTGCCTCGTTTTTCTTTTAACAAACAGTTCTAGAAACTCAGGAATACATGGTGTTCTTGGGAGAATTGTAACAGTCTCAAGAGAAAATAGGAAAAAAAAAAATAGAGACAGTACAGGAAGGCATAATTGTGTCCTGCAGCTGAACACACTTCTTGAAATTCCATTCCTCATATTCTGGGTGTCCTGAGATGCCCCATCCTGCCCCAAACCAGATCCTCAGCAGATGCTCTGGTCCCAGCACTGGTGCATTTATGCCTGCAGGCAACCCCTTGGGAAATTTTACTTGCAGCTGGTTTAGGCCCACTCGTCTTCTTAGGCTCAGTTATGCAAAGGAACAAAATCCTGTGCCAGGGGCTGTGGGAGATGAGAAATTCCAAACAGGCCACCCAAACATGTGCAGCTCAATGGAAACAAGCTGCAAGGCTGCAATCAGGAGAGAAAACCTCATCCATCTAATAATCCACTTGCCCCCTTATTTCATTTGCAACACAAATAACTGCAGAGCCTGTCCATGGCACCAGTGAGGTGCCCCACTCTAAATTCTAAAGCCAAACATTTCAAGGCTTTCACTGTCTGATTTGAGAGGTGCTATAGAAGGAGCTGTAATATTAAAAGCTCGCACCTTCACCACTGGTCAATCACACTGAGACTATTTAAGAGCTCAGAGTTGAATACAATTTATGTCCTCAGATATAGGAAAATACTTTATTGTTTCCAAGACTAGATAAAAAAGATGTGGACTATCTGAGAGATCCATTTGTAAAGAATGTGGCCACATTCTTTTCTCTGTTCATGCCAGCACTCAGTCATGGCCTGTTTCCAACTTAAATAATTATTCCAAATTACATGTATCAGCCTTTTATTTTACAGGTTAGAGATTGTATCTTTATAATTAAAAAACAAAAACCAAAAATCTATTTTTCATGTTTGACCTTAAATAAAGACCCATGTCTATAATGAACTTGTAATCAAGGAACAGGCAGGTACAAACTATTTCTGCTTGTGCCAGCAATGGTCAAATGGTCAAAGCTGACTTTTCTCCTGCTTCTGCTGACCTGGAACAACTACAGGGCTTACACAGCTTCAGCCCAACAGCTTCTGCTTAAGGCAAGTGTTCAGGGAGGCATCAGCGAAGTTGAATGGATTTTTTGAGGAAGTACAACATTTCATTTTGTGATATTTCTTCCTTACCCTATTAAGCTTACATGATACCAAACCACAAACCCCTCTGCTCTGCACAGTTGAAAGAAAAAGCCTCTAGCTTCCATTGATTCTAATGGAAGTTGTCATTTGAAAGGAAGAAATTCTCTCCAGAACTCATAGAATAGTTCAATTAGATGCAATGACTTAGTTTATATGCACTATGTCCAATTTTTTCAGTCAAACAATCCTTTAATTCTAAGAAAGACTAAAGAGTCATTTGGTATATGGGCTCATTGCAAAAGAAAAGTATGAGCATTATACAGTAGTTTGAAAATCACATTTTCAATCCAGAAGAGGCTACTGTGATCATCTTTGCTGACCTACCATTCACACACAACGACCTCCTTTGGAGCCATTCCCATTCACAAAAAAATGTACCACCCCACCAAAAAAACCCCCAAACCAATAAAAAACAACAAGAAAACAAACAACAACAAAAAAATCCCAAACAGATCTTTAAAGAAAATATTTTAATTTCAAATAAAAACAGTCCATCAGGGAAAACACACCATGTCCCCTTAAGGACTTGAATCTTCCTTTCTTTAGCAGCTGTGTCAAGACATTCAGCTCTGTTATGCCCTCCCCTATTTACTGAAAAGTAACCTTCCTGTTACTTCATGCTCTGTGTTCCTTATGTGTATATTCAGATCACAGATCAATTGGTCCCCCCACTCTGGCCTCAGATCATTCATCCCCTTGCCTGCTCTCTGCTGAACAAAACAAACTCAGCTCCAGGACTGCCTTGTTGTCATATAACAATTTTTCCAAAACTCCTCTTGTTGGTCTTTAGAGCAGGTCAAACCTGTGCCAAACACAACTGTTTACACATCAATGCACTTGTCTAACTGGCTTTTGGAAAGCTGAATTTCTGAACATTCTGGGTAGTAAGTAATTATTTGAGATAGATCCAAGAAACACAGAGGAAAAGTGAGTGATGAAATGGACTCAAACCCCCAGGATTCCTAGAAACAGAATATTTTCTCATACATGAATCAGAAATAAAAGTCTGAGGTAGATTCATTGCTCAAAATATTCTGCTTGTCTGATCAAGCAAGCTGTGGTTGTCTCCTTCTCCAGCTTCAAGATGAAAAGAGAAACCCCTGAGTTCTTGACTCAGTTCTTCCAAGGTAGCAGCAATTTGGCTTCCATGGGAATTTATGAATCCTCAGCTGTGTTGTTACTCTTAACAAGAGCTGACAGTTAAATGCATTTCATTAACAGAAACTAGAATGAGAATGACAAAACTTTAGCGGATCAGACCTGTAATTGAAAAGGTGACCAATGCAAGGAGAAAGAACTGCCTGCCAGGATTGCACTTGCCTCACACCCACACTGATAACAGCGTTATCTCCTGCTTGTGACCTGTCTCTCTCTTACACAAGTTAACACAGCATCAGCAAGATGGAGATGTCAAGAACAAACCCATGCCAGCACCAGCTCCTCCCTGCACATCAAGAGCAGGAGCAACAGTAAATGCTGCTGGAAGAATTAAAAACTAAAATTTTCCCAGCTGAAAATGTACAGAAGATTAGCAAAGGCACAGCAGAAAGTGAAGGAGCTTGACAGGCAGTTTGTTCATTGATTCTTTTCAGTCTTGGAAGAGCAGGCAGAAGATCCAAGGACAACTGCTGGGGTACAAAACTTGCTGGGAGTGCTTGCATGGGATATATATTCCCACTGTGCAGCTTCCTCACTGGGCAAGCATTGCCAAAAGATTGACTGGGCCTTGAACATCTGTGGATTTCCAAAACCTACTGAACAAACCTATCTCCAGATGCACAAAACGACAATTTAATCCAGATGTAAAACAATGGGTAGAACCATTGCACTGCTCAGCTGCAGCAGAATAACAAAAATCCTGGTGCTAGGATGTACATGAGGATTGAACCAGGAGCTGAGTCGAGCTCCACAGTTTTGCCAGAGGAGTAGAGGAGAACATCTAAAAGTAATCTATTCTGAAGAAACACACCTTTTGGGTCAACCATCCTTTTCAAATGAATTTTGTCACTGAGAGCTCCTTCCCGGGGTTCACCAAATTCAGAGTAGTCCTACTCTCAGTTGATATATGAAGGTTATTCAGCCTGATTGTGTAGTTTGCTATTGTGTTCCCTGCCACCAGCCAGAGGGGGAAAAAAGGAAACGTAAAAGCAGAAAAAACCCTACCACTATTCATCCTATTATATTTAGTGCTCTGTCTTCCCCTGCTATAACAGCTTGCTTGATTGTCTTGTCCCCTGCTGTGCCACACTCTTTTAGCTCTGAAAGCACTTTGGGAAGGTGAGGATCTTTTATGGTAGCACTTAGCAGGACAGGATTGTGTCTTCTGGTCAGCATGGCAGTGTCAATGCATAATTGACCATCTCAACATTCAGGCACCCTTGCTGACCTATTTCAATTCAAACTAATGTACAAAATCTGTTATTACTAATACAAAACGTGACCAATCTGAGAGGTTTTGGCCACTTCTGCGACATCCTTCTTTCAGTTCTTGAGAGTCACAAAGATGCCATCTTACTCTTAGCCCTTCCATGATGCACCTCACTCACTGCTTTGCAGAGAATCAGATCACATAAAATCCCACTCTATGAGCAGAGATTGGTCTTGTAAACAAGAAAAACACATTCTCTCACTCAGCTGTTGCTTGGAGAATCAAATGCAAGACCCCTGTATGCTTTTCTTCCCCTGAGTGTGTTGCAGAGGCACCTTAGAAGGGTCAGGCTTTTCCAAGATCCAGCAGAGCTGGCCGAGTCCCAGGATAAATGCTGCATTGGGTGTCGGGAAGCTCCAGTCCTTTTGCCAGCATTTGGATGTCTGAATGGCAGTGATAAAAGGGAGGGGGCAGCTAAACCCACCCCCACCACTGCAGCATTCCAGTGTTGTTAGAAATCCAGCTGCTCTCTGCAAACTGGCAGGATTTACTGTTCCTATTTTGGATAAAGACACAGACGAAACTCCCCTTCCCCATCCATTATCATTGCCTAACCTCTCCAGCACATCAGCTCCGTGGCTGTGGCAGGAAAGGAGAGGCAGAGGCAGCACTCGCATTGCAGGCACCTTGCAGGCAGCAGGTTTATGCTCTGTGCAACCCGAGATCAGCACAGCTGGGGTATCACCAAGGACTGCACGTAGAGTCACCGACAGCTCCATTAATGTACATCCTTCCCAGCCTGGGAGGGGACAAAAGGCACAGTCCCTGTCCCACTCACACGGGCAGAGATGATCAATGATTTGTAGCTGGACACTGTGTGTCCAAAAAAGCCACATCCCCTTTCTGATCCCAACTCCTCCACGCTGGCAGAGAGCTCTTCCTCCAGCTCTGAGGCACCAACCAGACAAAGCCATCAGCTGTCACATCTCCCTCCTGCCTCTACCCTGACATCCCCCCTCTGCCTGGCGCCAGGGGCAGCACAGAAGTAATCTGCTATGAGATTAATTGCTCCCTCTGCCATTTCAGCACAGCTAAGATGGTATCTGTGTTCATAGGGAGCAGAGAGAAAAGGGGTTTGTGGACAGTTTTTCACCATGTGTACATAATGGGGTACAAGAGTTGCATGGAAACAACTCGTTTCCATCTTCTGACACCAAAATGCCCCATGGACATGCCAAGTCACCCAATTTATTACCAAATAGTATAAATTATCATCTGCTGCTAGTAGGAAATAATAATCCTAAGAAAGAGATCATATAGGCATGGTTGCTTTTGAACACACCAAAACCCATCCAAGAAATCCCTTGGCTGCCACTGTCTGTCATTTCCAAGACCCCCAGAAAAACTGCACAACAGCCACCTACAATTTATGCTCTGGCTTCAGAATTGCTTTATGTCCATCCCACCCAAGCTGCCACGAAAAAAGGGACCCCTCTCTGCTCATTCCTCTCTTCTGTCTTGGTCACACTTTTCTGGCTGCACTGGGAGCCAAATGAGAACTGTTTTATCAGGTTGGTTTTCTGTGGGATCAGTACTTTTCCAGCTCACAGCACTGCCACACAAGCACCAGTCCTGGCAAAAGGGAGATGGCAGGGATGCACAGCCAGGAGGGAGAACAGAGCTGAACTGCCCCTCTGGGTACCCAGAACACATTTTCCTGAGCTTAAAGCAGCTGTGAAACAGCAGTATCCCCTCTCTCCGTGCTTCAGCAGAAAAGGGTTGTGTACTAGTAGCTAAATAAAGTTTCCTTTAAAGCCACAACCTAAATTTCCAAATGAGCACTATGACTACTTTTCAAGAACTCAATGCCTTGCAAGCTCCTTAAACACAATATTTAACCATGTTTCTTTTGGGAGACTTCCCCTACGAGAATTAAGCCAAGGAAAATGGTTTGTTCTCCAAACAGAAAATAAAACATCACAACTCTGAACCACTGAGAGATGCTTCACAAGGCACTTCCAAATCACAAAGAGGTTGCAGTGTCTGGGGGTTAATGTGCTGACCAAGACGTGTGAGTGGGAACTTTCAGGAGGTGTCTGCATCTACACTCCTCAGAAGTGACCCACATCCTCAAATTCTTTATTAATCTTCTTTTATTGATACAATATTGATTTAGATAATGAATGCTTATTCTTTAGCTTTGTCTCAGGATTTTGTTTTCATGTTACACGACACTGCCCTTAGGACCAATATTGTAAATTAAACAGCAAGCTGCCATCACTTTAAGTGCTGCAATTAAAAAAAAAATAAAATAAAAGAACAGCTGTCACCCAGGAAGAGAAAACAACAAAAGTGGAACCTAAACAAACATTTCCTTAGGCTGCTATTGTTTTCCTAATAACTTGGATGGTATTTCCCCCTCCCCACTCACACAGCAGCAGTTGGAATAGGAAGACTGGACTTTTCTATTGACAGCTGATAAATCCTTTCCATGTGAATTGAGAGAATTGAAACCATCACTTGTATAGCATTATAAAACTTGACTACAAGGAAAGAGGCTCTTGCAGAGATCATGGGAGTGATCACTGTTTGCTGCTGATCTCATGTAAATGGGAACAACTTCAAAAAATTCCAGGATGTCTGTCCAGAAAGGTCTTCAGGAAGAGTTAATCCCTCGACTGCCTCCCCTCAGCTGGTGAATCTGTGTAGGTGAACAGATGCTGAAATGGGAGAGTGGAAGTGAGAAAAGGGATGCTGATACATTGAAAAAGATTCTGAGATGCTGCCTGGGGTGGAAGAGTCTGAAACTGGGATACACACTGGCCACAAGCTGAGCCTTCCTATCTTCACAGAAAACAGGCAAAACACCGTCCCCACTCTTCCTCTTTAGGCTGTTCACCCAGAAGGAACAGTAGGCGCTTTCATGAAGGCAGAATTTGACTTCTAATTGGTAATTTCAAGAGTTAAGGAAAAAATTACCCCTCTTGACTTGCAGTTTCCATTTTTCACTTAATTGTTGCAAAGACAATCCCTGCTGGCACAAGCAAGCACTGGAGTGTAACCTGTAAAGCTAAAATACAGAAGTAGCCTGGCTCTGCTCCCTGCACCAGCTCAGAGAAGGGTCTCAGTTCTTTGAGAGTCACAGAATCACAGAACAGTTCGGGTTGGAAGGGACCTTTAAAGGCCATCTAGTCCAACTGCCTGCAAAGAGCAGGCAGATCTTTAACCAGATCAGGTTGCTAAGAGCTCCATCCAACCCAGCCTTGAAAGTTTTCAGGGACAAGGCTTTTACCTCCTCTTTGGGCAACCTGTGCCAGTGCTTCACCACCATCATCCTACAAATTTTTTTCACTATATCTAGTCTGAATCTCCTTTCCTTTATTTTAAAACCATTACCTGTTTTGTTGCTACAGGCCCTGCTAAAAAGCCCGTCCCCATCTTTTTTATAAGCCCCCTTGAAGCATTGAAAGGCTGCAATAAGGCATCAAAGCCTTCTCCAGGAATTCAGCAAGTATTGCCAAGTCCTGCAGGGACTCTGTACTCCTCTCCAGGAGTGAGGACAGAGAAACCTCTTCCAAAGTCACTCCTGAAGATGGGGCAGAATGGAGAAGTCGACTTAGGGAACAGCCCCACTCAATAAGCAGAGCACAGCTTGAATCCCTGTTCATAGCCTCAGTTGTGTGGGCATCCTCAGGGCTGGATGCAGCTCCTGCTTGCCAGGCCAGGAGAACACAGGGCTGGAATGGAGCTCACCCTCATCAACGCTCCAGGGGCTGGGATTTGCTCCCAGGGGCGGTGAGAACTCCGTGATGCTGCTGGCAAGGCAAATACAGCACAAAGTCACACAGCCCCCACGAGCTCCAGCTGCTCTTGCCTTCTGCAAGGAACCACACCTTTGTTTTGGGCCAATAATTGCGTTAGAGAGGGAAAACTAAACAAGGGCAAGGGCAGGAGGGGGAGAAAGCCCAGAGAGAATCAGCTCATGCTCCTGAGTCACAGTTCAATTGTCACTTCTGGGCACCTCCCTGAACCAGACCTTCAGCAAAGCAACAGCTCCACAAATCCTGTTTTTGGAAAGGAGGAGACAAACAGCAACAGCTCCACAAATCCTGTTTGGGGGAAGGAGGAGACAAACAGCAACAGCTCCTCAAATCCTGTTTGGGGGAAGGAGGAGACAAACAGCAACAGCTCCACAAATCCTGTTTGGGGGAAGGAGGAGACAAACAGCAACAGCTCCACACATCCTGTTTGGGGGAAGGAGGAGACAAACAGCAACAGCTCCACAAATCCTGNAAACAGCAACAGCACCACAAATCCTGTTTGGGGAAAGGAGGAGAGAAACAGCAACAGCACCACAAATCCTGTTTGGGGAAAGGAGGAGAGAAACAGCAACAGCTCCACAAATCCTGTTTGGGGAAAGGAGGAGATAAATGGGAATTGGAATGGGGATTGTCCCCACTGGTGGCAGCTACACCTTATCACAGACCATCTCCTCCTGGGATAAGCACCCAAAGGACATCCCTCCTGCCCTTTGCCACCACAATGACATTCCCCTCTCTCAAGGGTAAACCAAAACAAATATCTACAGCACTTTGGCAGAAGTTTACTAAGTAATTTGCAAAATTAAAAAAAATAATAATAATAAAACCCCAAGTAAAACACAAAACCAAAGCAAAGCAACCAACCAAAAGAAAAAGCCACTGGAGAATTTGGTCCTTTGTTTGCTGCTATGAACAGAGCTAAGAACTCCGACCACCAGAGATACAAGCCAGATTTATAGAGGAAATTAAAAAAGAGAAGAAAGCCAAATATGTTTAGTTACTTAACTGAAAGTAAATCTAAGAAACCCAGATGGGATTATTCAGACTTAGGATCAGTTATTCAGGAGAGGAAAAAAGAGAAACAAATATTTCAACCAAACTGGCTTTAACACCCCTGTTAATTACAAAATTCATTCTGGAAGATAAAAAAAATGCGAAAGAAATAAAGTCACTGAAGGTCAGGAATAGGCTCCTACAGCAACTTACAGACATAAATGGCACTTAGGTACAAAACTTTAATTCACTTGGCTGGGATTCATGAGCTGGGTGCTTATTCTCTGCATAATGGCTCAAAGGTAATAATCACAAATGGTGCTATTTAAATGGAAAATAAATAGCCCTGTCTCTTTAAGGACATCATGTCTCATTCTCAGTGGAATAGTGGCAGCTATAAAAAAAGCTATGATTTCAGTATTTCTTGTTATGACTTCTCTCCCCACTCGTCTAAAAATAAAAGGCTACTCTGTAGTTCCAGATCAATCTAACTAAAAGAGAAGAATCCGCTTACAAAAACAAAATAGCAGCTCTGACACTAGTTAGGTATTCATCACATGTGGAATGGCCCATAATGCTGCCTTCAAACCTTTCCAACAAGTTGTATTAAATTAGGTTGGGTTTTTTTTTTCCTTGCACCAAAAGCAAAATAAATATAGCTTTATTTAATGCTACTAAAACGTTCAGATTCAACTGGAACCCCAAGGCATGTGGCTTTGTTGTTAAAGCACATATACTGACTCTATTGATTGGTGCAGTCCTCTGTGCGAGAGAATTTGTCACATCAATAGCAGCTGAGAAATACTCAGGAGCTGTAATATGGTTTAAATGAGCAGTTACCACATCAATATAAAGAGCATTTCAATGGCAGTAGATAGGAACCCTTTTGCAAACCCAGGATTTGTTTTAAGATAAAGGTTGACAACTTTTTTTTTACAAGGGAGTTTTATTTTTTTAAGTAATGGTGAGCAAAGCAGCAACCCCTATAGCTGTCCTGTGGTGGTGACAGCACTCTCTGGGCAATGAGAGCCACGATGGACAGAAAACTTCCAGGAAAGGAAGGGAAAGGGATGGAAATGCTGCAATCCAGGTGGATGGAAGGGCCAGAGATAACTCTGCTGCTCCCTGGCCTTTTCCACTGCTGTTCCCGGAGCACAGCTGGGCCACAGCTGTGGATCCACCCCTGGATTTGCTTCCCACATGTTGCCTGGCACAACACTTGAGCTGGGACATGCCAGGAGTGAGACAAAGACAGAAGAGGAGATTCCTGACCTATCCTCAATGCCAAGGAAGAGCTGGGGAAGGAGAAAGCTTCTGCCATGCCTCTCCCTCTCCTCCTGGGAGATGATACATGGGAATGGCCATTCCCAGCTGATACCAAATGTGGTCTAGGCAGGCTCAGAGAGACTTGCTGGCCTCAATAACAGGCAATCTAAATTAAAAAGTCAAGCAAGGTGTGAGAGGGGCACTGAGAAGAAGTGCATGGAGCTCATGTGCTTCCTGCACCTTGGCTGCATTGGTGGATCCTGGGCCTGGGGTCTGGCACACAGAGCTGGGCTCACAGACCTCCCCAGGGTGTGCAGCCTCTGCTTTGGTCACAACTGAACTGGAAAAAAAAAAAAAAATAAACAGGAAATTCACGGCAAGGAACAAACCTCCATTTTGTGGGCTTGAGAAATCCCTGTTTTTCAATGATGAGAAATAGTTCTATGTTTTCCGAGGAGGGAGCATCCTTTTCCTGACTGAGTTGTGTTTATAGAGTACAATTCTCTCGCAGCCACCTCCCTCCTTCCCTTGGGTTAATGCACAAGGGACATCCTTGTCATTCAGGCAAAAACCCCACGAAAGGAAGATGAGAAGAGGCACGTGCTGCAAGTTTTGAATAAGATGAGAAATTTCACACTATCCTGGTATCTTCTGGGTAACTGCTTATTTTATGATGACTAATAGGCAATTACTATGGTAATACTGCAATACAACATGTGTGAGGTTTGGAAATGAGAAATTATAGGTAACTACTTTGGACTCATTTCTATGGTAACAAAAAGTAATTGTCATTAAATACCAGTTATATTGCGGCTGTACCTGGTAATTATAGATTTTTTATGCCCAGTAACATAAATAAAACCAATAAATTTATTCAAAAGGTCCACGATTGTTTACTTATACGTTGCTATACAGAATACACAAT
Organism: Daphoenositta chrysoptera; assembly: GCA_013397915.1. Taxonomy (NCBI): domain Eukaryota; kingdom Metazoa; phylum Chordata; class Aves; order Passeriformes; genus Daphoenositta; species Daphoenositta chrysoptera. The sequence goes on from VZRO01003885.1 coordinate 381,394, forward strand.
GACAAACACCTAATTAGGAAAAATAAACTCCATTGAGAGCTTCATCTTGTCATCTGAGATGGATACTCTGTTTTTCAATTTAAGGAAATGCACGAATTTCACACGTATTAAATGAAGTTAAGGGGGAAAAAAAACAAAACAACCTTCTCTGCCAGAAAAATAGGTGAAAAATAATGAAGAGACAAGCAAATGATAGTCTGCACGTGTGGAGCTGTGTCTTACAACTGAACAAGTGATAGTAAGAACCACCTGACATATCCAGTCACTGTCAACATACATACACACACAAATATATGTATGCAGGCACAGGTATATCCCTCCCAAAAGGGGCATAAATAATAAAATAATTTGGATAAAGTCCACATGTGCATTTACTGTTAAAAAAATCTTATGAATTACATGTGAACATGAATTTTTTGACTATTTCTAGAGTCACAGAATCCTCAAAAACATGTTTGGGATAATTCTGAAATATTTCACCTGATCCAAAGCCGAGTTTTCTGATTGTATTTGAAATCTTTCAAAATGAACATTTAGAAAAGGTCAGTTTTTAAACAAATGGTGCCATTAACAAACAAAAATGAAAGAAGACTGTCCTTTATAAAATGCTGGTATGAATAATTTAAAGTGTTTCTCAAGACTTCCATTTTTTTTACTTGAAACAGTTTGCTAAATTCGACTCCCTTCCACAAATTATCACAGTCTTTACAAAACTACATTTCTGGGACAAAAATATAATATTGCTCAAGATATTTAATGCCAACACACTGACACTGCTTATGGTGAATTCGGTGTTCCAGTCTGGGTAGGGCTGGCCTCCTTTCTGTCCAACAAATGACTTTGTTAACCCCTTACACAAGCAAGAAGTAAAGACTGCGTTGAGTTCAAAAATATTGTTGGTGAGAGTGGAATGAAAAAGGACAGGAACTGGTGTGTGCCCTCTCCTCCCCATTCCCACAGATCCCTACAGTCGGGCTGGAAGGATGCAGCAGTGATGGCATTTCAGAACATTTCAGCTAATTCATGGTTTTAATTTACTGAGGGATGATACTGCCCCAGCTCTCCCAGAGAAGGAACACGGAAAAGCCAAGGAATGGGAGCACTCACTGGGTCGTGCGACAGAGCCTTTAGAGAACAGTCAGGATATTTCATCTGCCTTGTCATGGCATTTCTGGGATACCTCAGAGAAGAGCTCCCCAGACTAAGAAACACATCCCTTTTGGTGCCAGTGTAGGATTTTGCCTCTGAAAGGTGAGGCTGACAAATTGGAACTAATCTAAGACGGTGTGGTACAGTCATCTCGCCTGCAGGGACACATCTCAGCATTCAGCTGCAGAATGCCAGCTTAAGAACAAGCTCTCGATAAAGGAAAGTTCAGGCCAAGCCTGGGGATGCACGACTTTTAAATCAAGAACACTTTTTTTCCCCCTTAGTCTACCCCTCTTCCCTGGGGATGGCAATATGATAATGCTGTACTGCAAACAGAGGGAGAAAAGTTGAGAAATCTCTCTTCCCTGAACTAGTTTTCTTTTATTTCCTAAAGCTGTTTCACAGTTTAATCCATCAGAGTGGGTGAGATTAGTGCTATGGAGAAACTCACAAATATTTTTATTTTTGTGCCATGTTCTTTCAAACTAATGCTAAAGATCAAGTTGTGCACTACCCCCAGCAAAAGGGGTCTTTCTATTCAGGTGAGAGCTGAGGACAAGTTGCCAGCAAGGAATGAGGGAAAATTATGCTGAAGACTTTCTATTTTACCTGGGTCAACCAATGCCATCTTCCTGGGCAATTTAATTAACAAGCCCATGCAGCATGACATCTTCTGCACACTGTAACTGCAAAGCTTAGAAGTGTAGTAATATCAGGCTTTAAAGCCTTCAGGAAAAGGGTGGAGCCTGTCTGCCTGTTTTGAGAAAGACTCTACATCCTTGGCCACAGTGAACAGCAGGTTCATTATTCTGTCATTATTCTATGTTTCAGGAGGAGCTGGGTATATTCATGCAGTAAAAAAATTTATTTGGAGAGTTTTTTGGGTTTTTTTTCACTGAAAAGAGATTAAAAAAAAAAAAAAAACCCACAAAAACTTTTGTTCAAATTGTATAAACATTTTCCAAACATTCTAAATAAAAGGATGTGCTTAATCACCCCGTACATCCCACAAGGCACTTTACCTTTTCACTCCTAATTGTATAGGTCCACAAATTCTTAAACTCTTGAATAAACTGGAATAAGTCAGTAAAGTTTAGCATCCATTTCCGTGTACCCTGAAACACTGAGCTCTGACGTTCATTTCCATGACCATTTCTTTTAGAGCCACATGAATGTACATGTGACATATAAACAGTTTCCTAAGAGGTGAGTCTGTGCTTTATAGCTGCAGTACTGAACTCACTTGCTGGTGATGAACATTTCACCACATCCCAGTCAGAGTCACTACCCATTTTGTCTGCTCTCTTGAGAAAGAGTTTGCAGAAAACAGGCAATTCTTACTGGCATCATTGCAGATTTGGCCTAAACTCCTAAACCTCAGCTCACAACAACCAAGGAAGGAGGATTTTGGAGGCGAGCACAGGACTCACACCCTCGGTGAAAAGTCCTGCATCCCCAAAAGTGGCAATGAAGAAAACCTCACCAGCCAACTGCTAGCATATCACCCTGGAGTAGGGAGAGGTTGGTTCCAGTTCTGATGTCAGGAGAACCAGTCCATCCCATCCCATTGCATCCCATTGCATCCCATCCCATCCCATCGCATCCCATCGCATCCCATCGCATCGCATCGCATCCCATCCCATCGCATCCCATCGCATCCCATCCCATCCCATCGCATCCCATCGCATCCCATCGCATCGCATCGCATCCCATCCCATCGCATCCCATCGCATCCCATCCCATCCCATCGCATCCCATCGCATCCCATCGCATCGCATCGCATCCCATCCCATCGCATCCCATCGCATCCCATCCCATCCCATCGCATCCCATCGCATCCCATCGCATCGCATCGCATCCCATCCNCATCCCATCCCATCCCATCCCATCCCATCCCATCCCATCCCAGTCCATCCCATCCCTTCTCCCAGAGCTGCTGGCACACTCAGGCTGCTCACGCTGCCCTCTGTGCTGGGATTGCAGAGGAGAGCCAAGTGCACCCGACAGTGCCGGTTGTGCAAGGCTGTGCACTGGTGGGGTAAAGGAAAAGCCTCTCTCACACTGGCAGGAGATCAATTTACAAACTCAAGCATGAGGTTTAATTACCCATTTCATTATCTTAGCTTGCGTAGCTCTGGATGTGAACCTTCGGTGAACCAAAGAAATAGTCACCAGCTGCTGCTTTGAGGAAGAGGGAGATAACAGCAAGGAGAAGTTCAAATGCCTAAAACAGCTCTTGCTGCACCCCTGTTTGCAAAAGCAGGGTGTTATGCACAATTATTTATTTGTCCTTGCATATTAGGTAGTTTTAGTCAAGCTCATTAATGATTAATTGTTTTATTGTCCAGTTGATTGAGTGTTGAAGGTTACCAAATTAAAAGTTTTTGTATATGCCCCAGTTCAAACAGGTTAATCCAAGTTAAAAGCTATATTTTTCTTAAAATACCCCTGTTGTGTCCCTGTTAAACGTTGTTGTTCCCCAGTTCTGTCATCTTTACCAGGTATTTATGATGTTATTGAAGTTGTTGTATGTTCATTAAGTGTTTATAACGTTTTTTGTTAGAAGTTTTATGATTTTAGATTATTCACTGTGTAGCATTGTTATTACCGAGTTTTATTATTTTTGTCAAGCATCTATAATGTTGTTAAGTAATGTTTTGTTGGTATGTATTGTTTTCTGAGATTATTTGTTGAATATTTTATGGTTTTGGTTGTCCATTGGAGAGGGAGCCACCCCAGCTAAAGGCGAATATTAACTGGCACAATCCTGCCCTGTAACTTGCATCCATGACAACCGTGCATATTAAGGAGGTTTTTTCCCGCCACTCGAGCCATCTGACACCTACCCCTAGGCAACAGCAGCCCATTGGCAAGCTCGGATCTGTTCATCATCAGAAGACACCAATTAACTGATGATATGGGCGGACTTGTGGGCGGTGACGGGCGGAGCCACGACCTGATAAAAGCAGCTGCACAGCCCTGAGGAGCTGCTTTTTGCCCCTGGACTAGCCTGGGCAGAGCCCGTTGCTGGCGCTGGCCTCATTTCCATTGGAAACTGTGTAATTCACTGGCTTTAGGCTAGCTAAAGCCAAATCCAGCAACGCAGGAGTCCCACCCTGGGGACACAGAGCCTTATCGTAGGCTAAAAGAGTCTCCTATCCCTGCGTTCCCGGTTTTCTTTTCTTTCTTTTAATCCGGATCCCGGATTTTTAATTTTTTTTGCTACCGAATTTTAATTAATTAATTTTATTAATTTCTTAATTAATAAATACTTTATTTTTATACAAAAATAGAAGCTGTCTTCTGTTTTTGACACAGGGGTTGTCCCCAGCCAACAGATCTGTGTTAGACCCCACTATGTGAAAGACTTCTGAAAGTCCTATTCATGTGCTAATCTGAACAAAGACCAAAGGAGATGAAGCAGAGTTACCTAGCCAATCACTGAGAAGCCTCAGAGTCAAATTTTCAAATACAAGCAAGCGATCCTTAGAGATTTTTTTAGAAATTCATCCAGTAAATTCAAGTAAATAAATTGTGATGTGCTTGTGGATTTTGTATGAGCAGGAAATAAAGTGTTTGCTCTAAATTATTCACTCAGCACTAGTTAACTGCAATGCTGGCATATTACTAGGCTTTTTAATATTCTTCTCAAGATAATAGGTAGCATTTTGCTTATTATCCTTGTTTTTAAGTTATTAGTTACATTAGGCCATTTGTAAATACAGTGAAGAATTGCAAGAAAATAAAATGTTTTTTCAACTACCTCATTAAAATTCTCTCTAGTTCAGGAGGGTTGCAAATCCTGCATATCATGGAAAGTTAAACCAGGAGTACACCATCAGGCTCAGCAATTCCAAATTAATTCACATGCCCTTTCCTACAACCTGGGTTCCCAAAAGGCTTTTCAACTTCTGAGCCATATGAATGCCTATAAAGCTGTATGTCTCTCAAAAACTATAGATAACAGTGCAGGGGAAAACCCCTACAGGGCAAAAACTATAAATAACAGTGCAGGGGAAAAACCCTACAGGGCAAGCGAACTTATGGGGAAAACAAAAGCTGCTTAATTGCAACTGGAGTTTGCTTATGTGCAAGGCACCAGGAAGAAAGGATGATGTAGGATCAGATCCTAGAGCCATTTGGGGGCTTTATTCCTGTGTGGTGGCACATTCTGATAAATCCCTGGTGCTGTCAGACGCCACCACTGCAATCAGAGTCTGATTTGGGATTGCCAAGAGCCGAGTGAGTGTCACTGCAGCTGGAAGGACACCACTTGTTCTTGGAAGTTTCACTTAGAACACGTAGAACCACTGCTGAAATCACCCCCACAACTCCCTGCTGCTTCAGTTTAGCAATTAATAAAGAAAAGGAGGGATAAGGAGCACAGATCATAGAATCATAAATTCTGGAATAGACCTCTAAAACCACTAAGTCCAACCATTAACCCAGCACTGCCAACCCCTGTCCCTAAGCAGCACAACACATTTTTTTGATCACTTCCAGGGACAGTGATTCCACCACTGCCTTGGGCAGCCTGTTCCAATGCCTGACCACCCTTTCAGTGATTTTTTTTTTCCTAATACTTAATCTAAAACTCCCCTGGCCCAACTTGAGTCTGTTTCCTCAACAAAGAACTGCCAGCAGCCCCATTTTCTGCACCTTCTGCCTTCTTCCTCAGTGGTCTCCTCACCCATACAATAACCCAGCCTTGTTCTGCTTAGCAATGCAATACCTAATTAGATCAAAGCTCAAGGTAGTCTGGCTACAAAGTGAATTGTGTTATTTAGTCTTGCACTGTAAGCAAAACCACAGGCAGTGTATTTCATTTCTCAGGGGCTTCTCCAGAGACCTGTGTGGTACATGTAATTGCCCCCACAAACAAATCATCAACTAATCAACTGCTTTTCATTATCACCTCCAGCAGCACATTTATTTTGTAAATAAATGCATTAAGAGCAAACAATTTTAGGGAAAACAAAAGATTATCTGGATACGATCTCAACAGAGGAGGTGGTAAAGTAGTAATTCAGACACTAAAATGAAGCAAAATTAGCATAGGGTGGAATGATTATTCCATTCCATGTATCCCTATCTATTACAGTACAATAACAGAGTGAAATCTGTGACTTTAATGGATGATCTGGGTAGTTTAAGGGAGCTGTGATTGACTGACACATTTACATAAAGGCTGATGAGCAGCATAATGAGTGCATTTATAAAACACAGCTAAGGTCTAACTCTCAGCTGACATTAACTCCCACACCTAGAGAGGCTTGCAGAGCAGACACCCTGCTGTCTTGGAGAGTTACTCTCTGCTTCCTGAAGCAAACAAATTTGCTATTTGCCCCTTTCCTAGGTGGGAACTTCAGGAAGCACATGGCCAGGTGAGAATCTCCAGTTCAGGAGGAAATAATTGAAACAAGCCATATAAGATTCAATGACAAAACAGTGCAAGGTGTATAAGGCAGATATAACAATACATAGATTCATACCTGTAATTTCCTAGGTAAACTCCATCAGGATTGAGCATGGGAGCAATCTTGAACACCAGGTGGTCTCTCAGTACTTTGGCAATTGGATGGTGACTCACGAGGAAATCAATTATACCTGAGAAAAAAATGGAAAAAAAAAAGGGTTTGAAGGTGGGGAGTCTACAACATCAGTGATTGCCAGATATCTAGCTGAAATTTCAAATATAAAAGATTAGAATGGTGATTCCTCCTGGTTCCTGGCACTGCTCCTTCTTCAACAGAACAAACCACTTGCAATCACATAGCACCCACCACCCTCTTAAAACTCCAAGAACTTTGAGGAGAAATACCTTAATCTGCCCTGATAATGCAAGAACACCATGGCTGCATTACCAGACACTGTGGAGTTTCCACAGAGGGAGAGGTTACTGCTCATCAGCTGAGCCACAGTAACAAAACCTTTCTCCTCCTAAGAGGAGAGATGAAGATACCTCACACAGCCAGCCTGCTCACACTGCACCTCACCTTGTGAGAGGCAACTTTTTGAGCAGAGCCACCTCAAATTCATTTCAGCATATGCCCACACCTACCCTTGATATATGAACACAGGTTTCAGATCACCTCCATGCATAAAGAGGTGTAAAATGCCTCACAAAAATTGGGAGAGTTGCATAATATCTGCACTGGGCACAGGGATATTGTGCCACTGGTGGACTGGAATTTGTAAGGTCATATTCTTCACTTATTTTACAGTCATAAAAACCAGGAGTAACTCCACCTCATCAGCCTCTTTAATGTGGAATCCGGACAAGTGACAGGGAAGCAGATCCTAAATGCCCTTCCTTTGGGCACATCACAGCACCAGAGCCTCCACCAGCTCCTTCCTCCTGGCCTCATGCTCGGGGAGCCACTAAACATTGCCTCAGCCCAGGAGGGGCAGGAGACAGGAATCTGGCAGCTTAATTCACTGCTTAGCCCTCCACTGAGTTGGTACTGACAGAAATAGCTTCCAGGGAATTAATGTTGAGATAAATTGAGTTCCTGTGTAATCTCAGGACACCCACAGATAGGTCATGACAATTTGCTATTTATTGTAAGGTCCATCCTGTGAAGCAGGAACCATTTACTGAATTTCCCCAGAATAAATCAATCACTACGGTCTAGTAACAGGATAAAATTAAGCAGAGAAAAATTAAGGCTGCTCATCAGCAAAATTTCACTAATGGTGAGCTCTATTAGAGTGTGGAATTGTCTCTCCAGGGTAAGAGTGGAATCCCATCATCAGAAACATTTAACACTGGACAGGGTAAAGCCTTAGGGAATAGCTATAACAAGCAACAATTCAGCATACAAGAGATGGCCTGGGCTAACTCGCTGACTTCAGTCCTGATTTTTTGTGATTCAATCAAAGTATTAAAAAAAGCCCCTAAACCCCATGTTCATGCCAGGTTAAATGCACTTGTTTACAGCTTGGCTGAAACATACATTAAAGATGAGACCAAAATCTCACATTCTGCACAGCTCCTTCATTTAGCTAATTTCTTGAGGCCCACTTTGTATTTCAAATACCAGCAAATCTGAAACTACATTGCTGTTGGAATGAATTCTAATTTTCTGAGGTACATGGAGAAAAATGAGGATTCTGAAATGTCTGAGATGATCAAGGTATAGTTAACTCTAAACATCAGCAATTTTTTCATGTCTCAGTAACTAATCCTGAAGAGGAGAGAGGAACTTTCTGTAACCAGGTCTTCCACTTGAGAAGAAAGTAAACCCGAATTTCTGCGGGAAATTAGCATATACATAATTATATTGCTCAGGAAACGTTCCTGCAATTACCTCCTCTCGATGAAGGAAACTGAACATCGATCTGCTTTTTGGCTGGTGTTGTGACTTTTGTTCATTATCCAACAGCAAGAACACGAAGGAACGACGGGGACACAGTTGGATCCTGAATAACCAGATTTCCTAACTGTATGCAAACATGAAAAGCTTAGCTATGTTAAACTGCTGCTCTGACTGTTTCCTGGCAGTGTCTGAAACATAATCCACACTACACGCACCTGGAGGGCTCCAAATCACTTAAAGGGAAACAACCCCTCACTTGGCCCGTGGTTTCTCAAGACGCTGTGCTGGTTCTAGTTTGAAAGAGCTTGCAGCTAGACTCAACCAGACTCAAACATCCCATCAGTGTGTGTTTTGGAGGAGTTAACTACTCAGAAATCAGTGTGTATGGAACAAATTTTATCCTTTTATCTCAAGACACTGTGCTGGTTCTAGTTTGAAAGAGCTTGCAGCTAGACTCAACCAGACTCAAACATCCCATCAGCTTGTGTTTTGGAGGAGTTAACTACTCAGAAATCAGTGTGCATGGAACAAATTTTTATCCTAGGTTAGGTAAGACCCTTCAAGCTGAAATAAAGCTGGTGTAATAAATATGGCATGGTGTGCATTGTGGGCATCGCTTCACCAAAGGTGCTGGCAGAGCACCAGGCAGGCACCAGGCCCAGCTCCTCACGCCCCAAGGAGGACTCTGAATACCTGGGGGTTACAGGACAGCCCTTCTTGCAGGAGGTGACACAAGAGCCCAGACTCTCAGGGCTTTGCTGTGGCTGTCACTGTGCCAGCAGAGAGGCTGGTCCAGCTCCTGCTCGCTTTGCCCCTGTTATTGATGCAGCCTCGCTCGCAGAGCTTGGCAGGAGCATCTTGGCAACTGGAAGCTGCAGTTTTCAGCTTCAACGGGCAGCCACGATTCCCTGAGCAGGAGCAGGCTGTGGGGTGGAAGGCTGCACATGAACGTGCAGGGGGTGAGGCTCTGCTCTGCCTGATTCCCTTGAGCTTGGTGTCAAACAAGAACCAGCACTTCCCCCCGCACCCCGATCTGCTGGGGCTGCTGCAGCCCAGTTACCCATCAAAAGGAGGTTTACTTGATTTTCCTACTTAGGAGACAGTCAATTAAGCCTGAAGAAGCCTTACCCCATTGTAAAAATGCAAAGGAAGAGTTCAAAATAACTCTCAGAACTCTCACCTGGAAGTAGAGGCCATTCTAAGGAGCATGAGAGAAGCAGCAGACAAAAGCATAAGTTTACATATACAAACCTCACCCTAAAATTATTGTAAGCATCCAAATAATCAGTAAAACAAGGAAATAGCTTTGTCTTTCAGAGGAACCCAATAGTTCTGGACTGTCTGAAATAGCCTGGATCAATAATGTTTAAAATAAAAAGACAGATATCAGACTATTAAAAAAAAAATACCATTGCAGGGAACTTGGCCCTCCTGTTAATAAATCAATACAAACTAAATTTTACAGCTTCTGTAATCAGCAAGAGACATATCAGTGTATCTCATTAGGCCGGGGTTAAGAATTTGGCAGCAACCAAAGCCCATTTAATATCATTTACTTCAAGGCAGACATGGCAATACAACAGATGCCCTAATTTATTTGTTGATCTTTGTATTAAAATAACAGTTTGCTGGTAAACAGGAAGGGTAATGATGCCAGTCACCCTTGTTAGTGGCTAATAATTGCTTAATTTGTCCACTAATTGACCTGTGCTACTGTTGAAGCACTGGATCGTGTTGCAGGGCATGAAGTAAACAAGGCCACTGTAATGTTACTTTAGAGAATGACTTCTGGAAATAGAACTACTTATTGCTATAAATTTTCTTTTCACAGATGAGCAGATTAATTGGTCTGCCAATTAGTCTGCTATTAAAGAAAAAAAGGGCTGCCCACAGATTGGTTGGATCTTCGAACTGCAGCCCCAGTTTGGGTCAAAGGAAATAATACAGTCTGAATCAGTCACATCAGCTATGAAAAATAAGACAAGCATTATTTAAAAAAACCAAAACTCTGAGGCTGGAAATCAAGGAAAATAGCCCAATAATAAAGTATTAACTCTTCAAGAGACTTGAAAATAAAATGGAGAACATGATGGAATGGGCCTACCGAGACACATTACAGTGTGGAAAAGTTCTCCAATTAAAAGAAGCAAAACAATATGGATTATTTCCCTCTCAAGCTTTCTGGAAAGCAATTAAAATCTTTATATTTCGAATAATAACATGCAATTATAGATGCTACCTGGAACCAGGACAGCTCAGAAATCAGCATTCAGCCATGACACAAGAAGAGGCTTATTCATAGGCCACTAAAAATCCACCAAAGTCTTTACATTAACTCAAGGAGCTTTTCAGAGTTGCAAGTGAAAGGGAGGAAAGAATTGAAAACAAGGGAAAGGGAAAACAATGCTCACAACTGCAAGTATTAGAGACACAGCCACAATGACTTGAAAATGTCATTCTGTTAAAAAACTGCTTTCTTGGTAAACCCAGTTTCACTGAAACTGCACCAAATCTGGACCAAACCCCTTCTGCTCTGAGTCACTTCCTTATCATTATTCTTTCTCAAGGCTGAATGCACTTTTTCAAATTTCTCTTGCCTTCTGCAGCTCAGCACCTTTCATCTGCTTCAATATTAGGTCCTGTGGCATCTCTGTGCCCACCCCAATCCAGCTCAAATTATCTGCTGGTTCTTCTCAGGCAAGTTAATCATCCCCTCTTCCATAACATGTCATTTCCACTGTTCTGTCAAGACGTTTCCTCAATCAACCTCCTTAAACTCTTTTAAACTTCCTGCTGGCTCTAACATGACCTCTCCACATTTGCTCCTTCCAAAGAAAAGCCTGTCTTATCCCCTGTTTTTTCCATTACTCCATCCTTTCACCCTCAGTCTGACAATATATTTAATTGTGCAACTACCTAATACATTTGCCCTGCTCCTATTAGTGAAAATCTAATCAGCACAGATCCTAATGCAATATGGCAACTGCTAATGCAAACATACCCTGCACAGTATCTAGCATATGCCAAGTAAGAAGTGATTTATGTTTTCAGACCCATTTCCTAGCACTGAGTAGCTGCTGGTATCCTTCAGTCAGCTCACCACAGCCTGCAGGTTAAAGGGAATGGGACAACTGGACTCTAACAGCCATAGGAGATACTCACTGGAAAATAAATGGAAATGGAAAATAAATATGAGCTTATGGTCATATGAAACTATTGAAATATACTGTTAAAGGACACTAAATCTAATGTGAATGACATTATAATTATGTTTTAGTGGAAAATAAGAAAGCAAAAATATGCTGTTAGGCTTTTTGGAGGTTTTTTTTTTTTTTTTAATATGACAGTGAAAAAAACATCAGGTGATAATGGCCAAGCAGTTGGAATATTCTGTCTCCAAAGAACAAGTACAACTCACAGAATAAATGACAGCAAGTCATCAGTGTGTCACCATTTGCCTGTGAAGGGACTCTCCTCCAGCAACAGGGCCCTCATCTGTTCAGCCTTTGCCCTCTCTCATGGGACTGCAGGAAAAATAAATTTGTCACCCAAAACAACACATGAAAAAGACAGATGGATCCTCTTCTCCAGCCCAGCACGGTGGGAAAGGTGTCACACTGCCACTGAGCCCTGCCCAGCACAGGTCACAGCACTGCTGTCCCCGAGGGGGCTCCAGAAAAGCACATCTGCTCCTTCAGTGCAGCCCCAGCAGAGCCCAACAGGCAGGAATGGTCCAGGAGTGCCTCAGCCTGGATGCTTTGATATTCAGCACAACAGCACGAAAAAATGTAAAAGTGTGTGAAGGGTGATAAATGAGCAGAGCTGACTCATAGCGAGGTTAGACATGATCTAACATCGTGCTGTCACCAAAATCATTCCTACAAGAAATCATCACTGAGGGGTCCATATGCACAAGATCATCACAGATGCTGACTCTGCCCCTTTTTACAGTTCTGCTCCTCCTCCTTGTGTGAAAAAAACAGATTGGCAAACTCAAATGTGCTTTATTTGTAGTATTTTATGCTTTTTTAGAAACATGTTTCTTGGGCAGGGGAAGGGGTGAAGAAGGGTGATGCTAACATCAGTCCAGAAAGAATCTATAGATTTTCAATGGTTTATTAATAGGTTGCTTTAGCTTTACAAATGTCCCTTTGTAGTCCATGGCCAAACCAATCCAGAAAGAATCTATAGATTTTGAATGGTTTATCAATAGGTTGCTTTAGCTTTACAAATGTCCCTTTGTAGTCCATGGCCAAACCAATCCAGAAAGAATCTATAGATTTTGAATGGTTTATCAATAGGTTGCTTTATCTTTCCAAAGGTCCCTTTGGAATCCACAGCAAAACCAAGGTTTCTTTCACCAAAATTATAAAAGCTAATATGGCTGGTGAAGAAGCACTGCAGAGGTAAAACAGGTGCCTGGTTATGATGTTAGATGAAGGATAATTTGATGCCTGAATTATGTCAGCAGTTTCCAAATGCCCAACCTGCTGTATATCTGCATGGACATGCCTCTGTCTGAGTAGTTTCTGCAATCAGGGAGACTGGGAAGACCCAGAACAGTGTCTGGAAGACCCAGAACAGTGTCTGTTTTCCATGAACCCCTCTCTGGCCATCCTCAGCACACCCAAGTGCAAGGAAAACGAGGGTGAGAGAGCTTGCTCTCAGAGGGATGCAGCACCTTGCACAAATCCTTAGTGAGCATCCATCAGACCCCACATTTCAGGTCAGACTCTTCTGTTTCCTCTGCTGACGTTCAGACTTCATTTAAACTTCCCCCAGGAAAGGCTCAGAGGGGACCTGCACGGGCCTGCGGGTGCCACATGATGAAAAACAATCAAGTTTTTCGAAAATGCAGAGAAGTGAACAATTTTCCCCAGTGGTTCCTGTGGACAGGAAGCTCTCAAGGGAGACAACAGCTAAACAGTAATTGCCCATGACAAAACACATCAGAGCCAGCCAAGGCAGGTGAGACAGCTCCAGGAAGGACATCCCTGGTTCCATTAATTCTGAAGGGCACAGAAAGAGAAGGGCTGATTGATTCTCTTGGAGTATCAAACCTTTTGATCACACAGCAATTCGTCCCCAGCTAGACAGGTAAATATTTCAGTGCTAACTGAGATCTGAGTTGCATGAGTTTGGTTGGTTAAAAGCACCCCAAAAAAAGTCTCTAGGTCCCCATGGCCATTTCAGTTGTTTTTTTAAACCTGCAACCATCATTGCTATTATTAAAAAAAAAACAAAAAACCAAAACAAAACCAACAGTTAGTACCTGGTGAATTGCACACAGAGCCCCACTTCACCTATTTTTAAAGAAGTTTTAATCAACTTGAGACAGAAAAGTTGCACACCTAACTAAGGATCCAGCTGCAATAAGCAGATTGATTAGAAACGCATCAAGCTATATTACAGCATGTTTGTTCTTTTATTTACCGTTTAGTCTCTCATCTATTCTCTGCTGTAACTCTTGGTCTCTTCAAAACACAGGATTAAAAGCAAAGGAAATCTCAAATAATGGGATAAAATGAATGTGCAGGAAATGAATGGGTGAATTAGATTACAGCAGATGAAACACTGAGGTCTCAAATGCAAAATGCTGGGAGTTTATTTAATTTGTTACTCTTTTAAAATGAAAATATGCTCACTGACTTGAATTAGTAATTTTCCTGTTTTAAGATATGTTAGGCCATTACAGCTAGGCCTGTTTCCAGAGCAGTGAAAGAAATGGAAAACAGCCAGTCTCCCAGGGAACACAATCCTCACCGCATTTTGCCAGCCCAGTGGAACAGTGCTAATGTCAGCTCCAGAGAAAACCACGCTTCTGGTGGAGGGGCTGCGTGCAAAGGAATTGAGAACGACTGGCAACAAATACTTCAAATGGCAGAGCAAGGCACGGTGGATTTTCTCCAGTTTTAATGTGCATGTTAAGCACAGACAGTAATTGATTTAAAGAAGATTAAAAAAAAAAAACAAACCGTAGCTCCTAACCATTCATTCCCTCCCTCTTCCAGTTAGCCCAGAGTTTCACGAATAATTAATCTGGAATTTGGCGTGGCTGGAACACAAATCCATGTGAAGCAGTGGGAGCAGCAGTCAGGAACCTCCCAGATGGGTTCTCTCAGCAGGAGAGAGGAAACTGCTCCGTCAGTCTCTGACCCAGGTCAGGGTACCCCAGCCAACACCTCCGCCCCTCCAGGTTGCCCTGATATTTTCTTTTACATGTCATGATCTAACTGAGGGGACTGCAGTCTCTGCTGGAGGACCACAAGGTCAGCAGATCCCAGGGTGTGGGGACAGTGACTGCTCATTGTGCTACAATGAAATAAGACTCTGACCATTCTGGTACCCCAAACATTTCAGCTGTTTTCCAGAATTGTATAGTAATAAAAATCCTTCTCATGCCATTGTAAGGATACAGGAGACACTTCTGCCATTACGGCCTCAAATGACATTTGACACCTATAAAGATTGCAGTTTCAATGAAGATTTGGGAAAACTGTGCCATACTAAAACATTCTGGGACTACTGGATAAGAAGATGGACCATATGATACCACGAGGCAGACCTTGTTTCCCATTTTAATGTGTCTGCTGATTGGACAGGACTGACTGAAATGAAACCTTCGAATTTATTATGGCTGTTCCACATAAAGGAGGTACATTTACACCACTGCCTTTCGTGCACACTATCCTGCTGTTTTTGTGAGATTTCTACATTTAGACCATGCAAACAAGGCCTCAGAACACCAAAGAGTTCCAGACCCTGACATTCCAGATGCATTTCAAACAGGGAGAATATGTAGTGAAATGGATGTGACTGGAATAGTCAGTCACAAATGAGCAGTCTAGAGATACAATCAGTTCAGTGTAGAAAGTTGCTAAGTGATGAGTGTTTGGGATTTCCTATGTATTTTTATGAGCTGTTGCTCTTTCCTCATAAAAAGATTCACATCTGCTTTGAAGGATATGTGACTGCTGGTGCTTGGCTGGAGCACAGCATCCCAATTCAGTGCTGAAAAGATATAGATATACATTGCCAGTAAAACATAATTAAAGTTGGCATTCCCAGTGACTGGGATGTGGGACCAGGAGCCAGAATGCCTGATCTTGGTCTCTAGCACTGCTGATTTTTGGCAAGTCTCTACCAGAGTCTGCTATTTTAGTGTGTTCGACTTGAGATAGCAATGGCCAGATTTGCAGGGCAGCAAAACTGGCATCTCTGGGGCCAAAACCAGCAGATGGATTTTCCAAACAAACTCATGAAAGCTCATTGCAGCCGCCTGCACTTGGAGACATGGCAAGAGGCCACAAAATGCTAGGTGTTGAGTAAAATTCTGAAACTTTTCTGTTCTCACTCAGCTGTCACTAGCAAGATCTGTGCCACTGACAGTCCATCCCCAGCCCACTCTTCCCTAAAGAAAAGCACTTTCTAAAAACCAGGCCTGTAGAGGTCAAGATGGAAAGACTTTTTGTGACAGAGACAACCAGTGTTGCTGGTCAGTTCAGAACTGCAGCCTTGAGTACTCTCACTACTGCTGTTTTCTTTTCTTCCAAACAAAGTCAAGGAGCACTGCAAGTGTTCCACGAACCATAGCTGGTTCTCAGAACCTCACAGGATTACCTGGAGAGGGTAAAATGTGGCATTTGATTTTACCTGTTAAAATTGTCAGCCAAAAAAAGAAGCAGCAATTAAGCATTTTGTGAGGACAAGTCTAGTTCCTACTTCAAAATTCTCTAGATACTTTATTCTACAAAAACTTGATCCTGTCTGAAAGTCTGAAGAAAAATAACATTACTAAACAGAAATTAGTAGATTATGAGACCACATAAATGATCTTGTTACAAAAGATGACTTAAATCATATTTATGTAATCTTGTTCTGACAACACTGTCTTCTAACATGCCTTAAGACTTGCTCTGATGCTTTGGAGACCCCAAGGGAACCAAACAGTTTGACCCTTTCTCTTGTTTGTTGGACGCAGCAATTTAAAGGCCTCAGGACTCATTTTGATGCCATTTAATTGGACTGTGGGTCTTTCCAGTCTTTAGGAGAAGAGATAGAACAAGGCAAAAACCCACGAGATTCAAGTTGGGTGTTCGTGGCAGCAGCAGGCTGCTCGAGCACAGGATCTGAGCAGCAGTGGCGTGTTGTGGCACCATTTCCCTCACCCCACTGCAGCTCTGAGTGCACGGGGCTCCTGCTCTCTCCAGCAGCACCCCGAGCCCAGCTGGAACAGCAGGTGAATCTCTCCCATTATTTCATGGCTGCTGCCTCTCCTGCCCCTTCCAGCAATGGGATACCCACGAGCTTCAAAGGACTGGACTAACACAGAAGAGCAGAATGAGGCCAGGGCTGGGTTTGTCTGGTAAAAAGTGCAGACCTGTCTGCTGCCCTCCGTAGTGATGAGCCCAGACCTCAGCCCTTAATTACCCTGATGGCTGATGCCGCCTGCTTAACCACAAACTAATCTCCCCAGGAACAGGGGCAGCTGTGCACTTCTGCACTAGAACTGATGCAACAGCAAGGACCTGTGGGATTGACTTGAAAGGACCTGTCAGGCTGACAAAGAGAGGAGGCATTGGCAGGAGCACACGGCTGCTGCTCAGGATCGCCCCGAGGGTTCCTAAATTCAGTGCACAGCACAGACCGAGTGGGTGGCTTTGTTGGCTGGCTTTCCTTTCTCTAATTTTCTTAATATCCTGTAAGGAGCTTGGAGTTCTCTTTGCATCAAAATGAGCCCACCAATACCCCCTGGATAATGCCTCTTTTTCTCCTGGGAAAAAAACAAAAGGGTTCCTGGAGAAACACTGCAAGGATCAGATGATCTCGTTTCATTAATGAATTGCTTGGGATTTATCAGAATCATTCTCAAGGTGTTAGCTCAGAATATGATGTGCTTGGTTATTATTATTCAAAGTCTGTCCTTCCCATGAGTGTGAGTCCTCTAGACAGCCCAAAAAATATTCACTGCATTATGGCCCTCCATTTTTACTGAATTAACTAATGTTAAATACAGCTAGGATTTCAGCCTTAGAGTTGAACAGAAATATGCAGAAGATTCCACCTTCCCTGATGTGCGAGACAAGAGACAACCCAGAACAGAGGCTTGATTGCAGAGAGGGGAAAAATAAACACAAGGGGAGTAAAATCCAGAAGTTATGAACCAGAGTCAAGCAGGCATGTACCCTGGCAGAATTAACTCAGGCATCCTTGCACTGTTTCCTGCTCTCCTTACCAACTCACAAAACACCAGGCTTTTCACCACGGCCCTGAAGGGGAGTCTCAGCTGTCCACCACCAGCTCACACAGCACCAGCAGGGAGGTAAAAACCAGAAACAGAAAATCACTTCATTCTCCAGTTTGCTATTTAGAGCTGCAAGGGTCTTGCAGGGGAAAAAGAGAAACTGCATCATTACAGTGTTGGCTGCTTTTCCCAGGACCAGGCTGAGCTCCCCAGGGCCTGGAAGATGACTGCTTTCTTCCCCATCATGACAACTGGAGACGTGGAGGTCAGGAACCTTTCCAGGGCCAGCAAGAAGACCGCACCACAAGTGTAAATTTTCGAAAGTTGCCTGCACTGGGGAAAAGATTCCCAGCAGAGCTATAAAAGTGATAAAAATAAACTTTGATGGACACAAGGAGGACTAAGCAGACTTAACTCTACTTGGGAATCCACTAAAAGTTGCAAGGAATAGCCAAAGAGGATGAAACTTCCCCTTTCAAGCCTTTTGTTCAATTATTTCCCCAGGACTCTGAACACTTCCTGTATGGCCAGAGTTACCTTTTCATAACCTGGCAGCAGTGCCTTTCTTTGGGAATGGGGAACTTTGGGATTTCAGTGTGCTTGGTTCAACAAAGGTGGGCACTGTGAGTGGAGGCTGGACCAGTTTTATCCTCGGGCCTGTCACAGAGTGCAGTAAACACAAGCAGCAGCTACATTTTGCTCTGAGTCTCACAGGATTAACTGTGGTCTCACCAAGAACTACAGAACTCTGAAGATGGATAGATTAGCCCGAGCAAAGAATGTGTTGTAAGCTGAGAAGGCAAAAGGTGGATTTCTCTGGAGGCAGACGGAGAACACATTTACATATGAAAATCTAATACACAGTGAAAAAGGAAAAGGGCATTACATAAATAATGCGAGGGAAGAAATGAAAAATATGTATTTTTAAACACGTTCTAAAAATGGTTTCCAGCATCTGCAAACACGTTGCTCAGCCAAGCAAAGACCCAGAGGCAATAGGCTCGAGCCAGGCAGGCACACACACAGACCAGAGGGGCCCTGCAGAACACCCATCACTCATCCACACCTGTCCTTTCCAGCTCCCTTCACCTGTCTGTAGGGGGGTGGGAGAGGACATTGAGGGTATCTCTATTGATTTACCTTTACTTTTAAGGACCTGCAGACATTTGCTGCTGGCCACATCACAAGTGGGCTCCTCAGCTGGACAGACTCCTGGTGCCACCCACTGCTGGGATGGAAGTGGAACACGTTCTGCTGGGAAGGAGCAAGAGCACACGGGGTGTCCCATGGGTGATGTGGTGCCCTAATGCTCTGGATCTCGAGAGGATACAGGTATGGGACTCAGAACAAAACTGGAATGTGGGAAAGGTGCTCTTTCTTGTGCTTCAGCTCAGAACTTTAAACCACTCAGCTAAAGAGAGGAGCTGAGGTGTCCCTTCCTCAGGACTGAGCCCCGGCTGTTCACTTCTGCTGGAGACGTGGCTTTGCCATTCATAGGTGGCACATCCATACATTCCCCAAATCCAAACCATGGCAACTGAGAGCTCAGCCTGGCAGGAGCCTGCACAGCCATTTGCCCTCATTTCCCCTGTGGGGCCCAACGACGTGGTCATTTTGTAACTCTTGGTCCATGAGAACTTACACTCAGCCAGCTGTAATGGCACCTTTTGGCTGCCTCATTGATTTCCACTTTACGGGGTTTGCAGGTTACACTGCTTCACTTTTATGGGATTTTCCTGTCCTGTTCAAATCGACTGAAAAGGTACAAGGCAGTTTCACCTTTTCCCAGTGAGGCAAAGGCACCTGTGAGGCTCCAGTGGCAAAGCAGGGCACAAAGTCTGCAGGCACCGTGCAAGGCTGGTGCCACCAGTACGGCAGCAGCTCTAAAGTGGAGAACCATCAGATTCCAGAATCAGAGAGAGACAGGATCCTGTTAATTCAATAAAGAGCTGTTGTACACGCTGCTGTGGTTACCTTGTGGGCATGAGAAAGGCAAGAGTGGCATCACAGCTGAGTGGCACCAGCTTGCTGAGTGGTGGATACCTGTCCCCTGAAGCCAGTGGGAGCTTCCTGCTTGCTCTGGGTTTGCCCTTTAAAGACATCCAAAAGTACTGCATAAGCAAAAGCAGATTAAAGTAGATCTGTATCCATTTCCCCCTTGACAGGGGGTATCAAGGCAGGAGAGGCTGAGCTGTTCTCATCAGTGTCAAAGGATAGTTAAATCTGAAATGAAACATGGGAGTCCATTTGCACAGCAAAGTCTGTCACCTCAGTCTCGACAGGCAATAAAGCAGGGGCTGTATGCAACACCTGAACTACTTCTGGGTGACTGGGGGAAAGGAAAACAGAAAAGAAAAAAAGATAAAAGGAGTGATTTATTAAACAAAAACCTAATCCTCAGGGAAGATCTGATGGCCAAGAAAATGCTGGCTGCATCTGAACTTCCTCCCCTTGACTCAGAGATGAAAGTTGTGTACCTGCAAGCTGCTTGCAGTGGTACTGGAGGGGACTTGTTGGATAGCTGCTTGCACTAGGCTCCAGCAGGAAAAAGCTTTTTCCCCTGTGGTTTATTTTTTTGTCTTATAGAAGAATAAAAAACAATGACCATGTCTCTACTTGAAGAAAGAAATTGCAAAAGCTCTGCGATGCCCCTCGTCAGTGGAGACGGATCTGTTCTTTTATTTACGCTGCATGACATCCAGGCAGGAAAAAGCTCCACAGAAATAAATTAGGGTCACTCTCTGTCAGTGCAGATGTGCTCCTGGCTGTTTAGCAGCAGAATATGGCATAAGCCCCTACCTCTGCTCCAGAGAAAACTTTACTGTGAAAATGAAGCTGCACTGCAGATCCTAAAGGTGATGGTAATTAGTGCTGGAAAGGAAATAATCAGCAAAATTTCCCCACATGAATAGGGCCACCACAAGCAACTGACATCTCTCCTTGGGAAGAAGTGAAATTCTGTAGGAGGGTATAGAAGTACATGTTTCCATCTGAGGAGCACGAGGGAGAAAAGTCAGAAGGATATAAATTTCAGGAGTCCTCCAAGGATGGAGAGGGTTTGTTGTTGCTGTTTTAGGAAGAAGCAGCTAAAAAAACCTCACCATTTCCTGAAGAATTCTGTTTGGAGACAGTCTTATTGCAAAATCTACTTTGAAGCATATTAAATTAAGAAGGAATAAGATGCTCTTGTTCCAGAATAAGAATTGCTAGAGAAATGTTCTATTGCACTCTGCATTCACAGTCTGCCTCAGATGCAAATGAAATCTCAAGTGTCAGCAAGCCCCAGACAGAAGCTCTCCCCAAGCACTTTGCAATGATGGGTTTAAACTCTGGCAGCACGGTGACCACACCAGCTGATGTCAAGGTGCTACTTCCCTCATCTCCTTGGCCATTAGGAACATTGCCAGGAAGAAAATTCAGAGTTCACATGTAACCAGGGGTGAGGACTGTCTAACTTTCTGCCTTGAACAGTCAGATTGAATTTTAGCATCTTCAAGAAACTTTAATAAACAGCCCCTTTTACCGCATGAGGGATCCAGACTTTGGAAGGGACAGGTGCCACAGAACACAGTGGGCAAACTGAAATCCCAGTGATCTGCTGTCTCCAGGGCATTCAACCCTTCTGCAGGGAATTAGGAGTGCAGTTCCAAGAGGTTTCCAGCTCTGTTCCCTGCTTCTCCCAAGGAATGAGCGACACACCCAGCTTTTAGAAGATGGCACCTGGGCCGAGGCTGGGTCACAGCATTTTTCAGCTTTGCTCTTGACTCTGGGACAGATCACGTCCCGTTTGATGGAAGGCAGATAGAGCTCAGCGAGGCTGAATGGCTTCTCCTGCACCAGGAATTGGGCACCCTCCTGTTCTCTCTTTGCTGTTGTGACACCAAGCACAAGTGTTTCTGAGGGAACAGGACACCAAGCTGATCAGTGTCCTGCTAAAGCCTGGAGACCAGTCAAACTTTAATAACCATGAAAATTGGAAACTCTCACTGATGCTCCTTTGGGGTAGGTGGAGACCATGGGAAAGCAGAACTTGCCCCTTTGTCACTGTCACATCTGTTCAGTAGTCACCCAAAGATGTGGCTTGTGCTTGCCAGTAATATAAAGCACATCCATCTTCGTAATGTTTTGCCTACACACCCTACACCACTGGCTGAAAATTTTGAAGTAATCTTTGATAATTTCAAACAAAATTTCACATAAGAAGACCTACAGAGTTTTCTTTTCCTCCTTTTTTAACTGACCACAGATCTTTGCCTTGTTTTGTTCTTACCCTTCCCCACCACATTTTTTTTCCATCCGTGATAAGGTGACAAAAAAGTGGGAAACAAGAAAAAAAGAGACAAAGAGAAAACAGGAGCAAAATAAGTGGGCTTGTATGAAATTTATAATAAAGCACTCTTTGAAAACCTGTGTCATTAGAAAAAAAAATTAATTGCTTTTCATCCATCTCCAATTATCTTTTACATTTAGCAGCAGCAAAGACTAAAACCATAACCTCCAAGTCAGGGCACGGATACCAGGAGTGTGTTACCATTTGCTGAACATGTAATAAGTAATTTGACCCTTGAACTAACACTATAGGGCACATCTGGAAATCACCCCTGAAGGCTGACATCAGTCACTAAGGAACCAACCTTCCTGGGGAGAGTGACTTTTTAGGGGGCTCTTTGCCACTGTTCAAAACTCCCCTAAAATTTACCCCTCCTGCCTACAAAGTGTTTAATAGAAGTTTGCCCCTGTATTAGGGTCCCAGCAAAACAATTTGTGCCTACATTTCTTCTTACATAAAATTGAGCAGGACGGGTAAAGAATGCCTATTACCCTTTCTCTCCATCCTCAGAGTCCAGAGAAGCCAGACTGCACTGAAAGAGCAAAGCCAACCTCTAAAGGGCTGCTGTCTGGGGCAGGAACCTGCTTTCATCCCAAGTCCCTTCTTCTTGCCCTCCTGTTGCTGTGGGTACGAGTACGGAGAGAAAGCACGAGACAAAGTCCAAGTCTGGGGAGAAAGAAGCCATTTTTATAAATTAATCTATGCTTTTATAAGGTGGTTCACAAAGATGGGAGGAGGCCATTGGTCCTCTGACCAGCCACCCCTCAGCACGACTGGCTGTGACTCTACAACACTTATTTCAAAGTATTTTCCAAAGGAACTATAACAAACTTAGAAAACAAACTGCAGGTGTTAGAGAACTTCCTTACAAAGACCATCTCACTGTTTCTCATGGCTTGTGTGATAAAGACAGAGCTCTCACAGAACACTGCAGAGAGCTGGAAAATTTCTCTGCTAAGGCTTTTTTGCATCCACACCCTCCAAACAAGCTTTACACCCTGGTCTCAGCAAGCTGGAGAAGTCAGGGTGACATGGCTCTCACAAACAGGTACACAAGGCAACAGGCACCCGAGCAGCAGGTGAGCAACCTGTGCAGGGGCACAGGGAAAATTTAATCCGAGTGCCCTCGTGGCAAAGAAAAGTTTGTGGTGGCCAAGTCCCAGTCACTCACTAATGCTCCTCAGAGCAAAGCAGAAAGAGCAGCAAGGAAAGTGCAGGGCACCTCGGAGACAAAAGGACGGAAAACAAAACGAAAACAAAACAATCAATTCAGCTGAACCCAGCCAGGGCAGGCAAAGAACAAAGGGTCAGAAGACAAAGCAGAAACAATGGACCAGCAAGATTAATATCAGTTGTGAGGAAGAGCAGGGACACTGCTGAAGGAGAACGGAAAGGGCTTAAAGTATAAAAACTAGAAGAGATTCCTAATTGTGAATCCTGACCTGCAGCTTGGTCAGCACAGCTCTCACACTGCTGCACTGACTGAAAGGGCTCATCTCAACTTTGATTCCCTGATGGCAAACACGGTCACTTACCAGAGCCATTTCTTTGCCATTAACAACAGAGCCACGCAAATGGGATCTAAAGGCAACCGCAAACTTCCTGTGATTTTTATATCTTTGTCCCAAGTTTTGCGTATTTATTTAATGCCTGGCCCAGAGAAAATCTGGTACCTGGGGGTAACACTGCTCCCTAAAAGTGTAGGCCTTGCTGCCCTTGGCCATAGAGAGCAATAAACACAGAAAATGGCCTTGGTAACTCCTCAGACATGGATAAGCACCTTCAGAATCCACTCAGGCTGCAATTTCTAGTGCGAAAAACAGGCCACATTAAGGAAAGCCAAGTGACCATGAAGCCCAGGTGAATCAATATTTTCTCTTTTTCCTATCCTCAGACATCAGCAAAGTGCCATGGTGTGTACAAATATGATGTGCTTTG
This sequence comes from Daphoenositta chrysoptera, assembly GCA_013397915.1. Taxonomy (NCBI): domain Eukaryota; kingdom Metazoa; phylum Chordata; class Aves; order Passeriformes; genus Daphoenositta; species Daphoenositta chrysoptera. Next base: position 405,374 of record VZRO01003885.1, read on the forward strand.
CCCTAGAGACAGGTTGGTAGGGCTGGAAGGAAATGATCTTTAAGCCAACGTTATCCAAAAGTATGAGCAGTCAAGAAACATTGCAAAACCAGGATGTTCAAGAGATTAATTGGGCAATCTCACATGGAGACAAAACAAATTTGCCTGCTGTTCCACATTGAAGCCTTTCTCAACTCTCCCCCTTGAAGACCAAGGGCTCCTTTAGCTCTGTGATTACTGTAAAGAGGATTAGTTAAGCAGAAGTAGTGAAAGGCCTGCTCTGGGCAAAGGGCAAAGCGAATCAAACAAAGCCACTTGACATTTCTCAGCCGTGCAGGCAGAGCTGACCTTGCTGTCCCAGGGATGAGGAGTCAGTGCTGATCCATTCCTCCTCCTGGAGCTGCAAGATGAGCACACGGGGCCGGGCTGGGGAGGGGTGAGCCCGCCTGACCAGACCACCTTCTGCTCCTGATGCTGCAGACTGAGTGGGAGAGGTGGGACACAACCTCTGCTGCCGGGGGCGAGAGATGTCTGAGCCACAGAACAGCCACAGGTGACACAGCTCCTCCCTTGGGGACAGCTGGGGTCTCCAGAGCTCTGGGGACTTCTCTGCTGTTGCAGACAGCAACACCCATGCACAGCCCCCCTGCACGCCCTGCCTCCATCACACCTCCTCTTCCGTGCAGGAGTTCCAGAAAATAAGGGAGTGAATCACATAACTCCATAGCCTGAGAAATTGAAACTCATTATAAATTTCCCCCAGCTCAGGAACCCAGGTGTGTAACCTCTCGCAGCTGCCTGACACCACAGTGGGTTGATTCAAAGCCTGTGCTCTCTTGTGACAGCCAGTGTCACACTGGTAGCAGGAATTCCTCTAACGGTCTATTTACATCAACACGATTTTAAAAGGAGCTTTTATTTCCATTACTCCAATATGGATGTTTTATTATTCTCAGAACAACCTTTGTCTCTCCTGGGATACTTCACACTAAAATCTCATCCAGGAGATTTACAAGGGACAGACAATAGTGGTTTTTTATGTTGCTTTAGAAGTCAGGGAGAGTGTGTTTCCCTTTGTATTAAAGCTTAGGAGCTGTGCACTTAAAGAAAAAAAATCTTGGTGGGAAGGATGAATGCAATTTAACAACTTTAAGAGAGCCCTGCAGCTCATTTTATGGTTGGGCTGTTGAATTGTGTTGCCTTTGTTTGCTTCTCATCATTTGGTTTCCTGAAGTCCTGTAAAAGAGCCCGTGAACTGCAGCTCCTGCTCACCACGTTCCCTCACTGCTCCGAAGTGCTGAGCTGCTCCTGGAAGCACAGGAGTGTTCCCATCCCCTCCTGACACAACCTGTGCATATCTCAGTGTCTGGATGCAGAACATTCATTCTGTGGAAAGATTCTGCTCTTCTTTTGGCCACGAGCAGTCACCCCTAGGGTGGAACTCTGCACCCAGAGATGCACTTTGCTATGGATTGCAGCCAGAAAAGATTTGTATAGGATACAAGTATTGAAAGGGAATGGGAGCTTTGTGTCTTTATACCTTCGGAGTGGAAAGAGAGTATAAAAAATACCCCTAAAGTGGAGCTTCTGTGCTGCTCAGTTCTCCAGTCTTAGCAGTGCAGCCCACAAAGAGAAACACTGGAAAAGGCTCCCAAAAAGGGCATTCCTGCCCCAGAGAGCACTCGCCCCTCGGCTGCATGGCCGAGGCAGAGCCCCCTCCTACCCAGAGATGCCTGACAAACACATCCAAAGAGGAATTGCAGACTAAACCTTTCCACATATGGAGGCCCTCACTGGGAGTCTAGAAGTAGCCAGGACAGCATAAGTGTTTGCTTCCAGTCTCTTTCATTTGGCACAGAAGAGAGAAGTGAGACTTGACAGTAATACAACAAACGTGCATTTGTAAGATTCCTGTTCCCCATGGAATGGTATTTTGTTTCCTCCTCTGGTAGGAAACATAGCTTGGAAACGAAGATGAATTGGCTTGCTAGACAGAAGAATAACACAGATAAAGTGAGATGCAAGCCATGCATTTATTCAGATGCACATTTAGTCTGATAGGAAATCTGGCAGATGAAATCCCCAAGCTTCTGAGGGCCCAATACCACAACAGGAATTTCTAGGTGCAGTGCTTTTTTCTCCAGCACAGCTGCTGTTACCCACAACATCTTACACCCATGGCTACAGAACTCAAGTTTCTCTCCCTTAGGAGAAATTTATGCCCTGGAGACAGCTAAGCAGGGTCATCACCTCTGCTGCTTCAGAAAGGTTCTTTTCACATGTAAAGGCTGAATTTATGCTTGCGTGTAAAACATGTCCTGGCCTTCAGTTACTATCACTTATGTCCTAATGCTCAAAAGGTTTATGCTTAGTAAAAGAAACAGAAAAGCAGCTTTTAACCCTGACAGTATATTCCTCCTCTTTCTTCATAAGAAAAGACAGAGTTTGGGTAAAATTCCAAGTACAAGAAACAGGCTTCAAAAGGACCCTTCTCACACTTAGGACTGCGTTTCCCACAAGAAATAAAAACCACAAAATCCCAAACAAATAAAAAACCAAAACAAAACAAAACAAACCCCGTAACACAACGAAAAAAACCCCACCCAAGTCACATTTATTGTATTGTAACAACTTCACTCTCCTATTAACTCCTTCAAGTTTCCTGCAGGATCAAATTCAAAGAATTTGAAGGCACTGCCTCCATGAAATGAACTAGAAAACAGTTTTAAGAGGCCACTTTGGAATCTGTCCAGGTCTTAAATCCTTCATAGCACCTGGAGCATCTTGGTGACACAGAGAGCAAGTTCAATTACCCACTAGCCCAGCGAGTTATTGTGCAACATCAGAACTTGAGACAGCTGGAGGGAGACTTGTTTTCAGGCAGTCTGTTGCCTTCTATCCCATTCTTTAAACTTAGAATCAAAATTTGTACAAAAGTTTTCAGATTTTTTTTTCCCCCTGGCCTCTGCTGGCAAGAGAATGAGGGTTAAAAACACAGACTAAGAATGCAAACAGAAAATCAAGAGACCTTGCCCAGTGTAATCTGTTTATTCATTTCTTATTATCTGATTTAAGGTGAAGCAAGTGGGAGCATTCATTTAAGAAGCTATAAAGAAAAAAGATTGATTGAAAAGTAATTTTTGCTCTGTTTCTTATGGAGAAGAGTCCCAGGTGTCAGTTTTTATATTTTCTTTTTAATGGCTGTTCCCTTTTCAGCCCATAAGCTTCAAGGTCAGCTCCAGGTCAAATTACACTTAGCCTGAGATGCTCAGCATCTGCAAACCCAGCTGTGGGATCCCTCTCCCTCCTGTCTTGCACTGGGGCTTTCCATTCTGGCATCCCAGCCTGGAAAACCCTATTAGAGGCTGGGGGTACAAATTTTCATTTCAGCACTGAGAAGGCACGGTGGATGCCACACTGGCAAATCAACAAATGACATCCTACTGACAGAACATGCTAAATCAATGAGTAAAATACATGTGCTGGTACATCTAGACATGTTTAACCTTGGAATGACTGACTGCTGGCAAAAGTCAGAGCTTACAGGATAAACTTAAACACAGGAGTGTCTCCCACAACTTTCCATGTGTGTGAGTAGTAAGAGACAGTTGCTTTTCTACCACAAAGAAACTAAAATCTAGCAAACATAGGAAAGAAAACAAGACTCTGAGAATACTGGGGGCTAAAAATACTCCTATTTTTAGATTTTGGATAAAATCCAAGCCTTTTGAAAGCTGCCTTATGGCCAGTGTTTAGAGGGGAGGGGCTTGCACAGATTTTACACGTTAGTGCACACTGTTACCTGACATCTGTAAGTTAGTTTATTTGCCTTTACAGTAAAGAATGGAAGAGAAAACAACATGCATTTTCTTAAGTGATAATCCTGTGGGGGAGAAAAATGAGGAAAAATGTCTAAGGAAGGAAAATAATCTAAACCCACAACTCCAGAAAAATCCCTCAGAAATCTGAACAGCCCAAGAGAGATGAGTTCAGGCTGTAAGATGAATTTGCACTTCTTTGTGCTCACTTACAAAAGCCCTCCAGGAGCAGCAGTGATTCCAGTTGGTTAAAAAATGGTCTATAAGGCCAAAGTGAAAATAAATCCTCTTAATCCTGGAGCCTACTCCTACTTATTCACCCCTGAAAGTGGTACAGACATCAATGCTGGTGGTGACCATCACCATCTGAGGAGGAGAACACCACCCTGCTTTGGATGTGGAAGGCACTCATGTGAATATACTGAATATACTGAATATTCTCTCTGGTGACTGGGTCTCCATTTCCAGCCCTGAGCTCTAGCACAAGCAGTTAAAAACCATCAGGAAAACTTCCTAAAAAGGCCAACCATTGTACCAACTCTTAAAAGACCAAGACAGAAACGAAAGGTTCTTAATCCATCCCTTTATGAAGAGGCCCTCCAGGGTTTTGTCTGCCTTTTAAGGAACTGAACTTCATCTCGGCAGCTGCACCATGTGTGAAATATTATAGCATTTGTTTGTGGCTGCTGGATGAGGTGCCTGATATTCTAAGGAAGTCTGGCTACTGCTGCAAGCACTCCACAGTGGGAAGGTGACAGAAATGTGTATCCAAGGTTAAAATACTTGCACATCTGCAGGAATGAAGGACATTTGTATGCAAAACTCAGTTTTCAGTGGATTCTTCATAGTAGAATATGAAGAAGAATGGCAGAGAAACAATTTTGAACAGGGAGATGACAAGTTTTGTTTCCTACAGGAACACAAAATCCTTGCTTAGATTCATAATATGTGGGTAAAGTGAAGGACAAAGGATCAAAAGATGGGAGCAACCATCTCCTGATGTATTAAAGCTAGAAAACTTGCTTCTCAGGGACCTTCCCTAGTCAAAAAAAAAAAAACAACAAAAAAAACCAAACAAAACAAAGGGGGCTGTAATAGGTAGCTTCGGTCAGGCCCCAGGAAACTCCTGTTTGGAGTACACAGCTAAAAATCCCTTAACAGAGAGCAGGCCAAAGAGGGCAGAAAGGGATTCAGCCAGCTCAAAAACAGGTAGAAAAATGAGTAAGGAGTCAGGTATTATCTTCAGGCTTTAAAGCAGACAGTGACTGAACTGAATAAAGCCAAAGTTTGACCGGAAAAGAATTGAAGAACAAAAAACAAAAGCTTTTAACTCATTATCTATTCCCCTAATGACTGATTCTCCAAGCTTGGGCAGTCACAATTTTGGTCTTCCATCCATGAGATGCTGCTTGCTCCTGGGGCATCTTTGGGATCAGTTTCCAGATCTTAATACTCCAGGTGGTGAGCATAATCAAACATTCAAGAAGAAATCTCTCCCCCAAGAAAAGAAACACTCCTGACATGTTCCATATGCACTGAGCTGGCATCTGGATATAAAATCTGCAACACCTAACTATGCCAAAAAGCATCCTGAGACTCCAGAAATAAAATTCCTAAGTGTGCCCTCAACTTGACTGCCAGAGGAATCTTTTTTATCCCTTCTTTTGATCCTCCCACACAAAAGTTTCCAAAGATGGAGCAAGCACCCAATTTCACATTTGGCAGTGCTAGGAACAATGCTGCAATGGCCTTGAAATGTCTGACATTTCTGCTTGTCTGGATGCTAATCCTGCACAGGAGGCAGCTCAGCCTGCACGGGGCAGGGCTCAGAGCAGAGCCCAGTGCCTGTGGGTCCAGGCACTCCAAAAAGGAGCCAAGCTTGTGCTGTAACTGCAGCCACAGAAAGGCTCCCATGTGCTCCTCCAGGACTGCTACCTTGATACCTTCTTGTTATTTTTCTTATCTTTCCTACTGTTTTTGTTGTGTTTTCTTTGCTTGTTTTTGCTTTTTTTGCTACAAAGCACAAAGTTTCTCTGAGACAATCAGAGCATGACTTCTATCTGGCTGTTTCATCAGGCTAAGCGTGCCACCCGCTTTTACACATCCCTTTTCTTTTTTTTTTTTCTTGATTATTTCCCTTTTGAATAAACTCTCCATTATCAAAATAAAATAACATCATTTACAAAGCACCACCTCAGCAGCATGCCTCAGCTTTCATTTCACAGGGCTATGCCAGCAGCCACCAACAGAATCAAAGCAGCCAATTAAAAATCCATATTCATTAACAAACATCATGCGTGCTATAATGCCCTGCATTGACTGTGGCACGGCAGGAGATGGGGAACTCGCTGAGTTTTCCTGCTCTCAGTCTGAAGCATTGTTTTATTAGAGGAAGGGTTTTACCTTTGCTGCCCGGGGCCAGCAAGCTGAGTGTCCTGCAAGCCCAGGGGGCAGAGGGGGCAGCAAGGGGGCAGCTGCTGAACTTTTGGCTCAGAGAGATGCCAGGCTCTGCACCTTGCCAGCACGAGGAGCACGCAGAGAAGACCAAGGACCTGTGCCAGACCCTTCCCACCCAGGTCTGTGGCTACCAGCAGGGCCAGTGGCAAACGAGTCTGAGGCACCGCGAGCAGACAGCGTAATAAACTCTGCATATGCTTGATTGATGCAACTCGTCGGCTCAGCAGGGCCAGGTCCAAGCTGCTGCAGTGAATTACCAAATTGCCCTGGCTCCAGGGGAGCTGCTTTGATTTACTCCATCCACACTTTACCACTGCAGACAGCCACATACATAAGTACAATATTTCAGACCTATACAATGAAGTTATATGAAGGCGTGCCAGGGTTATTTATTTATTTGTACCCACAAGCCTGAGATTTACAACTCTTTATAAATACAAGCTGGGCAATTTGCTTTCTATTTTTAGCAGGAGTGCTTTGTGCAGGAAACAGCTGTCAGCCACTGGGAGCTGTGCTCCTCAGAACAGCAGCTTCAGACAAAGAGAGGCCTCTTAGAATTCAACTGGAGAACTAGGGTCACTGCTTTGTGATGGAAAAGAAGCTGGAGATAGTAGACAGCAAGGAAAAATAAGCAGTTAACAGAACCAACCCCAGGAAAATGGGCTGGAAACACTCTAACAAAAGGAGCTTTACACAAATATATTTCTTATGAGTATGACTGTCTCATTTTTCAAAAACAGCTTCAAAGCCCAATTCTGTCCAGTTCTGACCAAGTTCAGCAAATATTGACAAGGCTTGGAGACAATCTATTCCTATGGCCTCAAAGAAGACAAGCAGCTGGGTATTAGATGAGAGATTCTGCTGATATCCTCGCTGTGGAAGAATCTGCCACGTGAGCTCAGGCCCCTTTCAGAGCCAAAGCTCTCCACACCAAACACATCCATCAGCAGGAGCCAGGTGCCACCAGATCTGCCACCTTGGTGCAACACTCACCTTGGCAGACGAAGGAGGAGGGCGTTTCCCCAGGATGCACCCGAGCAGTGATGAACACCACTTTCTGTTCAGCCCCTGGACGCAGGTTTGCTGCAGCAGAAAAGGGCAGGGGACAGAGGAGAAAAAAGAGAAATTAAAGATCCTTAAGCTGTGCCCCAGATGTAGAAACAAACAACTGTTAATTTTTAAAGCTCATCCTTTTATTAAAATTGGCCGTATGTCATAAACCAGCACAATCCATAACCAAGGAGGCAGCGTCACCAGGTCTCCTTCCCAGACTGCACAAGGGCTGAGAGACTAATGACATGCAGCCAAACCTGCAACAACAAATTTAGCTCTCCTTTTAAACCCCAAGATTTACTGCAGCCAGTTTAACTGCACTGTAATTGTGCTCTCACTCGTGATAAATGTCCCCCTGGGCCACAGGAATAGCACTGGGGCTCCAGTCAAGGTAAAGCCAATTGCACCCTGCATTACACTTGGTACAAGCCTCAACAGTGCCAAGCAATGGCAAAGTGCTACAAATTATATTTATTAGGATTTGCTCTGGAGGGTTTAGAGGTGATTTTTAAAAAACCTGTTAAGTATTTGGGACTGTATCTGTCCTAACTGAAAGAAAATTTAAAAAAAAAAAAAGAAGTATAGAAAAGAGACCAAGATTAAATCCAAGAACCTTCTTAGTGAGGGCATGAAAATGTGCCATTTGCCCTTCAAATTACAGGTAGGTGGAAGTCAGATTTAGATCCCAACTACGCTGAACTTAACATGGGTTAATCCCTCAGTTTTGAAACCACACCACTTTGGCCACCTGCTTCAGCCATAAACTACATGGGTCAAGAAGGATCTTCTTTTGTTTGTGCTGTGACTGCATTTAATAAACAGCAAATAAAAATGATGCTCTTTCAAAATGGGTTCTGGGAATTTTAAAGACTATAAGAGGTCAGGACCTCAGTTAGATGTCTTATCTCAACCTGAACACACACAGCAGGGGTAATGCTAAACACAGCAGGCTCCAATTGCTAGAGACAGCTTAAATTTTTGTTTTGATGTAAAAAGTTTACAGACTGGAAACTAAATCCAAGCTCTTTTTTTTCCCATTTTAATTAGGTAGATGTATTGCACACATATCCAAAGTTAGACTTCTATTTTCAAAGATGTGTGAGAGTCCTCAAGACCGTACCTTAGTTAATTTTTTTAATTTCCCAAACTCTTAGAAATGCTCAGTTTTCCCCATGGCAAATCATACCCAACAGAACCATAGGAATAATCAATACGGTTTTTGCTGTTCTGAGGAGACAATTGCAGCAGGTTTCTTGTTTTATTTCCTTAGCACCTCAAAGTCCTGCAGCTGCTCTCCCTATATCTCAGCCATTCATTTGTTCTTTCTTACACCAGCTTCACCATTCTCTGAAGTTTTTGAGCCTCAGAGGCAAAGAAATATAAGAAAAAGTCTCTGCAAACCCAGCAGCTGGTAGGGTCAATTTTATTGACAGAAGAAAAGTGGGAGGCAGCAAAAAGGAGCACAACACCATCCTCTAGAAGTCGATGACCATCCCACATCATTTGCATTAACATTAAGTAGTGTGGGAGGAAGGAGATAAATCAGCAAACCGACTTGAAAGAACAAAAGGAGAAGGCTGGGATCACTTTTGCAAGGGGAGATGAGTTTTCCTCCCCTCTTGGAAAAGCAGCATTAGATTAAAGGGGCTGTGGCTCGGCACAGATGTGATGCTCAGCAACCTGACTGCCACTCTTTGGATCAGGAACAGCACCCTGGTTAGGAATCCTCTGGGCAGAGGGTTGGTTTGGGGTATTTTGTAGTTTTGTCTTTGTTTGTTTTCCATTACAAAATTGTTGTTATTTATGCTTCATAGCAGTTATTAGAATCATTATTATAATCAATAATTTTCACTACACAAGTCTATTTTAATTGGCAATAAATTAAAATTCCCGCAAGTCAAGTTTGCTTTGCCCACAATGGCAATCAGTAAATGATATCCCTGTCTCTCTCTTGACCCATGAGCCTTTCCATCTTATTTCCTCCCCCTGTCCTGGATAAGAGGGAGCAGCTGGGTGGGCATCTGGCTGCCGACCAAGGTTAACCCACTAAACAACTACAAAACACCATTTCATATTTTAATTTAAACATTACATTAGAAATGCATCCTATTTTCTACTTCAGGATTGAAAAGATCAATCAAAATTAAGAAGATTAGAAGTGTGTAGCTTTGCTTAGTAGATGCCAAAAGCACTTAAGCAAAATGACAGAAAGGCACACTCCATTTAGCCACAGCTTTGGGACTTGTGGAAACGCAGAGAAATCTCCTGTTGTGGTACCACTTCTACCCTCCCTAAATGCCATAGCAGGGACTCTTAGAAACAAAACTCTTGGACAAAACAAGTTTTCTTGGAAAGACAGGAAAGAAAAGTAGACATGTCTGGAATCGTTCCTTTTTCATTTTCTGTTCTGGAAAGTATCTTGAAGATTGAAATTAACATTTTCTTTTCCCTTTGAAGGCTACCACTATCACCATCATTGATAATATGAGCCTTGACTTATGACTGAGACCTAAACAATCTGTCACTGCCTGTTCCCCATGCCCTGCTACTCACCCACTGCCATCCTGCCTCTGCTCGGAGGAGAATTCCCCCGAGCAAAGCTGTGAAGATCTGAGGTGCTATTCAGAACAAACAACATTAAACTCAACACCTGTTCTGGCTCTGCAGATACCACAACGGTGGTCAGCACCAAGGAAATGTCATACTGAAAAGAAACTCCATTAGCTGCAAGCAAGCAGCTCAGATCTCTCACTTTGAATATCACTTCTGCTGTTTGGCTCTCAAACCATGTTCCTTCCCCTCCAAAGCTGTGGCACGTTCAAGCCAATCACTTAAAACAACCCCACTGGCATCACTCCCCCCAGCTCTCACCCAGGAAACAGCAATTTCCACTCCTGGCTGCATATTACACTACTGCAACCAAACCAGGGTCACGCAGAAAACATTTTCTGCTTACAAAGAGACAGTCAGATCAAATTGTAAACCTTCACGGGTAGGCAGGAAATTAATTTAGCCATTCTCATTCAATTTTCATTTTTTATGCTACTATAAAAACATGAAAATGACAGTATTTGTATATAGCAGCTTAATGATAAGTATCTAGAAATTTCAAGCAGAAATATTAAATTTATGGCATTCCATTTGGACTACCAAAATGGTGTTCTATAACAATACCGAGGTAGAATTTCACTCCTCAATATCCAGAACGTTTTCTGCTACCTTGTCAGGCCAGTATCAGACTGCAGATTTCTGGTTTCTCTAGATCTTGCAGCCATGATGTAGCTAAGGATTCAAGATCCCAAAGCAGCACAAAGGATGAGAGTCTGACCCTAAAAGTCTGTCCCAGAAAACCTTTAGGCTGGTGCCCATCAGGAGAACTTGGGAGTGAATTTCACTCCCTTGCAGAGGACTTCAAAGTTGAGACAAGTCACTAGAAAAATCTTACAATCTCTGGAAGACCAGCAGGCTCTAATCCATGGGAATCCATTACCCTAAAAACATATGGCCAAATAACGATTCGATTTAAATACCCACATATATTTTAATGGAACGTTATCCATCGCAAATTAATTCCATATTGTCGTCCTGTCTCGGGTACTTTGCAGAACGAGGTGGGCTGTTGCCAGCATTTTTTATTCAAAACCCTGCGAGTTAAAGGCTCCACAGAGGAAATCAAAGCAACTCTATTTCATCACAGTGCTCTGTGCCACCGTGGCTCGTCTGTGTCCAACAGAGCTGGAACATCTGTGTCGAAAGCGAACGCCGGTGTCGGTGCTGCCCCAAGTGCCTCGTCTCCACCACATTAACCTGCTTCAGCAAATCAAATCCAAGCAGCATTTACTGTACTCTGGTTTCTCCTAAGAGACCAGATCAGCACCTAATCCCATTCATTTTTGCTCCTTCTGGCCACAAATGTCATTTGAGGTAAGAGCGTGCATCTCAGCAACACAGTAGTGCAAAGGAACAGCGTTTTTGGTCACTGCCAAATCCCACTGGACGTGGTGAGGTCAGGCAAACACCAGATTCTCTTTCTTGCCTTCTTCTAGTTGGCCTGAGCAGTACAAAGAAACTAAGTGGGACAGAAGGTCAAAATGATGGCATTTGTACCACAGAGTGATGAGCAAAGACTGGGCTGGAGGTTTTGGAGGTCAGACACCTATTCCTGTGTGCTCTTACCTGAAATGGGAGGCAGCAGTGCTTTGGCCAGGTCTGTGGTGGGTCAGCAGTGCTACAGGGCAGCCTGAGTGCTCAGGGACCCCCTCACCTCCCACCACGCTCGGTCAGTCCTGCCTGGGCCTGGTTTTGCAAAGCCTCCCTCGTGCATGGACCATCTACTCAGCAACGGCCCTGCGTTCAATCCTCAAAACTGCATCCAAAACCTCTCAATTTCTGGATTGAGAATTCATTCACGCTCTGTCCTTGACTCTGTCAGGTGCTTAAGTACATGATTTGTTTGACGGACTCGTATCGTGCTCAAAAATGTGCTTAACCATAATTTTGGCATGAGAGCTGTGCTGAATTGGGGCCATTTTGCAGGAAGCCTGCCTCCGAGATCATTGTCACAATGTTTTAAACTTGGAGATTGTGCAACTATTATCCTTTATTGCCCGTTTTATGCCAAAGTCTCTCTTTCTTTTTACATTCCTCTTAAAAGCAAAGCTATTTTGGAGCATTTAATATTATTTAATCTCTTTGCTCTGGCAGCATAGAAATTACAGGAACCATTACAATGGTCCTGAGTGAGCGTATGCTTTATTGATGTATATGCTGACCTAATATCAAATTGATTTTACTCAGCTTTTCTGCTGACCATGGAAAAATGCAAATTGGGTATTATATTTGCACACTAATTTTATTGGGCCCCTGTGTCTTCATAAAAAGATAAAGTTTGGACTAATAAAAATAAAACATTTCTGGGGCTAATACAGGCAAATGTTTATGTAGGCAGGTAACAAATTGGTTTGTCATTTAGGGGAACATAAAGAGCACTAAAATCATCTTTAGGCAAAATAGATTGGTGGCTTTTGCTTAGCTTTTAGCTTTCATTTGCAAAATCAATTTAATGTAGCACAGTGTCTCAAAGAAAGGGTGACACAGGATTAAGACATTCATTGTATTCCCCCTCCATAACTCCCCCTCATTCAGAGGCCCTGGGATTTGGGTTTTGCTCTTGTTCAAAGCAAATTAAATATATTTCAGCAGCAAACAGAAAAAAAGGAACCTTTAGACTTCTGCCATGTGTGAGCATCCTATTGGGACAAACAGGGGCAGGTAGGAAAGTGGGACTCAGTGTTCTGAAGGCAGATGCTGACAGAGTTATCAACACTTGTCAGTGCCACCAGGAATCTCAAAGGGTGGTACCTGTATGATCTCCTTTCTGGCTGTGCCTTTGTTCCTCTCCCAGTCCTCTGCAACAATGCCTTGTGCATCCCTGACGGCCCAAAGCCCTGCTGGAATGCAGCTGAGCGAACTGCGATGACAGCTTAAGTAGACAGGCGTATATCAACAGCCTAACTTCTTTTTATTGAAAGGAATTGACCTATTTACATCTCAGAGCAGGCACTGTTTCTACCCAGCTCCTGGTTTTCATGCCCTCCTTCCCCTTCCCTGCCTCAGTTGCAGGGTGTTCTGGAGGGGTTCCATGGAGTGGGAGGTTACATAAACAGCTTCGATGTTAATACTTGACTGCATTTTCGACTTAATAGCCCAGCAAAGGGATCTGACTGTGAAGCAAAAGGCCAAAAATATCTCCTGGTAAAATTATGCTGAAGCACAGATCGAACGACACTGCAGAGCTATTTGCAAAATCAGAAATGGCAAATGACTACAGAGCAAGAGCCCCCTTACCTCCCAGCCCCATTTGCTTGTTTTTAATCTTCATTACATCTTGTAAGCAACCATTCTTCCATTTGGGCTTTCTGAAACTGGCAGCTCACGACGCTTTCCAGGCAGGAAAATTAACTGCACGCAAAACCAGTCAAGGTACACTCATATTTTTCCTCCCTCCTCGTCTCCACTAAAAGAAAACCCCCCAAAAACCTGAGGTTTTTTGTTTTTAAATTATACATATGCATTTAGGCGTTGGAACATACAGTCCTATGAATAAGAATAGAAATCTGGAATATGAGCAGCACATTATTCGTCCTCAAACGGCCAAGGTGATGACAACTCACAATTAAGGATGCAGACAGTAGCATTTAGTGTCACCTACCTGCATCACTGTCATATCATAACAGTTTAGCAGGCAGGTCCCCAGCCTGCTTTCTTTTTCCATCTTCTGCTTTGCTATTTATAAAGTCAGGTTGGAGTGTAGATCAACCCCTTGCCCTCCAGAGACCGGAGGCACGCAGTAAATTATGGGAAGGCTAAGTGGTACATCAAATGTGTCTCCTCAAAGCTATATATCATCTTGTTAAATTTGATGTCTAATCCCAGAACCCCAGAAATCATTCCCAAAATCCCAGAAAATGCATGTGTCCTTCAGATGATATAGAACAAGAAAGTAAAGTTTACCTGCAGGGAAAAGGAAAAAAACACCAAGACAAAAACATTCTAGACACGATTTGCTAAAGTCTTCATTTTAATTGAGTGTCTTTCAATGCCATTTCCTTAAAAGCCATTGACTCAGAACTCACCCATCTGTATTTGAACACATGAACTCTGATCTACAGTACTCACATTTTTTTTTTCTTTGCAAAGGTCGACAATAAGTTACAAACTGAATAAACCGAAGCACATCCTATTTATCTCTCTCTAAAACTCTTACATCAGACAGAAATGCAGTGTCTTACATATGTAGCAGCACTTCTCCAGTCACCAGCAGTGACAGCAATAATGATCTTCAGCCATTCCACAGGGTTCTCTTGACTGAGCTCCACAGCCCCTCATCAGTGAAGAGGAGATGGAAACACTCAGGAGGTTCCTGCTGCCCCAGAGGAAGCAGACCTCATCCTTTGGGAAGGAATCAGTACTAACTGGTACCTTTCTTGCTCTGTTCAGGCCTATCATCCCTCTAGAACTCTGCCCATCCCAGTAGCCTTCACTTTTAACAAAGGGATAGAACCAAAACATTCAGATGCAAGACATTTCCACCTGAAATACTACTTTACATGGGTACCTTTTCAGTTTATCTTTAAAATCCAGGGATTCAAGAGATGATGCTAGGACCTGTTAAAAAGCAATTCTCTATCAGCTCTCTCCAGTGGAGAGGGCTACGGCTATGTTTGTTTGCTATAAGTATGCATGGACTTAAAGATAAGAGAATAATTTATGTCAGAATTTCAGCCAAGGCAGTGAAGAGGGAATTACCAACCCCTCATAGTGTAGTCCAGCAGTTATAGGAGCAGCCAGGACACCTTTGATCTGTTTTTTATTTTTTCCAGTTTTGCTGTGGCTCTGCCTGTGATTAACTTTAGTGCTCAGACTTTCCCATACAAAAATTGAGCAAAACCTTGTGCACTTCAGAACAGAATTAAAAGTTCCAGTACAGCTATTCTCAAAACTCTTCTAGTTTCTCTGAGATGCACAGCCACATCTTTGTGCTCATCATGGATTTTTCCAAGGAAAGCAGTACTTAAAATGACACTTATAGCTGCCATGAGACACAACTCCAGAGTCTGTGAGTCCAGTATCTCTAACCTCTCAAGGCCAATTGATAAAAAAATAGGGAAGGAACAAGCTGCAACAAATGTGCGAAAATCAGGGATGATGTTTCTGGGAAGCTGTAACTAGGAAACCTTTATTCACTGGGGCTAGGTCTTATTATTCACTCAAGAAACAGGCAAAAAGTATAACCGGAGGAGAATTAGAAAAAACAAAGTTGGAGAGGCATGAAATTGTGGCCAAAGCTGGAGACCTACTCAGGTACCTTGTTTGAAGTAGGGCCAGGTCTCATTCTGTGAGGAAAAAAATTGAAAAGCAACCAAAGTTTCAGCCTGCTGGGCTAAAGACTCAAACCTGGGGGAGCAGTGAAGCAACACAACCAACACTGTCAACGATTAATCTCCTGTGTTCCACCTTTTGACACTGACTTGAACAACATGAACCCTTCTCTCTCTCATTCTTACTAAACACTCATTGAAAAGAAGTGGGGACATGATCAATTACAGGACACAGGAGATGGGTTTTTTTTCTGATTTATGTGTTGCATCACACCCTCCCTGGAAGGAGGGAGAAGGACTGATGGGGTGAGGAAGAATAAAGTGTACAACCCTTGAAAGCAGTGATCCCAAGCAAGGTGTGCAGGGTGTTCTGCTGGAGGCTTTGGCCTTTGCTGATCTATGACTGTGAGCCCTTCAGGAGCTGAGCCAGCGGTCAATAAAAAGCAACCTGCTGAAATGAGATTCATGAAGAGCCATGCTCCTCAGAACGTGACACTGACCTCTCTGGGAAGCACCAGCACTGTTTAGAGAGAGGCTTCAGCCCACAAGGCAAGAAATAGACACCAGTGAAGAGCTTCTTTTTTCATATTTACAGCTTGCCTGAAATCAGAATTTGGACCTGAACATGCAGCACCAAAAATTAAGATGCTCTGTGGAGGGTCTTACACATCAAATTCAAATTTTGAAATACTTCAGCAAGGTGGGGGATGCAGACTGCCCTCAGGGCTGAAGTACACACAGCCCCTAAGCCAGCCAGGAGCGAATCCTTCTTTACTGTAGTGTTAGACATTGGCTTCAAATCAGGATGAGAAACCTGTCCTAAATGAAAGCAGGATGGCAAAGACGGGGTGGAAAGGATTCCCTTTGCACAAAAAAGTGGAGTGACCTCTCCTGGACACACTGCCAGGCCCCTCCTTTTGTTCATTGATTCTTTGTCGATTTTAATCACAGGGACATGATGTCAGGGAGTCTGTGGCTTGGGAGGAGTCAGCAGCCCTAAATCAGCCCTAAATCAGCCCTGCTTAGGTGTGTGCACTCCATTCACTTGTGACCGACTCCAGCATCAGCAAGTGTCACAGACATGACCTCAGACAGAATGCACTAAGAATTTTGGGCCTGTGGCATAAATCCCAGAGTCTGGCAGCAGAAAGTCCTGCCACAGCCTTGTCCTTTCCTTCAAAAGAAAGCGGTGAGATGCACGCCCGCAGGCAGGGCACCTTCCATTCTCATTAAGGGCCAACAATTAAGCAAGCTGCCATTCTTATTCAGAGGCTGCTTATGACATTTTCCCCTCTGTTGCAAAAACAATTATCTCAAAGATGTTTAAATTCCACCTGGACACATAAAACCTTCTCCTTCCCCAACCAACCTGCCGCCTCAGTCCCTGCCTTGTGACAATCTGAGCTCAGCTCCTCTCACAGTCGTGATCCTCCTCAAAGCTCCCTGCAAGCACCACATTAACTTCGTGTGCACACAGGTGTCCACCCATCCTAATTGTCCTTTTTGTCCCATCATTAGCTAGCAATAAATTCCAGAGGTGCAGTCAATCAATACAGCACGGGGCATAAGGGAAAACACATTTTGCTGCCTGCACAGACACACACTGGAAGGCTGTGTGAGCTTTACAAAACCTATCTAGTCAGCAAACTGTTAAAACCAATTTATACACACTCACACTCTCTCTCTCAAGGCAATAAGCCTATGGAGAATTTTAATTAAAGTCAAAGGAGCCTTTAAAAGTGGAGGGGGAGAAATCTAGCACAGCGAGAAATAAATTAATAAAAACACGCTCCAAGTTGAAGCTCAAGGGGATCACTCTCAGTCATCATTTATTTAAAGGATGGGACACGTCAAAGATAGGAATGTCAAGTGGGAGATGCTGTGAAGCAGCAGAGGACAGAAAAGGGGCTGACGAACTGCATGCCACAGCTTCTGTAGCAGATCATTTTTTGTCACGTAGGTTATATTTGTGGCTGGCCACCTGCTGCTTGATATTCACTAGCTCTCAAAGTTAGGCACTAAAATATCTGTATTCCCTTTCACAGTTGATCTGGGAAGGACCTTTTAGCTCATCTAGACCATCCTTATCTGGTCAGCACCCAATCTCTGTGGAAAGCTATTCCATTCTCTCAACCTGAGGGTATTTTTCTGGGTATTCAGACAGCTTTTTTTTTTTTCCTGCTGAATTTCATTCTATTTCTCACTTGCCTCTTCCCTTGGTGTTTATTCCTTTTTAAAATGACTTAATTTTGTATGCATTGTTCTAGCTCTTGCTTGGGCCGTAGACTGCTCCAGAGGAACTGACTGACCCCTCCAGATGAACTTTTACACGCAGGCAAACCACAGATCTGTTCAATTATCATGTTCCAGAGCTCAGATGAGGGCTGGCATCCTGCTCTTCCCCTGACATTTTTGCAGCCACCAAATCAGATCTTGTAGCCTTTTCCATAGCACAGGGAAGGGATTTCTTCACTTGAGGCCAGCTGCAAACAAGCAGTGCCACATTTCTTAACTTTAACAGCTCCCAGTATCAGCTGTTGGAGCAGCTTCTCATCACCTCTCCTGTCTTATAACAGCCCAGTGGAGTGTAAGATGCTTGTGTGGATCAGTGGCCTCAGCAGCCTCCTGGGTACCAGACTGTGGCCAAGGGAATATAATATTTCTAGTTGGGGATGTGTAACAACATCCCCAGCATGAGATGCAAATTAATCACCCATAATAAATCATGTGACTGTACTGGAGACCCATCCACTCTGAGCCTTCGACTACAAGAATTATGGAGATCCAATCTTAACTGCCTATCCTGACACTCATTATCTTGTTTGGAGAGTCTTGTGTTGCCTGTTTTACAGCTGGATCCCTTGGTGGAAACAAAACCTTCATGGATTGATAAGACCCCACATTAGCTTCCATGTAAAACCATGGAAATACAACTCATTTCCAATGTAAAAAAAAAAAATTCAAATTATTCAAAACATTAATACGTATATTTGATAGCCAATGTAAATTAAATTATGTTTTGCCCTTTCCCATAAAACAAACCAAAACACCCTTTTTGTGGAAAGAGGGTTAGAAAGGTTAAAAAAAATGAAGAAAGTCAAAGTCATTACAATCCAATCAAACTTGATAAATATGTAAATTACAGCAACTAAACAGTTGGCTTTGACAAATGGCTTCCACATAATGGATTTTTCATAGTAATGAGGCTACAGTGCAATTGTTTTTTTAAAGCCTCACATTTCTCATTAATACAAAGCATGAGTCAGTGTGCACAATGGGCGTATTCACCAAAAAAAAAAAAAACAAAACTAAGGAGGACAAAAAAATTTCAGAGAGCAGTTGACATCACAGAGGGATGCCTGAGATGGTGTCACTGCTTCCATCAGCATTGACATGTTGTTGACTGCTCTTTAATTAAGTGGCTTGAACTTGAGGAGATACTCAGTGCCAGAGGAAAGCCCAGGACTTTGCCACTTGCAATTCATTTGGGGTTTGCTTATCCATCCAACAGCAAAGGTGCCAGCTGCACAGGCTGTTGTAGAGATACACAGGCCCTACAGCGCCTACAAAAATGGCAAAACAGGCAGGAAAATCACTTTATGACCTGCAACTTCCCTGGTCACCGGTACCTCCTGCCTCCTTGAGTCCACTGGCACTTCAGACCACGTCAACCACCACAGCACCTTGCACCTCACTACCTTTCTAATGCAGTTTGAGCACTACTCCACAGAAAAAGGCTCGTGGGAGAAGATGACCCTGCATCACAGAGCACTGCTTTCAGTTGCCGTATTGCTGTCCTCAGAACATCCTGGTATTCAGCAAGGCATCTCTAAGCGTCTCACTCTTGACTTCTGCTCCACTTGATGGATTTTGGAATGACAGAAGGGCAGCACTGAAGGTGGTTTGAGCCTGCAAGAGCTTTTCCATGCAAAGAACCAATGGTTGCAGTGAGAAAACCTCCAGAGTCACGGAGGCTCCCTCTACATGCACCCAGCCTCAGCAGGACCACAGCACTCAGAGTCAAGGTGGTGTTGTCCCCTTTAGAGCAGGCTGCTGGCAACCAACCAGCCAAATGATGCTGTCACTGAGCCTGCTTTTGTGTCACCACCCTCCGAGGCCTACAGCTGAAACCAACTCCTCTCATCTTCTCCAGCAGGGTTTCCTCTGCAGGCCTCTTGCCACATCTGTAGAGGCAGTGATGTTTCCCCACCCCCACTCCCATCCTGATTTAAATAGAAAAAACAGACTATTTAAAGGGGGAGTGGAAAAGTTTAATCCATCTTCCCATGTTCCCCAAATCCCCCATCCTTCACATTATCCCATACCACCCTGGTGGTAAGAGGATTCCATTTACATATTCTGTATGGCAGAAAAATTACTGAACAAGTACAGGGAGAATTCCAACATGCATGCCTATGTCATTTAATACAATTTTGGCTGCTCAGCCCTTCCTGTTTGAGGGAGGACTGCATCCACATCCCCTCGCTGTAAGGAATTTTGCCACCTGGCATTTGAATTCCTGAGCCAAGGCTACACAACTGAATTTATATTTACTCCCAAATACTCTCCCATGCACCCAAGGGTCAGCCAATACAGGGCGGTGATAGATCAAAGACTCTGCTGCTGATTTTAAGTTATTTAAAGTAAAAACAAACCTTCTCACCCCAATCTGTTGAAAGTACAGAAGGGTGACGAAGGGAAAACACAGCCAGGGGGAATGTCAGTGGGAAATAAGGACAGAGGAGGTGGAGGAGAGGACTGTTTATAAGTCTTCTAATAAGCCTATAAACCCTGGCTATATCTCTGCATGCATGCATTTCTTTTGCTGATACAGGATGCATACTCCATGTAATGCTGTTCTTGTGAGCCAAGAAAATCTGCATGTAATACAGCAGGAGAATGCTAATGACCTTCAGCTGAGCTGGAATCCAGCACTGCTTCCCTTTATCAAAGGCAGGCTTCAGAGCCAGCAGCCAACCTGGGGGTTCCTCGTGGTGCTGAGAATCAGAGACCACGACACGACCAGACCCGTCCCAGTTTGTGCCAGGTGTTCCCCAGGTGTGCAGGAGTTGGTAATCCTTCCCAAATATCCCTCAGGCTATAGAAAAGGTATTTTTCAGGCAGCACTTTGTCAGAAAGAGAAAAGCAATTTCGAGCCCATTCAAGTGATGAATCCTTGAAGCAAAGATGGGGTAACCAGCTCATCCAGCACAGACCACTGAGGGGTTGGCACAATCACCAGGAAGACACCAGTACCCCAACTCCCCACACCTCCCCGGCCCCACCAGGCTGGGGGGACCCTGCCTGGTCTTACCCAGACCTCTGATGGAAGCCGTGTTACCCAACCTTACTGTTCTCCAGTCAAAAATATCTGAGGGATTTGGAGCTATTTCAGACGAAACAAAAATTGATAGAGAGACTCCAGACAAGTGGAAAAACAAGACGTAACCCTGCTGTCCTTAGCAGAATGTGACACAAAAGCTCCGTTTGAATGAAAAGCTAAGTCAGCGTTTGCACCGACTGTCTTCTCAGTTTATGAACTGATTTAGAAGAAACGGAGAACAGATTAGTCCTAATTTGCTTTATCTTTGCATTTCCAATCTATTGATTATAATAATTGTGGAAGCTATCTTCCCATTAGCCACAGTTATTACCATACAGAGCACATGCAAAAGCCAGAGTGGATTTAAGCAGTTTTGTTTCCCAAGTGTTGGTTTAATGCAGCCCTGCACATTTCCAAGGCACACAAAGAAAAAAGAGAGCTTCCATGCCATTAAATTCAAGCAGATTTTTCTCATCATTGCAGAATTTAAACTTTCAAACCAGACATGTCCACACTGACGATATTTAGGACTGAACCCTGGAGAGGCTTTTCAGAAGCTGCCAAGGCTGAGCCCAGACCACTGTCCTAGTTTTGAGAAAGCTTCTAAAATGATGGAAAACTTTCTGAAGGTCATTGTCCTCTATCAAACACATAATGTAGCACTGTCTGAATATGAGGAGAGAAGTCAAAAATCCCGTGTTCTTTCTGTTGCTCTTCCACCGAACTGATGAGTAACCTTTCAAAAGACATTCAGGAATAAATCCGCAAACAGATTTAGCCACTAAAGTAGCCTAAATCCCATTTAAGTCCATAGTTTAGATCTTCAAAAACTGCATTCAGCTGTCACCTAGTTCAGGAGATGTCAGTATCCATAGGCAACCAGAGTTCTTCCTTTGGCCAAGTCTCCCAGAAATCCATATACCTCTGCCTCTCCTGCTAGTTTTAATAGATATTTCCAAATTATAGCTAAGGGAGGAGCACAACAAAAATCACAGAGGTAAAAAAATAGTGGCAACAATCCCTGAGTTTTCAACACTTATAGGCTAAGAAGACTTGCCCAGCATTAGGAAAGTCTCCAGGCAAAACCCCTTCTTTACCCTGAAGACGCCTGAAACCACATTTGCGATTTTTTTTTTATTTTTTAAAGTACACAGCATTAAATAGCACATGAACCAGAATCCTGCTTTCCCTCCTTCCACACTGACACCCTGAATACAAGATTACAGGGTCATGATTGCTCTTGCTCAACAGCTAATCCAGTGAATATTGACTTAGGTGACAAAGGAAAGTAGCTTCAGCATGAAGACCTAAGCACCTCTTCCCATCCCTAAAGCCTGAAGCCTGGGATTCTCTGAAGGCTCAAATTTAGAACACAGTTTGGAAAACCTAAAATTACAGGGGGTGTGTGTTAAAATATTATTTCCCTATCCCAGCTCTCCCCTGACTTGTCTGTGTAACTTCAGGAGGGAGGCCGGAGTGAGAGCAGCTTCCCAGTGCTGACAGAAGATGTGAGCTGAAAACTGAGACAGAACCCAAGAACTGTCCTTGAGCACATTCTGCTTGACTGCCTTGAGTTAATTGGGTTTTATAAACCTTATTTTGGGCATTTTCTAGGAGCAAAGATCACTATTGAGGATCTGATGATTATTTTAAGCAGCAGATCAGGCACCTTCCAAATTGAGAGTGGGGAGGCCCTGGCACAGGTTCCCAGAGAAGCTGTGGATGCCCCATCCCTGGAAGTGCTCAAGGGCAGGTTGGATGGGGCTTTGAGCAGCCTGGTCTAGTGGAAGGTGTCCCTGCCCATGGCAGGGGGCTGGAATGAGATGATATTTAAGATTCCTTCCAACCCAGACCATTTTTTGATGTAAATTGGTACAGGGACTGTATATACCCACACTACTTCTTTTTGATGTCTGTTTTCACAAATCTTGCTTTATTTTCCTCCATTTTAAAAGCACTAGTAATGATTATCTGGTTTTTTTACATCGCTTTGAGATCCCTGAATCAAATAAAACCTTTACATCTCCTTGCATTTATTACTAAAACCAAATTATGCCTGTTTCTTCTCTTCCCTGTAAAACAATCTGGAAAGCGCTTTCCCAAAATCTGCACCTTGATCATGCAGTATTTTATCTACAAAAATGCAGATCTCAGGTTTTTAGGATGGATTTTTTATTTTGTGGGTTGGTTTTTTTTTTTTTTTTGGTTTTTTTTTTTGGTTTTTTTTTCTGGAATGGATAGAAGGCATCAGAAGAGGGAGAAAAAAAATCCCAAAACAAACCACCACCAACAAACCTTTCCTGGGAATTTTTTTGTTATATTCCTTTCCTACTCCTCTAGCTGTGGGTCACATATGTAAGTGGCCTTTCATGGCAACATATGTCCAAGATTACACCAATATAAATCAATAGTAGATATATTTTGGTTCCATTTTTAATATGCCATTCAATCTTTTTTTTTGATAGAAAAAGAGAACCTGAGCTGAATATAAATGGGTCACAGTACCTCATGTTTACTGTTAAACATGAATTAAATCTGAGTAGCTTGGCATATCTCTATAATAAAAAAAGCACCATTAATAAGATTTCATTAAATGGAGAGCTAATGTGTAACAGCCTTATATCAAGATATGTGAAAACAGAATTTCATAACAAGGTTGGGAGAAGCATTATCAAGGACCTAAGAAGAAAATCTGTCTTTCTCGATACTGGAGGAATTTATATTTGAAGAGTGTTCTTTCCTATTGAGATCTTCATTGACTTGTACAAAAATACCGCTTTTAATCTCAAATCCCCACTGGCATTTTCATATAAGCACTGAAAATGCTATTGGGCTTTAGAGATTTAATTTAATGAAGGAAAAGTATTTCTATTAAAGTGTGTAATTTTTTTTTATTTTATTTTTTTTTTCAACACAACATCTTCCGAGGAGCCAGGGAAACAGGATTACTTTAAGCTCCAAAAAACTGACTAACCTGTGCCCTTGTAGAACTCCTGCTTCACAAAGGAAGCTTAACAGCTGTGGCAAAGCCTGTAGGTGCACTTGAAAAGGGACCCTACTGTCCCAAGTCACCCACACCGAGAATGCCAAGCCTGGAGAAGGCAGCAGAAAGAGAGGGAAAGAAACGTCCCCACGCAGTCAGGTTGTTTGTGCTAAACTGCTGCATCATTAAGCTCCATTCTGAAATGTCAAAGATGGGAAAAACTCACCAAATAGCTACTAAATCTTCTGCATTAATAGACTGATCCCCTCATCTGTTCACGTCAAAAAGTGTTAGGTCTGGCTGGGTAGGTAACAAATTCACTGTTGGGGTAAATGAAAGCCACTCCATCAATTTGGGCAGAATTGCACCCGTTGGCTCCTGGGATGAGATAGGCTGAGTTGTGCCATTTAAGATTCCCTCCATACTAATTCTCACAGTACTGCTTTTGTGAGGCTAAAAACCTTTGTTTTATCTGCAGATCACCCATGTCTTTCTTGTATGAATATTCATTACAAATATAAATTCCTTTTCATATTGAGAAGGCAAGTGCACTTGACACCAGGAGGCCTCTCAACAGGACACTGCCAGGGCTGACAAGCTCAACAGCAGTTGTTCTATTTGTGTGCAGAGCCTGCACAAAGTTAAATTTCCTCAATTTAAAGGAAAAAAAAAAAAAAAAAAAAAAGGCTTTTTTTGGTTACTTAGGAACCAAGCCAATCACCGAGTTACAACAATGCAAACCTTACAAGTTCTCTACTACAGCAACAGCTGGGCCCAGGAGTTATATGAGAAAGTCCTGTGACAGCAGAAGAGGGTAGAGCAGGTATAAATACCTGACTTCTCATGAGATCTCCTACTTATCTCATATTTGGACAGCCAGCTCCGCAGGGAGGTTGTTTCTGTAAGGAGGTGCAGATAACAGAGCACCCAGACAGCACCACAAACACAAAAAAGGGTCGTGTCCTGCTTCTGAGGGGAGGCAATCCCAATGGAAAGAGAGCCTGCAGGTCTGTGATGAAACCCTGATTCCTCCCTCCCAGCTGACGGAGCTGCTGTAGGTTTCAAAGGACCCTCAGCCCAAACAAGAGCCTGCTAAATCCCACCGTTCCCTCGCCCAGGTTTAGCTGCCTGTCCTGTCTTTTCAATGTTCTCAGGCCTCTCAGGTAAGCAGTATTTCCCCCAAGCAGGAAACTGTGGACAAAAAGCTAATTGTGCCATTGACCTCAATAGATCCATGGCTCCCCTGCGTGCTCAGCCAGCACAGCACGAGAATTTCACTGCTTGGAGTTTCTGTGACTGCCAAAGGAAGGCCGGAGTACAAGTGGGATTTCACATCGCTTCCTGCATCAGGTGTGTGATCGGTGCCAAAGGATCTGGTGCTTCATTTCACAAGGTTAAAAAGTCAAATATGACAAATCTGGGAATATGGGCAACCACATGAAGTAGCTGGAAAAATAAATGCACTGAAGTCACAGATGGAACATAAAATTAATTTTCATTTAAACCTAATTAAAACAGTGGTCAAAGATCATCCTTGAATCTTTGTTAAAATAAACATGTTGTTTGGTGGATATTTGGATAGCTACACATCTGAGCTTGACACAAAACTATTTTACTCTAATTGCCTCGATTTATTTTTTTGTAGTGGATACAGAGAAGCATGATGGACCACATTCTGATTTCATTTATTGCTCTTGAAAGAGTCCCATGTGGGTGCACAGCTCAAGTGCAAAGATAGACATAATTTTGATGCTTGGATTAACAAGCATCCAGAAGTTCCTATTTCTGCTCAACTGCCACCCAAAAGTATGCAAATAGTTACTATGCAATAGACTCTTTTTTGGTTTTGCATGAAAGCAATCAATATTATTAAAGCATTTTTATAGTGGCTGTTGTGTTTCCCTCCTAAAGACACAAGAGATGCACTGGGTTATGCCCTGAATAAAACCACGGTCCTGCCTCAAAGGCTGTCACAAATGTGGCAGATTAATTCCATTCTTCCACAAGCTAAGCATAAACAGGAGAATAAAAACCTGATTTGATGGCACATGATCTGGATAATACAAAGGCCCATCTAGTTTGTTTGTTTATTTTAAAACATCCATAGATTTTGTCAATCAGAAGCCAACCTGACTCCCTAAACCACTTTACCCAACTTTTGATTCAGAACCGTTATGAAAGGCGTTGACACCCCAGTCACAAAAAGCCTCAAACTTTGGATACAGGTGAAAACTTTACAAGCGACCTCTGTCACCACGGAAAACCAAACAAAAATCCCAGCACTGCTGATAAAAAACCCCTTCTGGGTAAGGCTGAAACCACGAGGGACCATCCTTCAGCCAGCATAAATCGTTCCCACTCCGCTGGAGCCAGTGGAGCTGTGAATTCTTGCCTCAGCTAAGGAATGGCCCCGAGTCACTGGCTCATCTCTAATGGCACTGCCAGGGGACAAGGTGGGTGGAAAGGAGAAAACAAGCAGGGAGAAAAGGTTGATGTAGAGCAGCAGACAGTGTTGTTTTGTTGGTTTTTTTTTTTTTTAAGAAGCTGGCAGTGTTAATAGAAATCCTCCCTCTTCCACTGCATTCTTATGCAAAGCTCAGATCTGAAGGTTACCTGCTTCCCCAGTGACTTGAAATGGAATTTTTTGTAAAGTAATCTCTTCAATCTGTCTCTTCCTATATTTACAGAGCATAAAAGTAACCATAAAATGCCAGCGTTTTTGAGCAAATCTAATCTGCCCTCCCAGTAATACCAGGCCACATGATGATTATCTCATTTTCTCTTTGACAAATGTGGACTTATTGGCTGGTCATTGTCAAAAAAATGCATGTCTCTACATCAGATACATAACAGTAGAGACAAATAAAAACCATGAAGCACTGAGCATAGGCAATAGGAGGCTGATGTCTCTGCCTGGTGACCTGTTCTGCAGAGTCAGTGACACAGAGCAGCCTGTCATTTTCTCTGCACTGTTTATGGCTCTTCCACTCCTCTTTTCCACTTCAGTTTCAGACAAGGAAAGAGGTAAAAAAGGACAAGATGAGCAAAGAAAACTACTTCTGCATGAAGGGCAAAAAAAATACCAAGCTCTTAACAAAAGGAAAGCAGTGAAACAGCCTCGTTCGAGGTAATCAAGATCTCTATAAAGAGACAAGGTCAAAGGTTTCTAGGAAGGAGGTTTCAATTCATTTTCTATGGATGCAGACAGAGTCTATGCAGAATGCAAACAGTAAAGAGGAGAGGAAAAAAATAAGCATCTATTCCAGACTCCCAGCTAGGAAGGACTGGGAGAGGAAGAACCAGTCCTTAGAAAATCCGAGGTGTTACTTAATTCAGCAAGAAATAACAAGCAGCCAAAACGAAGCAGTGACAGCCTCAGTGGGGATGCTACTTGTGCAGCAGATATGAACTGCTGGAGTGCCAGCACAGTGACACTCAACGTGAGTGGTGACAGCCCGATGTGACCACTGGAAGGCACAACACAACTCTTTCCCTGAAGAAAAGCAAAGTTTCACTGCCTGACTGAGCAACCCCCAGCCGTATCTGGGTCAGGCAGAGTGGCTCAGATCCTAAACTCAAAGGAGAACTCTCCTCTCCCATTCGAGGTAGAAACCTTGAATCCCTTTGGTGTGCTGACAATGGCAAGGTTTGCACCTCAGTCCCAGCAGTCAGGCAGCACAGGGCCAAGCTGGTGGGAGAGCTCCTTTGCCAGCAGTAGCAACAAATATTACATGGAAAAAAAAAAAATTCAAAAAAAGGTCACTTGTAGCCTCGGGCAGAGGAATGGAGAGTTCCTCTGGCTCCCTGGAACAGCACAGGAGAGCAAAGCCTGACAAAGGAAGTACTGAGGCTGCAGGGAGGAGATTAAGCAGGAACACATCCAGGAAGATATTCAAAAAAGCTCTGTCCTTTTTGAAGCCACAGGATTTAGACGACTAGGAGGAATCAGGCACCTCACTGCCTTCCTGTTCCTTGGCTTTCAACCAGGACTCATCCCACCTGGCTGTAAGTATTTAAGAAATGAGCCAAGCACCTCCAGAGAGCAAAGCAGGTGTCAGTGGGACCAGGCACCTTTGGGAGCTTCCAGTGCTCTTGCACTGATTGCAAGGGGAGCACAGAGCCTCCAGCCCAGGCAGCTCAGATAAATGCTCACATTTAGTTATGACAAATCTATAGTTCAGTCTCTGCCTGTTTCTCCCTCTGTGAAATAAAGGTCAGCCCTCTGCCATCACAAGCACGTCCGTACTTACCACAGGCAATTCTCGGTGTGAAAGCTTCATCCTGCTTCTGCTTCACGGGGGAGTTTTACAGCTGAGGGATCTGAGCAAAACCTCAGCTCAGAGATACAGTTCTGTCAGGTGTGACACAGCCTATGGTCTATTCCATGACTGCCTAATCCAAGCCAGGCCCTGGGAATAGGCTGCGCTGGGAGAAAAGGCAGCATGAGCCTTGTCTTTGTGGTGTGGAGAGCAAAGAAATGGGGGAAAAGACAGATGTCTTTCTTAGGTCCAGCAGCCACATTAGAGAACCCCCATCACAGTCATTACACTTCATTCCTGCACTTTCATTTTCCAGTGTCATGAGACACACTCCAAAGGCATATTTGCATTGCCAAGGTGTTACCAAAGTGAAGTGAAAGAGCTTAAAGCTTCTTTTATAGACAATGAGTCTATTCATGGTAGATAAAGGGATTAAAGATCCTACTAAAATCCATTAGAATCAGGAGTAATACTGCCACATATAGTTTTATTTTGCACTTTTACTATACTTTTCCTCACAGGATCTTAGAGCACTTGTCAAATGAGAAATTAGGCTCTGCTACTTTAGCAGCATAAAATAAAAACTCTGCTTTCAGATAGAGAGGACAGCTCCAGTGACAGCTGAAGGTCACACAGGAATAGAGCCTGGCTAGGGGGTTTCTGCTCTAAAGCCCATTCTCTTTTTCAATTAAAGGGATGACAGGGCCACATACACACAGTACTTGGGGTAAACATTTGTCTGAGTTCTTCATCTCCTCCTACCATTATCTGCACCATTTTTATTTGAATGCCTCATCTTTTTTTTCCAGAGTTTTCTGCAAAATTCAAATGAACCGTGAACAAGAGAATGAGAGGTTTATTGAGCCATAGCAGGCTAACACTACCCATGTTGCTGCATGATTCGAATACTCAAGTGGCCCAGATGCTCTAACATTCAATTAATGAATTCCAGAGATTTGGGAAGGGGGTGGAGGGAGGAAAAAAAAATTACACAAGATGTTGGCTTTGCCATTGCATTATCCTAGGTGTCTCAGCCTGATGAAGGTTAATGAGGAGAGTTCAAATGCTAAGACATAATTAAATAGCAATAATTAAAGACGCTGACACTGCTAGAAGAAGCAAATGGGGAAAAAAGTAAGATTGTTTCCCTTTAAAAGAAAGTAGGAAGTTATTGGTCTAAACACAGCCCTAACAGGTTCATGAAACGATTCCCTGTATTCCAAAACATGAGGCAAGCACTCATTAATTGATATCATTACACATTTAATGCTGCTTGCCTTGCCTTCCCCCATCCCATTGGCCTGATTTTGGATGGGATGCTCAGCACAGTGAAGCCCATTTGGCAAGGCTGGACCCTGCTCAGATGGACACGAGCTGGTCCTGGCTGGCACAGAACTGAGAGGGCTTCAGGCACGCCCCAGATGAACACATTAGGAAAACTGACAGTGAAAACCATTGCAAGACAGGCAATGCCCTGACCCATAATATTCTACAAGCAGCCAGTGCAGGACATAAAACTAAGTGAGCGTTTGGAAAATCGGAATATTCAGATCCTGAAAGCTCTGAACATTTGGGTTCATTGGATATCCTTGCTTTAGACTGGTTGGTTCACACAGCATGAAGCAGAAATGAGAAAAAAAAAAAAGAGCAACTTCTAATTTATTTTTCTAATTAATTTGCAGCTGCTAGTTAACATGTATCTTTTGTTAATGACATCAAAACTTCCCACTGTTCAGAAAATTTCACTGATTTACTGAACACTTAAGAATCACTCAGCACTGTCAACATGGCAAGCACTGCCATGGTAAACACCAGTTTGCCTGCTGTTGAAATCCAACTCTGCATTAATGGAAATGAGGGAGACAAGAGGATCTCTCCTGCCTGAATAAAGTTGTGTTTAGATACATATAAGGAAAGGAAAGGAGAATGTGTTGTTAAAAATTCAGTGAAAGCCAGCCTCCCTCAGAAAATATCTTTTTCTAAAACAGATTGATTCTGACATTTCACCTTTCTCCTGACCACTGGCTCCCGCAGTAGTGGCACAGCATCCATCACTGCAAACACCTGAGGAGCAGCACGTCTCCCTTTGTAAACCTGCCAGCAGCCAGTCAAGGCAAAACTTGCAGCCTTTTTAACAAAGGTGCAACATCCAGTACCAGAGCAGAGAGGTAAGAGCTCCTTTCCATCCCAAAGTCACACCAGTATTTGAAGACGGGTCTCAACGGGTGAAAATCCAGTGCATCAATCCACTGAACTCCCATGAACGCTCTCCTGGGTCATTTTGTCTCGCTCAGAGACCAAAATTATGAGGAAAACACCACTAAGAATAAGACTAACAACAAAAAAAAAAGCCCCTCTCCATGCCTGTCTCCATTAGTAAGGTGTGCTGACCTTGTTCAGTGGTGACCAAGGGGAATCTGTTTACAGACGACTGGGGGCTGAGCTTTTGGCAGCAGAAATATTTCTCCCATAGTACCTTTCTGTCCATCTAAGCTAAAGTGCTCTGCTGTCTCTTGCTACCCACAGATGTCTTAAATTCAAGGCAAGAACTTGGCAGGAGTTTGAAACCAGGCAAAAAGTACTGCAAATATATTCATGGAAGTTGTACATTTTGAAGCTTAGCAGACAGAAACCTAATTATAACTTCATAAGCTCTTCCCAAGGTTGATTCCACAGTGGCAGAACCTGGATAATCAACTTTCTGAAGCTGGCCACAGGAAAAAAAAAAAAAAAAAAGAGAAGCCTTATTTTTCAGGATGGATTCAGGAGGGAGAAATTCTTCCAGTTATGTGGGAGTTCCAAAGCAACTGGCTCCAAGAGATCAACCACCCGTGGCAGCCTGGATACCAGCTCAAAAATAAAATAGTAATTACAAAACTCCACCAAAAATCCAAATGAACAGCCCCAACCCAAAGCCTATAGGCAACAGACCCTTGACTCAAGAACTCACACCCATTTTCAGGATCTGCACCAGCAGAAACCCAAAGGTTTCTCACATTAACTTTTACTGTGATAAAACCACTTCTGCTCTTCAAGGCTTTTTGCAGAGATTTCAAACTGTCAGAAACTCAATTTGCATCCAGAGAAATGAGATAAATGCAAAACATCTTTAGCTTTTAAGGCCAAAACCCGTTGAAGTTCCCATGACAATGACTAGAGGGCATTTAGATGCATCTCCCTGCTCATGACATGTCTTCATTCTTTCACTGCCTCAATTGCTACACTCAAAAAGCCTTTGCTTATTTCATCTCTTATGTCTCATATTTATTTTCAGGTTGTTGGGGTTTGTTTTTAGGGGTTTGGGTGGGTTTTTTGATGTGTTTAGTTTGTTTGTTTTTAAGGACAAATTGCTTGAATGGCTCAGCATGACAGAGTACGTAATTACCAATTGTGAATTGTTAGAGCAACATAAAAAAGTCACAAGATTTACTGAACTTGAAACAGCAGTTAAGGCCTCAGGTACTGACCAGTCTCCAGAAAATCAAGAGTTAAACACGAACATCTTTACTGTTTTCTTCTTTGACCTGTTTTTAATGAAACAGAATGGCCTTAAGAGATTACGGGATGCAAAGACTAAAACTGGCCCTTAATAATCTAAACCTAAAATCTGATCAATTCGGGTAGATTGTAGAGACAGTAAACTTCCAGAATCAAAGACTTCTAACAATTAATAACACATCTCTGTCTGAGGAAGATTTTTTGCTGCTCAACCCTTCATCTCTTGCTATTTCTTAAAGTCTTCTCTTGTTTTCAAGAAAATTTTTCCTGAAATAAATGCACATAAACACCAAGATCCTCTAGTCTGCTGTTAGAATAACATGCTCACGGCAGAGGAGATAGGAAGGAATAGGAAAGGAAAATAAAGAGAGTATAGGCATAAGTTACTCTACAAAAAGCAAAAGACAAGTTTTATCAGGTTGGGAAAACCGATGAAGAAAAAGTTGGAAGTAATTTATATTTCTGTAATCCTACATAAATATAGCTATAATTCTGCTTTCATGTGTAACCTTTTGTTCACTTCACACACTGCACATCCTGCAGGACAAGAGCTGTACCATTGTCATTTATCCATGGTTAGGCACTTCTGTATTACTCCAAACTAATGAAACATAATGTAATCCTAATCTCCTCTCTGAAGCTTATCATCAATTGTCAATTATCCACAGCATTGGGATAAGAAGAGGAAATAACAAAGTTGGCACAGCAAAAGAAATTGATAAGGTGAAACACATTTAAATTCGACAAATCAGTCACTGTTTTTAAGATGTATATTTTTGAAAGGTGAATTTAAGAAGTAGGATGAGATCATCAATGTGCAAAAGGGTTTACAAAAGATTAATATCAAGATGATTCCTAAATAACACAGGTAATTGGCTGGTGAACAGTCAAAAGACTTGACTACACTGCATCTTCCTTCTTTCTTAGAGTGCATTTAAATGCATCGTTTCATCTCTCACTGTGATTTATACTACTTTTATACAGTCTGTATTACAAGAAAGTTTTGGCCTTCAGATCAGATAGGTCCTCTAGGAGCTCAATTATTCACCCAATGAAAAGCTTCATGAAGGGCCTCCATATAATGATTTTCCTGGCAGGGATTCCTAATGAAGTGATGTTCCAGTCAAACAAGATGGTGGGCAAATGGGACATTTGCAGGCAGCACATTCAAAATTATACATGGACAAAATTAGATTATTATTGAATCATCAATTTCACTATGTCAAGTTTTCTCATTATTAATGAGGAGGCTATTCTCAATTTTCAAAAGTAATACATACAATGCAAGACCATACACAGCTGTTTCACACAAAATCAGAAGGTTTTGTCTCCTAAGATTGCCAAAAAGTTGTAACATTCAAGCGCAATAATTGAAAGTTTTGGCACTTCCTTCAACATAAACACACAGCAGGCACATGCTGAGTACAGCAAGGAAATTCTGATTCTACTTTTAGAAACACATGTAGCAAATGTCCATTCCAGCATTCACCAGATTTCTGGCCAAATGAGCAGCATCTTCTCTCTGCCAACACTAAAGGCAATGCATATCCACCATCACCTTCAGTGATTTAAAACAAAACATAATAAAAATAGGGAAGAAACTGCTAAATGGGTGTGGTTTTTTTGGTTTTTTTTTTTTTTTTTTTTAATAGGAAACCCTATATTTATTATACTAGAGGCCAGGTATATGAGAACAGACACAGTTAAAATATTGTTTCCTCATTCAAATGCTTCACAATTCAAAGGAAATGACAAGAAAAACAAAATTAAGAAAAGCTGAGGTGTAAGAGGAATCATCAAACACCATGGGGTTAAGACTGATTACCACATAAAATCCTGCCAGTACCATTAGCCCTTTGTTTGTTGTGAATGTGTACAAGGTTTATTTTTCAAAGGCAGATCCTTTAGTACACCAAGCCTGTTTGCTTGTGTGGAGATGATGTGTAAGCTTCAAAAATCCCATTTCTAAAGCTAGGAGACATATTCTGCAGTGAAGCTGGGAAGGCACCTGCAGAGTTTGCTCATTTACATCTCACAATGTAGTAAACCATGATGCAGAATCCTCTGTAGAATCCACTCCCCCTTCCACATTTAACTGCTAACAACTCCATACTGGGAATCAAGTTTGTATAGAGAAAACTTTCCATAATAGAAAGAAAACCATGCTAAACCTCCATCAGATTTGTGTTTTACCTGGGACACCCTGCCTCCCATCCCTCAGTAAATGTATCTGAAATCCTCAGGAAATACCACAATATGAATACAATATTCCAGTGAGCCACTTATCTCCACCTAAGAGTCCACTCTCTTCCCTCACTCCCTTAAGCATGAAGACAAATTATATATGGTTTTTAAATTCATTCTTTTGGTAATAAAGAAGCTTATCTTATCAGCTATTGCATGCATTTAAGTGTTGTCCCCTGGAGGTATAATTTTCCACCATACTCATTTTAGCATCTGTTGGACCAAGCTGTATTTACAGTCTCCCTGTGTACTAATATCTGACCCTTGGCCTTGAGGTAGGAATGCTGATCCCCAGCTTTATCTGACAATTCGTCTTTTCCTGCAGTGGCCTCCAAAAGCAAATGAAGATTAGTTTGCTTTCAGGGCTTATTGATTAAGCCCTGCAAAGGATGGTGGCTGTGAACTAACTTAGGTCATAATCGCTTAAAGAGGTCTCGGGAGCCAGAGCAGTCATTTTCTTGCGAAGATAACTGAGACCACAGATCCACACACTATAAACACACCCGGGGTTTAGGGGCAGCTGGTGCTTTGTGCTGGAAAGAAACACACACAGAGAAGCATGTCTCCCTCTCCTTTAAACACCCTCTGGCTGCTTTTTCCCCAAAGCTCAGGAAAGGAAACGGGGGTGATGGCAATCTCCGAGACGCTCCCGTGCGGTCACATATTTCCTTCCTACCCAGCGCTTTTCATCAAGGATCTCAAATTACTTTTCAAACACTGATTAATCCCTACCTGCCAGATAAGCATTCTCATACACACAGGAGGACACAGAGTGTTCAACAGCTTGTCCAAGGACACAGAGCTCATGAGCTGTGGAGCTGGGAACCAAAGCCAGCCTTGGCTGGGGCGCAGGGGATGTGATCTCCAGAGCACACCTCCAGCCCACGATGCTCTGTGCAGTGCTGCACAAACACGTCACCCCTCACCGAAAATAGCTTCATAAACACCTGCAGTTATTAAAGAAAATCATCATGGGTTTCAAAATAAGATTCATGCCTCCTGCAGGAGCGGCAGTGGGCAGGAAGATGGCCTCAGGCTGGAAAGACATTGTGTTGGAGGAGGCTGGGAAAAGTGGGCCTGACACGAATTTCAGGCTTAAATTGGTTCTTGCTGAAGACAACAACAG
This sequence comes from Daphoenositta chrysoptera, assembly GCA_013397915.1. Taxonomy (NCBI): domain Eukaryota; kingdom Metazoa; phylum Chordata; class Aves; order Passeriformes; genus Daphoenositta; species Daphoenositta chrysoptera. The sequence continues at coordinate 439,994 of VZRO01003885.1, forward strand.
ATCATCTATCACCTCCCAATAGAGTTAAACCCCAGATCTAACCCCAGGCCCCCAGGAACAAGCATAAATAACAGGATTTCCACTGAGGAGGAAGACAATGAAGAGCACCACTCACTATTAACTTCTCAGTAGTGAAAGGACTTTAGTGGAAACATGAACTCAGAGTTTGTGGGCTGCACTCTGTGACTGAGGCAAAACAATTGAGCTTCATACTAGAAAAAAGCAGCACAGAACCATCGCTAAACTGGCACAGAACAACCATTTCTTAAATCTGTGCTTAATATTTCACTTGACTCTCATGAATTAAGTATGCCTGTAAAGTAGCCAGCAAGTATTGGCAGAAATACTACATGAATACGTAAAAATATTTCATATTTTTGTAGAAGGTGATGAAGACAATTGAATTGCTTAAAAAATGCTGTTTAAACTTTAAAACGAAACAGGAGTAAAATGAAACAGGAGTAAAACACTTTAAATCTGAGATAAACCAGATTTTAAGGAAGTTATACAGGGGAGCAACATTTTAAGTATGCACAGAAATACAAATTGAAGAAAATATACAAAATATTAGTTGAATGGGAAAAAAAAATCAGTGCAGATTATTTGAATAATATGTTTAATAAACAAATTGCTGAAGTTTTGAAATTTGTCCTTATGCAGTTCCTGAACATCTGCCCTGCTATATGTAACGTTTTTCTCATCCTGTGTCCACAAACCCCCCTCTCCCACGAGCAGAACCCCAACCCACACAAATCCCTCACCTCTCCTGCCCTCTCTGCCACTGCATTGGTTGTGGCATCCTGTTCTCCTGCCTTAAGTTCATACCTTGCTCTTAAACACAGTAATTGGACTCTACCCTTCAGCACAAAGAGGTATTTCAGGTATTTCTTTCACATTCAATGTAGATTTGTGTGGTGGTTACTCAGTAAGCCAAACAAAGGCTGACTCCAAGTGAAGGGATAATATGCCTGTGTTCCTCACTGTTCACTATGCAATTCTGCTTCCTGCTTACTTTGATTTTATAAGAGCAAAAAACCAGAATTTCTGATGGTTTTTTATTTTTTTTTCTTAAGGAACTAACATCATACGTCTTATACAAAATTATCAGAAAAATTAAAGTTTTGGCCCCCACAAAAGACTCTGCAATGAGCTGTGCTGACAACCACTGTGTCTAACAAGGTGCAGTGCAGCTGAAGAGTTTCTGGTTCTGCATTGGCATTCTTCAGGCTGCAGAGCAATATGTAGCTCACAATCATTATTTCATTAATATCTAAAGATCTTGAGATGATGTTGTGAAACAAACCTCGAGAAAAGACGCAATCAATAAGTTTTTCAAAACCAACACGAGGGAACCAGCATTTGTTGTGCAGAAACACACGAGTGTCACCACTCATCTACACCCCACAGAACAGCAATGAGGGAGAAAAAAGTATCTGTATATACTATAATGAATTCTTCCTTTTCACGTGAAGCTGGAGGAAGTTGTTTGTTGAATTCAAAGGTTGAAATATCTTCTTTTAAATCAAAACTCTTGGAAGAGCAAAAAACCGTAAAATCAGATGTCATTGCTCGAGATGTTCCATTGGACTAAGGGTTGACAATTGATTTTTCTGGGCTCAGCAGCTGATCCCAGGTAGGATTTAAGGCAATTGTGAAGTTAAACCCATTTTCTTCAGGGCACCTCTTGTCTTACAAGAAAAAGAATATATATTTTTATACCTGTATATATATATGTATGTATACACATACCAGAACTTCAGGCTGATGGAAAGATTACCTGCACAGAAATTCTGTGTTGCAAGACTCCTAAATCACTGATACTGATCACTGATAAGAAGAGATGCAAGGGACCATATTCAAGGGAGAAAAGACTGTGTAAGCAGAGTTCCTCATCATTACCCTAATATCTAAATTTGGAAAGAACACTAAAAGCCACTCACACTTGCTTCTCTGACGTGATTCAGTCAAACATCTGGAGAAACAAGTGTTTAGAAAAGCTCCTTCTTCCTACCTTTCTATTTTCTGTTCTTCCATTTTAGGATCCACTTTCAAGTGATGCTGGTTATTTCAAACAGCCCAATTATATTCTTGAACAGGATTATTTCCCCTTTGCAAAATATGGCCACTCCTGTTCAGCAGAACTTGAATCCACTTGATTTTTCCAAAAATGAGAACACACACTTTTATTCCCCCTCTCAGCCTACTCCTCCCCCGTTTCATCTCAAAATGCACCATTTGGTTGACATTCTGCACTATTTTCTGGTCTGAATTTCAGTGGCTGGGGTATAAATCCAACTTCCTTTGCCTCAGCAAAAATGTGCAGAGCATCCAAGAATAAAAGCTCTGACACACAATCAAACTGCTCTCACCTGGGACAATCCCTGTGGTTCAGTGTGCTCACCTTGTGAAACAAATTTTCTGTGCTTAAATCTCAGTGGAAGGTGTTTGGGAAGGGTGATGTTGCTGCTTCTGGCCAGAAGGGCACAAGAGGTGGCCAGAGGCAGCCAGCAGGGCTCAGCCAGGCTGGATAACTGGATGGGCAGATGGAATTTGGTCAGGTCTCATAAGGTCAGGAACACTTTGCCAGTGCTCCTTCTGTGTGAGTGTATAAAACCTGGCTATATTCTATGTGTATTACACCTCACAAGGCAATATTTTAAGGACTTGCCCTCAAAAATCCTCACCACACGTTTGGATAAGTGTCCTAGATGAAGAAGGCACTGAAGACTTGTTATACTCAGATGTTTCTAACAAGCTCTGCCTGCACATCCCTCCACAGTTCTGGTTCAAGATCTTAATATTATTTCTTACACACAAGATTCTTAGTCGACGGAAAACAAACAAAAAGCTTTGCCCTGAAGCAAGATACTTGACTGCTGGAAAGATGTTTAACTTTCCCTTTGTTCTTAGGCTGGGAGAGGAGGGGGAAAGAGCTGAAATTCCTGGTTAAAGTTCTTCTCATCGTGCTGCATCAGAGCTGGCTAAATCAGTCACGCTGCATTACTCCACATGGCTGATTTAGCCTCCTATGATGAGTCACTGCAGTCAAGCGTCAGCAAAGAGATGTGCTACTTTGGAAAATAAAAAAAAAAATCAGGGCAGGTGCTGCGTGCCCAATTTTGCCTTTCAAATGGATATCTTTTTTTTGTTGTTGTTAATTTTTAAGCATGGTAGGAGTTTATTTGATCAGCTGCGACTGTTCAAAAAAATTGTTATCACCTTCATTCTTTATTAATTTCTGTCTGGAGGCCCCCAGTGCGGGTGGGACAGCGTCATATCGAGCACTGCACATTTGTGTGGGAGCAGGCAGTGACAGCATCCCCTGCCATCTCACCACACCAGCATAAGCAGGGGAAAGAAAGAGCTCAGAGCAGTGGGAGTCTGCCTCAGGGATCCCAGGGCCCCGACCAGAATAGCTCTCTAAGCCACCAAAACCCCCCAAAACATTTATTCTAGTTTTCCAGATGTTGTCAAAGGCACAGGGATGAAGGAGAAGGGGAAAACAGAGACAGTGATTTGGGCTCTGACAATAAGACAAGGAGAGAAGTCAAGTTTTAGTGACCTTGACAGCTCGCCCTTCACCATTGTCTCTGCAGATTTCAACAAGAGCTCCCCAAATCTTCCTGCCCCAAGAGAAATGGCAATGCCCAGCCTTGCCTAGCACATCATCTACGTGCTTGGAAAAGGGGATGAACAACAAACAGGGCACTGTCCTGCGTTGGTGGAACACAGGCCCCACTGGGCTGCCTGAAAAGGCTTTTTTGGCACTTAAAGTAGTGTTTTGGGTTGTATTTCTGCAGAATGCAGAGACTATTTCAGTGCTCACAGATTGCCGTATAATCCCGGAAAATGATATAAATCATGGTCCCAAGATAGATCTCCTCTTCCTTTTCTTTTTTCCCTTGCCTTCATTTCCTACTTCCTCTCATTTGCTTTTAGATGCCTGGGTAGATTTAGATTAATCTCAGGGCTGAAATGTTACACTGAAGGGTTGTATTAATGCCTGATCTAGCTACTGCATCCTACTGTAATTCATGCACATCGGTAATAAAAATAATCCTCTGGGAAAAATATAGTGAGGAAAGGATTTTTTGGTGTTTTTTTTTT
>VZRO01003885.1:444148-560833 GCA_013397915.1 Daphoenositta chrysoptera
TTTTTTTTTTTTAAGCTCCGTGACTGTCAGCACATTTTCATTCTAAAGAAAACTAAAAAAGAGTTTCTAAAAAGATACTGCAGTAGAAACCTTTAATGGAAGTATCTCTAGGTAGCTGATCATTCCGATTCACCATGGACGCAGTTTGTTTCCAGTCTGAAATAAAACGAGTGGGAAAATTGCAATCCCAAAATATTATTAACTGCATTCCACATATTTCTTGCCTTCATTATTACTTTGCAGTTTCTAGTTTAAGAAGCCAAAGATCAGACTTTTCCACATATTGCAGAACCTATTCAAGTGCCACTTAATCACTTGCCGACAGCTAAATGGGTGCTCCAAAAAGACCCAGTCCTGTCCTCTTCACATGAGCATAATGTATCAGAACCCAGGTGCACCACTTCTAAAAAGCAGAGTTTGCACCAATTTTTCCTACTGTTAAGCCTCTTTTAAGCAGCCTTCTAAAATAAGCATATTCTAATTGAACTGCTCATAACACTTGGCAGCATCTTTTGCTACAGAAAAAGTTAAAGTGCTTTTTCCATTTCTAAAAAGGCATCTAGGAAAAATAATAATAAAAAAAGACAGTTCATCCAAGGCCATAAGAGATCACAGATTTTCTACAGAATTAATATGCACGATGAAGAACAAACAAGCATTTATTTTACAGGGTATATTAATGGAGGAAAGGAAAAGAATTTTCCTTTGCATCACTACACACACTGACATGAACAAGTAATCATTCAAATGCTTTTAAGAGATGCAGTCTTGCTTGTACAACTCTGGAGTCACAGAGAAATGAATGTAGATTACAGCAGCAATAGAGAAGCTATAAATACACATACTCTGCCAGTCACATCTGGTGGGTTTTTTTAATATAAGATCATGGTATTGATATATTTCTTCTTGTAGATGATTTAAACAGTTATTTAGGATGTCAAGATTAAAAATAGTCTTTTAAAGAGCAAGCAAATGTATGATGGCATGATTCCTTGACTTCCTTTACTACACTTTCATCTCAGAAAAAAAACTCTGTTTACTTATGGAATATCCCAGTCATCAATCAAAGATAAAGTCTTTAAACAAATAGGAAGCTTAAAATAAATTGTATTATGTGGGAAAATAAAATAAAATAACACACCAATTAATTCAAATGAGTGTTTTTTCTGGAAAGGATTAATTTTAACACAATTTGAATTTCAAAGTTAAGGCAGTCTTCCCAAGTCTCATACCTGTTGTTCATGCCTACCTTATCTGCATTTTCTATTTAACTGGTTTACAGTTGAAGTGGGGAAAGGGAAATAGGGTTGGAAATAAAAAAAACGGCATGTTTTAGTTGACTTGTTCTCAAACAAAGATACAGAACATCCTCCCTTGCCCAGCTCAACCAAAACAAGCCTGACTGTTTATCATTTCACAGCTTCAGCCAGCTCAAAATGGGAAAGACTTTTAAGGTCTTAAATTGTCAAATGGTGACACCACTTTCTGCCTACTTTAAATGATTATTCTTTTAGCTTTCTTTAAATTTATCGGTTCCTGACATTCTGTCTGCCCTCTCTACCACCTCAAATAAATATCAAAACAAAAGGAGAACATATAAAAATCCACTCTCACAGCAAAGACATTTCTTCAGAGCAGAACAGAAGTCATGCAGGCCAACGTTATAGGAGAAAACTTACATTTTCTTCTCAAACTGGTAGAGGAATCACAGAAAAATTCAGATAGAAAAACATCTTCTGGATTTTCTACTCCTACACATTACTTTAGAAGGACTAACCTCAAAATTGGGTGAAGTCAAGGTGTTTCATTTCCCTGCAGGGCACAGCTGATCCCCAGCAGAGCTGAACTGTGGGACTTGCTCTTCCCCCTGCAAGGCTCAACAGCTCATGAGAACCTTGACAGCCTCACAGCAACCCTTCTTTTTCCACACAAACCAACCACAATTTTCTTGACTACATTCTCCAGCAGATAAACAACCAGCAAGATTTTCTTAAACTGGGGGCAAGAAGATTTTCTTCTCTTTCCGCCTGTGTTTATCAAACATTTATTGTTGCCATTGCAAAGAAGATGTCCCTTTCTAATTCCCAAGTACTTCTGTGTTCCTCTGGAATGGGGCACCATTTTGTTTTAGAAATTCTAATTTTTAATAGATCTTCCCCTGCTCCTCAAACCTCAAGTGGAGGAGAATTGGCAAAGCCTTATCTTGTATTTTTCTATGATTATATTGTGCTCAGCACAAAGAGTGAATTTCAGAGGTGGAAATCATCTATAATCCTGACTTCCTCAGCAAACCGAAGAATTCTGAGTCATTCTGAAACTTGACTTACAGTTTGATCCTGCAAGTAATAAGTTAAACAAGAACATGGTCCAAGCAAGCATAAACAGAATTTGCAGAGCTATGCAAGCCAAGAATTTGGCCCAATAGATATTTAACACGAGCAGTAGCCTTTGCAGCAGGCTGCAACTCAGGACCTTTCAGACTGAGCAAAGCAAGACATATTTCTTGTATAGCTGTAAACCTTAACTCAGCTCTGTCAAATGAAACTTTTTTAAAAGTAACACCATGAGACCATCCAGAGTAGGACATAACACAACTCATCTTTATTAGGAGACAAGCATCATTTTTCATGGGGGAAACATACTATATCCAAAAAGAACAGGAAAAGGGAGAGATAGATCACTCGATATTTCGGGAGATGGAGGCTGATCTGAGTGAAAGCTGGCATGGAAGAAAGCAGGACAGTGAAGGAACTCAGCAGTACAAAGATATGCCAGACACTTAGAGGTCAAGGTAATCCAAGCTTGATTTGGGACAAAAACCCTTTCATCCACCTGGCTATCCTAAAAAAACCCCTAAACTGTAGCTGCCAAATTATAAGGAAATTTTTAGGTGTTTTACTTTACCTACTGAGATCTGTAGTGCATCTTCCACTTAGCATGAAGCATTTCCAAGGCCAGTATCATTCCTGGAATGATATTACAATGTGCACAAAGCTATTTGTCAGCCCATAACCAAACACCAAAATTGGTTCTGACAGAACGTGCAGTTGCTCACCCTGGACAACACCCGCTGTCCAAACAGATAGAGATTTTGTAGCTAAAGAGAGCAATCTTTTAATTATTATTTTTAATCATCAATGCAGACATCTCATTAATACAAACCAAGAAAGGAACTTGACCTAACATAATATACTATGTCAGAAATGAACAAAAGACCATTCCTTTCTTATCAACAACCATTTTCAATTAAAATGTCCACATTTGGATTCAAGCTTATTGCAAGAGACCTACTTCAGTGAATAATCTGGCTTTCCTAAGCTGGTCAGTCCTGGGTGAATAAAAGATCAAGGCAAATCTGTAACTATTTCCTCAGACAATCGTGTACTCTGTATTTACCACAGAAAACATTAGGACTGGGTGCTAGGTCCTCAAATCCCATTGGAGCCAGTTTTGTAAGAATTTCACTTACTCCTCTCCCTGGCGTGCTCCAAATTTCCCCTTTGCTCTTCCCTCTTGACCTTTTGCTTTTCTACTCTTAGTGTTTGAAGGCACCCCAGACTTGCTGGGCCCAGATGTGCTCGGGGAAACATTTTCAGGCATGTTCAGCATTACAAAGACCTTCAGTCCTCTTCCAGTAATTCTCGGAGACAAGGCCCAGTGGGCACTGCCAGTGGGGCACATTTTCCAAGGAACTAATGCAATAAGCAACAGTCCCTCCAAGTTTGGTGGAGAAAAAGAGGTCACCACATGTTTGGCAACACATCATTAACTTCCTAATTACGCACTAATGGACAGCTGATATTTCAAAACCACTACTTGATGCAATTGTGCTCCACTCTCCTACATTAAAGGAAAGCTGTAGCAGCACTACATCACCCACCTGATGCATTTTTTTTAAGCCCACTTAGTTCAGAAGGAATTAATCCCTTCTACCCACCACTGATATCAAGCACCAAAAATAAAACTAGTTTTTAGTATTTGAAGGAAAAACAAAACGCCCCATACCTTTGATCAGCAACCAGTCTTAAGTACTGGGTATTAGGAATAGGTGACTACTGAAAGATTTCTCCAGAGCTCTAAGGCAATGGATGACAAGGTTTGGGCCAAAACCCCTGCAGTTATGCCAAATTCTGCTGGATGTGTGTGAGTTCCTGGTCTACAACATCTGAGTCAATGCTAGCAAAGCAGTTCTCTCATGTTTTACTAATTGCACATGCACCTATTCTGTCAGCTGGGGTAGTAACACATGGTTTGCCATGGCAGGAGAAATTGCTGACTCCAACTTCCACCTAAAAATAATAAATAACAGCAACACCACATTTCCATTATTTTTCCTGCTCATCTAAATGTACTCAAAAGCATTTGCACCCATCACCTCACTGCTGGACGCTTTTATCAGTGTGGTGGGTGACTCCAAAGTCCCGTTACAAAAAAAGTTCCTCCTTTTGTGTCTTTACCCAGACAAGCCACCATTTCTCCCTTCTCAGAGCAACCACATGAAGACTTCCCAGGCACTCGTGTCATGGACAAAACACTAATAGATACTTTCTGGGTAATACCTGAAATAAAGCCTCAGCCTTTCAGGCAGAGCTGACCCAGTGTAGCTCTGACACGAAAGAGCATTTATAAAAAAAAAAAAAAATACCAAAAAACCAGTCCCAAAACCAGTTTTAAACCATTTATTTTAAGAACAGCCTAGTGTAGCCAAGGGAAGAATTTAGCCTCAATGAAACATAAATGAAATCCCATCAGGAAAGGCCTGTTTACATCCCAGCCCCAAAGGGCTTTTTTCAAAGTTCCTAGCATCCTCAGATGATTTCACTGCCATGATTTATATATAGCTGGGGAAGACCTTAGATGAAAATCACATGTGGAAATCTGCAGTGCTGCCAGGTAGCCTCTGGAGGGAAGAAAGTGCTGTGGAACTTCTGGAATGGTTTAAACCTCTGAGCCCCTGCAAGGCAATTTGGATTACACGATGGCCCATAGCAACATGCTGTTCCTGCACACACAAAGCATAAATACAGCAAATCGAGTTAATAGGTTTTGTACTGCACATCTTGTTTTGTTTGCAGACAGTGCTACTAGAAACAGCTTCCAACCAGCTTTTCTTTTGTGATTGTTTTGGTCCAGCTCATGCCTATTTATGCAAATATTCATTTTAAAGTGGCGATTGTAAGAAGCAATTGCAAGTTAGCAAGGACTGGTCAAGGACTGGAAAGGATTGCTTGGATCAGTTCCCTCCTCCACTCCAGACAATCACGTAAGGAAAGTCAGGATCAAAGAGGCACTTAATGATGTCTGCTTTCCCACTTTCCTCTCTAGCCCTTCCTGTGACCTTCTCAAAGGATGTTTCATCTTCCAGCTCCAATACTGAAAGAGAAATCCCTCACCCACGGTCTCGACTCCTGGCTCCAAGAGGAAGGAGTGCCACCTTCAGAGACACAGACTGCCACAGCCACACTTTTCAGGCAATAAAGCCAAGCAGATTTACCATGGACTGTCCCAACCTGATGCAGCCAGGATTCAAGGCAGTACTTGGCTAGCAAATGATCAAAGTGTGACTGTTTGCCTGCAATAACCTACTACATATTTCCTTTTTTTTTTTCCGTGCTATCATTCCTTCTCAGATCAAAGCCAAACAAACCCCCAATATTTGAGTCCCAAGTAGCAGATTATTTACCTCATCCCTGTCACCTTGGGGGTCCAGAAACTAGCTGGAGCTTCGTCTGGCAGTGCCTCCTGCCTGCTCCAAAAAGGCCCCCAGCAAACACATCCTTCCTTAGCACCAAACACTATGAGAGCTCTCCAAAAAATGACACTCTATCCTACACATACTTTGGGTAAATTACACAGCTTTATTTTCTTTTCTAGCTCAAAGGTAGCCAAATGAATGATTCCATATGTTTGAAACCTTTTCCCAGCCGGTGGTGGATTGTTTCATAACCACTTGCAGGCAGCTGATACATGGAGGAACTGCTCACCCCTCTCATCAGCCCTCAGAGTCTGCTGCCCACATGCACTCCTGGGCCCTTTCCAGTCTGCTCAAGGCACCTGGTCCCTCTTGAAACACTCCAGAAGACCCCATTTAATCTCAGCATCTGCAAAACTTGTTCCTGTTTAGCTTGCAGTGAGCAAAGAAACACACCAAGGTGTGGTTACTGAGCTGGAGAATGATCGGGTAGTGAAAAACCAGAAAGTCACACTAGAGGGGAAGGAAAGCTTAAAGGGCAATTAAAGGATCAGGAAATGTATGCAGCTCAATAGACCCAGCATAACGTGGGTATTGACTTCATAATAATGTACACAATGGTGAACTTTCCCAGGGCTTTTTACACATTAATTCATAGCTCACCTGGCACTCTCAGCTGTGCAGGCCTGAGCTCTACACTAGAATTGTTCAAAACAATCCTGTCCAGGCCTGGCAGTCAGCACTGCTCCCTGATTTCACAGCTACAGCTGAACGTACCGCTCTCCATTGGTCATCCAGGGAATGCCACCACGCACTCAGCTCTGGAGACCCTCCCTGCAGGGGCCACCACGGCCAGGCCACCAACTTCTCCAGCTGCGAGGGGTTTGGGAAGCCCAGGGAGCCATCCTGGCGAGCAGAAGTGTGTAAGCACTGCAGGGAGCTGTGTCAGCAAAGGCACTCATTACACACAGGATGGGGGGTGGGAAGCGAGGAGCAGGACACGTTCAGCAGGAATTTGGCACACGCATCAGCTCACTTCAGTGACACTGGGAAACACATCAGCGAGCAGATCACGGAAATTATCCAGCTGGGTTGCAGTGCCTGTCTCTCCTGAGCATGATCATCTCCAAGTCTCAATCCAGAGACACTACAAGAAGAGACAGGGATCTGCTGTCCCATCTCCTGCTGATCAGCTGGCAGGTATAGCAAGGAGACATGGGAGATTCCCTTTTTAAATAAAAAAGGCAGTTGCCAGCACCAGCTGATGGGCATTAATGCAAATAAGCCATCCCAGAGCTGAACTCCACCATGCCACATGTCAGCACCCTGTTACTGCATCACATTATGTAAATCAACCTCTGAGAAAAATACAACTAGGAAAGAAGAAACTACAATCTTGGCAGGCACTGCTCTGTCAAGTGCAGCCCCAGCTGCCAGCTCCATGCAGGAGTTACATCCAAATTCTTGCAAAGCAGGCTGCAGGCTTTGCACTGGCTCTGCATCTTCCTCTACTGCTCTTTTATTTCCTCTGCATTACCTGCATCAAGGGCAGGTCCCTGAGGACTGAGGGAAGGGAGAGTCCAACACCCAATCCGTGCTTTGGAACAGCACAGTCTGCCCAGCACCTTAAACTGTGCCAACCATCCTGGCCCAGCTCCACCTCCCGGGTCAGCTGTAAACCCAGCCATGCTTTGCACTCCAAAAATAAAGAAAATAAAGAGGGAAAAAAAAACCAATTTGAAAGACTTATTTAATGTTTTGTTGGGAATACTGAACTTGCTAAACACTGAACTCTCCTGTTTATCTTCAGGGATTCAACCCACCCTGCCACCTGCTTTTGCTCACTTCTTATTTACTCAGTCTAACCTCAAGCTTTGTTTTCAGGAATCCAGGACTGATCTAACTCCTGTTCACTGTCCATCCACAGTCCAATCTTGGTGCTTTTTGCTTTTCACTTGCTTTCAGTCTGCCCAATGCACTTTCTCTGCAATTCTGCTTTTTTCCTGCATTTTTCCTGCATTCAGTTGTGCCCAATCCCATTTTTTAATTACACCACTGGCTTCATTTCACCTACCACTCCAAATCCAAGTTTCCTGCTTCCCACACACATCTCCACAACAAGTCATCCTCCCCCTTTACTCCCTGTGCTCCCTTCCAGGCTCCTAACCAGCTTCTCTCTTTTGCTCACTCTTGTGGAAGTCTCACCTTCCACCCATGCATAAAATCTGCGATTTCTTACGTGCATGACCACACTCCTTCCATTTGTGTCTCTGCAGAGACCTCTCAAACAAACTCACCAACAAATTGCAACAAACAGCTTTAAGACCAAGCTGTGGTGATCTGATTCACCAGACCTTGCTTGGGTGTAATACCCACTGCCCTGCTCAGCTCAAGAGAGCACTGAAGCAGGGACTGTGATTTCCTGTTCCACGAGGCACAGACCACACTGTCAGGGCCTAATAAACACCAGGCAACCTTTCATTTCCTTATAATTAGTTGCATCATTTGACTCATGTTACAGAAAGAAAGGCACAAAAGCAATGTGCAGGATTCTTGCTAGATGCAGAAAAAAAGTGGATCAAATTCAAATGCAGCATCCAAGAAATGTTTAAAGAACAATAAATCTTCAAAGACAGCATCATAAGTGAAAGTAATCCTACTGCAGGGATTACATGCCCTATTCAGTCAAAGAGAAAGGGAATTTAGAATAGAAATTTCTGTCCAAATTATCTTTACATTATAGAAATATTTGGTGGACATAGGGGGAGGAAAGAGAGGGGAACAAAAGGACAGAAAATTTTCCTTTTACTGTGCAACATGTTGTACATTTTTAACAACTCAACATCCCAGAGTCTTTTCCCAGTGAATGAGTGCTGGTTTCACTTTTTCCAGGAAGAATTAGGAACTCCAGAGGCAGAATTAAATGGAGGGAAAGAAACATAAGCAACAAAACAAACTGGAGATGCTTTCACAGTACCAGGATAGCTGGTAAAATGATCTTTCATTCAAAGGAACTTCTTTTTATATGTTATGATATAAAATAGACCATACCCTAGTCTCATCCTCGTGGAGGATGGCCATACAAGTGTTCACATGATCCCATGACACCACACCCATCTCCTTTTATGAGGGCTGCTGCAGCCCCCAGCCCCTCCAGTCAATCTGCAGCTGACCACGCTGACTTGACAGAAGGAAAGGATAATTCCTGCAGGACACCAACCTGCACATCGAGGCTTTAAATGCACCTCTGGCTGGGGGTCAATAGGTTATGGTGGCCCTTACCTCCACCTCACACCTGGGTGTGCAGAGCACTGAAAAAAGGATGCTGGGAGGGACTGGTGGCCAGAACAGCAGCAGCTGTCACAGGGAGGGTTCAGCAAGATTAACCACCCTGATATTTGCTGGATATGTGTCACTCAAAGGGAGACTGTCCAGTCTCAGTCTGGATGATAATGTCTGTAGGAGATTTATTTCAAGAGTAAGGAACAAGCAGAAAAGTGCAGAGCCTCAGTGGAGGAAGGGTGAACATCTGGTCTGAGGCAGATGACACTTTTGGAAAGGATGGCCATGCAAATCACCCGTCTGTACAAGCTCAGGACAAAGAGTGCACACAGCAGATGATCTCCAGGCTCATGCTGCCATTTAAATGGGATCTGCTAAGAAACAAGAATGCCATTTTCATCTGCAGCAGATTTGTTTCACGACATGCTGGGCCTGACTGGGCTTCTCAGCTAAAGAAATGAGAAATTCCTGGAGCCAAGGACATTAGGAGATGGGACGTGGTGCCTGCCAAGTCCCTCTTTCCCCAGGATGTGGAGGCTCCCAGCTCATTCTAGATCAGCCACAATGCTTTGGGCAATCTGCCATCTCAGCCCCATTCAGACACCAGCCAAGCATCATTATGGAAGCTACAAACTCATCCACTCAAAGAAGAAAAAAAATATACATAGTGCAATCAAGACTGTTTTCTGCCTGGGCTTTGGTTTGTGTCCATGTTTCAGAGTCACTTAATGAAGTGAAAACCAGATTTAATCTCAGTATCCAACAAAGAATGGGGACATGCCAAGAACAGATAGCAAGGAAATCTGCTCTGTGATGGCCACAAGCAGGTGAGCCATCACATGAGGTCTCTCTAATTATCAAACATAACCCAAACAGTGCAGAGCCCACAGATTTTGTAGCACATGTGAGAATCAAAAGGTTTGGAGAATATTGATCTGGGCACAGTCCAACACAGAGAAGATGGAGATTGGGGTGACAGGGAGAAGAGAAAAAAGCTTATTTTGAGAAACAGCAATAGGTTTTGTGATCAGGAGGGATGATGTAGTACAGCAATTCCTAAATTCCTTGGGAAGGCAAGACAAACACCTCTCACCCTGGCACCAAACCACAGCTTCTTCCAGATCTCCTGTTCCTGTCACTGAGACAGAACAGCTGAGGATTACAGGAGAGTGAAATTGCCATTCCACAGGCAAAACAGCACCACTTCCCAATATTTAAAATCTTAAATGCAGGAGAAAGACAGGCAAACAGTTGAGAACCAACCCTGAATGGAAACTTTACAGATTTGGGAAAATCTCTGCTCTCCTCTTGCCCTTCTCAATCCCTTGCTCAGCAGCCCTTGCTCCACATTTTAGGGTACAGCTTTAGGGGCTGGGAACACCCCCTGAAGAGCCTGTCCACCCCAGAGCTCCCAGCCCAATTCTGCTCGTGGAAAAGCTGAGTGTGGCTTGAATTTGGACTGAGTGGAGCTGAACAACCCTCCAAGGCTGTCAGCCTTTGCCCGCTGCTCCCAACAAACCCTGCACGGGGAACTTCGACCGAGGGACTGGAAGAGAGAAGAGCCAAGTTAGAGCCCCATGAGAGGCCTGAGCAAGCCCACCACCCTCACAGGAGGCTCTCAGCTCCTGGACTCAAACCTGGACCTGCACAGGGCACAGCCTGCAGGTCACACCGGGTCCTCTGCAGGCACAGGATGGAGCCTCCTCCCCAGCAGACTCCCACCTCATCACTGATGAAACAGGCAACCAAGAGGCCATAACCTTTCTCCAAAACCCCTCCTGCAGCAGAGCCTGCCCAAAAGCTCTCCCACATAATTCTTTTCTCTGAGAGGAAGCTGTTCTGTATGTAACAGCAGCTAAGTCCAAGCTGACATTTTCAATCTGGGCAGAGGACACTGTCATGGAAGTGCCTCCTCAGCCATCTTCCACAAAGATTTCAGAGGTTCACCTTTGGGGCTACCATTTTCTTGTCAGATTTGGTTAGCTGATAGCAATCAGTGGCTCCAGGAGTTATGGTGACACGCTACAGAAGGGAGGAATAAAAACAAATCATGGGAATAAAGTCTTTAGGGCTCCACATTGAGTACTTGGGTTGAGGATTTGACAGGTGCTGCCCACACAAGAACAATTTGTGTAACTGCTATCCAGTGGAGTAAGTACTATATATCTCAGCTGGCAGCTGGAACTAGGGATGTAAGTCACAGAAAAGAGTTGTTTCCAAGCCAGCCATCACATAAAAGTAACTCTTTGTGGAGTTTTTCACATGCATTGTTAAAGTTGAGTTGTTGCTCGAAGGTACAAAGCAGAAAACCAACACAATCAAAACAGACTTTCAGAAGGGCAAGGAAATATGCCAACAAATACACTGCACAGGGCTTCACCTTGTCAAGACTTTGGCATGCACAGACTTAAAGAAACAAAAAAAAAAAAGAAAGAAATCACCTTTTGCCACTTGCTTTAAGAAATTTCACAATCCTCAGAAAACGTACAATGAAGTAGCTTGTTTTGTCAGAGCTGATAAGCAGCTCCTGGATGGAAAACAAGGCAGCTCTCTGTTTAGCATGGCAATATTTTGTCAGGAAACCAATCAACAATATTAATGGCAAGTAAACCCATTCATTAAGGGAAAGAGGTTTCTGCTCACGTTCCTTGCACTGGCAGATGGCCTCCCATAGATTGCACACTTCAAGTCTAGCCCCAGAGAAAGGAACTGGGGGGAACGTTTGTCCTTCGAAATAAATAAGCATAGTTTGATTCAACCTTAGGGGGGGAAAAAATTAGATTACCCAACTGTCTCAATTGTGAGAACACACAGAAACTGCTCTGACATTTGGACTTTTTATATTTTCAGAAAATAGAACTGACTTTCTACCTAACTGTCATCCTGCCTCTGCCAAAGGTCTTCCAACTAGATCCAAAATACTGAAACTTGGAGAGAAACAAAGGTACTGTAATGAACAGAGAACATTCACGGGTATCCAAAGCACAGTTTATTCCTCACAAGATCCCTAACAACTTCCCAGGCACACAGCAGGTCATTCAAGCCAGAATCAACTCAACAAGAAGAAAGCAAAACTTTCTTAATAGAATATTAATTTATCTCCCTGTTAAAGCTAAGAGGGCTGAGAGACAGACAGAAGACTAAGAAGCTTTAGGAATGCTTATTGTTCTAACTCTGACAAAAAGTTTTCGTGTACTTTTTACTTATTAATTCCCTAGCTGCACTTTGATAAAGGCTCTTCTGGACAGGGATCAGTTGAATTCTTAATCAAAACCATGACAAGCAGGGAAAAAAAAAATTGAAAAAAAATAGAACCACTTCTGCTTCCCAGCATGAAAAATTTAGTGTAAAATCCCATGAGCTGCAGTCTAATGACATCACACTAATGGAAGAAGAGAAAAACCTTCTAACAATTAAAAAGAGCCTTGCTGAGAAAACACACAGGAAATTGTCAAGCTGTCATTTGTCTCTCAGCCACAGCACATGGGACAGTACTGGGGGCTGCTGTACACCCATTTGTCTCTGTAATGGGCTGCACCAGGAAACAATACTGACTAAACACTGAAGGAGGTATTTCTTTGTTTGCTCTTGAACAGAAGGGCAACGTCAGTTAAAGGATGCTGTGGTACCACCCCCTGCTGCCTTCAAAGCCTGTCCCATGTCCATGGTCCCACTCTCCCCTCTACAGCACCAGCACAATCCTGAAGCATCTCTGAAAACGTCAGTGTTTGCCCATTGCAAAAGAAAGAGAACTTTGGCTTAATACATATTCAGCTTTCTGATAACAAAATTTGCGCAGACCAGAAAGCAATTTTTTTTTTTTTCCACGTCCTGCACCTCCAGCAAAATTGCCAGGGAAGGGCTGGTTCCTGCACCGTGACTGCTGACACGGTGACGTGCACGGCAGGAAGAACACAGCTTGAGTTTTAGATGCCAGGCTGAGCATTCAGCACAGAAACCTTGTTTTGGCTTTAAACCTGAGCAAATCTGATCTGGGAGTTCACTGATGGAGAATAAATATGGAAGAAACTGATTTCAAATTGTGTCTTTTGAAAGGATGAGTTGACAGGGCAAAAATAGCAAATGCAATGGGTACCTGCCTGCCATTGTTACATTTGTTTAAGCAGAGATTGCTGCAATGTTCAGGAGGCGCATAAAAGTCTCTGCAATATGCAATCAAGTCACAGGTCTGAAAACACACCAAGAAACATCCAGTAACTGTCACAAATGATAAGAGCTGGGCAGATAAAAGAAGTAATTACATCTTCTTTGAAACTCTATTTTGCTATTTTTAGTGCTTTAATCAAGGGCCCAATTCTTCCACCTTTCTTCACACCAAGTAATCCTTTACTCTTTAATTATTTTCACTAGTATGGCTACAGGCAAACTAAGCTACAATGAAGCCAGACCTAAGGGAATCGGAACCTGGCCCAAAACAATTTGGATGAGAAAAGAGACTCTGCCAAAACAGCATCATCAGTGGCTAAAAAAAAAAAAAACCAGCATCCCTTTGCCTCTTGGTGTGATGGACCCAGCCCAGAGCTGGAGGCTGAGGTTTGCTCACTGTGATATTTAGCCAGGGGCCTCTCTGGGGCTTTGCTAATCAGACCAACCGAGCTGGATCGTGGTCTGACGCAGGGAAATACAGATGGCTATTAAAGATTGGACTGTGACCAACTCATTCACAAATGCTATCAGGCTATCAGACACCAGCCATTTCTGGGCAAATCCCAGCGGAGAGGGGTAAAAGGGAAAGTATTTCCTAAACAGCAGGGTCTTAGTATGAACTTCCACATCAAATCCTGCCACGAGCACCAGGCTGGGGAGCAGCCCCATACATTGTTCATGCAGAGCTCTGCACTGGTTCAGTGGCCTGCACCAGGGTAGAAAGATCCAGAGCCAGACTCCTTTGAATTGCTGTGATGTGTCTACCCCAGCAAGGAGCCCAGCCCTGGAGAGGAAGGTGCACGAGCAAGAGCCAGACAACCATACTGGAGGAGTTTGCTTTGCTTTGGAGCCCTGTCAGCGCAGCACCTGGAGCTGGTTGTCAGCTCTTTAAACAAATATCACCATTTGTCAGGTTCTGTATTTCTCCTTCAGGACTTCATTCCTAACTCTTCTCACTCAGACACTCAGTGCAGTGCTCTGAGCCTTGCTTGGTCTGTAAGCAGCACCCTCTGCCTCTTTTGGTCCCCCCTCTAAGTCCCCACCGAGTTTGCTCTGTGCTGTACGTTCCAGGAACAAATAAAGCTACAAAAACAATCCAGAAAGGAACCAAAGACAGGATTAGTGTCCCACTGCTATTTGTTAATGTATGTTGCTGTGAAAGAAGCCAAGTTTCTCCTTCTTGTCAAGCCTTTTTATGGAAGGGAGGACATTAATACAAAGAGAAAAAGCTCAAATGTTCTCGAGTATAGCTGTTTTAAAACAATCTAAACCAGCAAAATAATAATAATAATAATAATAATAATAATAATAATAATAATAATAACAATAATAATAATAAGCTTGCTGTAAGCAAATGAGTTTCTGAACATGGTAGGGCATTGACTACAAAGTCTGCTCCCCCAGGAAGCACACAGAGCTCAAGTACATCTGGGAAATCTCTCTCCAGGCACTGTGCTTCTATGCCATTTAAAAGACCGTGGGGACAAGAGAGGAGCAGTGGGGGAGAGCCCTTCACCAACCACCCTTCACCAATTGCTGTATTTAGGATGCAGAACGTTTCCCAAAATTGGGAACAACCCCAAGCAGGCCCTTAGCACCTCCTTCCCAACTTCCATCTAACAATAAAGTGCCTGGAATTCTCTCCCTCCCTGCAGCATGATACATCTCCTCTGCAACAGCCCCGCCCAGTCCAGTCCTCTGACGGGCACTGGAAGATTTCCCATCTCCAGCCTGAGTTAGGATCCTGAGTTAAGGCTGCACATGCCTGAAACGCACCTTTTGTGCACAATTTTAGGAACAGACTTCTGACTTTGGAGAAATCCTGCTGCACCGGTGAGTCCAGCCCAGGTAAGTCAAAGTGCTTCAGCACAATAAGTCCACATCATAGACTTATAAAATACAGGTATTCCTGCAGTTCACAGCTATTTGTCACAAGTAAGAAGCAGCACGACACCTCTATCTTAGTGCCAGCATCAGGACAGAAAATTGTCATCACGTTAAGGTGCCTGTGGGGCAGCCCAGGCGCACAAGAGCAGGGCAACAGACATGATGCAATACAGATGGGACTGCAGCCTGGCAGACTGCCAGGAGTGAGGTAAAGGGGAGGCATTCTGAGCAGCTCTTCTATCCTACCAAACACCAGCACTGGGAAGTTCCTTTGTTCCAGAAAGGACTTCCTGCCAAAGCCTGAAGCATCAGCGACACGGGCGGGGTGCGAGGTGCAGCGGTGGGATTTAGCTGTACAAGCAGCCTGGTGTACACTGACCCAAGTCAATTGAATAAGGGGTGTATTATTCCAGGCCTCATTTCCACAAGAAGCCATCTGACAGCTGTTACCTCGCAAATTGCTCTGTAAAAACAGGTGCAAAATGAGCAGAGAGAGCTCTGCTTCCCTTCCTTGCTGAACTGGAGCGCCCAGAAAAGATGTTTAGTAAGAATGGTGTTTTCAGAGGGCAGGAAAGATATGAAGACCCATCAGTTTCTTCCACAAAGCAAGGCAGCCCTGCAGCAAACCAGGCCTGAAGTGATGTATAGCTTAATTACAATCACAGATTCATAGAATGGTTTGGGTTGGAAGGGGCTTTAAAGATCATCTTGTTCCAAACCCCCTGCCATGGTCAGGGACACCTCCCACTACCAGGTTGCTCATTTGTGAGGTCTTCAAAGATCCACATCTGGAAAGGTGCTAAAAATGCAAAGTGTATTCTTTAAAAACAATAATAAAAAACCATATCTATTTCTAGATGTCAGAAAAGCACTGTGAATCCAAAGAAAAGTAAAGAAAATGCCAAATCCTCCATTTGGAGGAATAAGGCATAAAACACTTGAGATCATAATCACTAAACAAGACAATATTTCCAAACCAGCCTTTTGAAATTGCACAGAGCAAAGGCACATACATCTAGATTCTCACAAGAAAAGAGCAGCTCACCCACTCGTTGTTTTGGTATTCTAAGAGGATCAAAAAGGCCATTTTAATTCTCCAAATCCCTCACAAAAATCTCTCAAACACATTTCAAGCAGGCTGGATGGAAGAGAAAGAAAATTGTGATCAGACACATCATGATTCAGGGAGATCTGAGTGCAGAAACTTGTGAGCGTTTCCACAGAATGCAAAGCAGTAATTAAATGCTTCCTATGGAAAAGAAAGGTTGTCCCTTGGACACTCCTGTCAATCTGCATTTAACAGACACAGCAGCCCTCTCAGTTCAAGCACACGAGCACTCAGGTTCTTTGCTGGAGTGACCTTAGCTGTCAGCCCAGCCTGTCCTGTTCAATATCTGTAGCTCTGCCTGGTACATTTTGTGAGCCTGTGTGGGGATGAGAAGATGCAAAAAGGAGAAGCACAATGAACAGGCAAAGCACTGGCCCCAATTAAAAAATTAAACAGGTGTCCTGAGACTGTCAGCCTGAAGATGGAGCATCTACATTTAATTAAAGGGATAAGTTTAGCAGAAAATGCCACTCCAGCTACTGTCAGAATGCATGATTAATTTGTGATAAAATACCCAGCACTGTCTAACAGAAGCAGACGGCTGGGGGACACATATTTACACAATCACTTGTTATTTCTTCAAGATATTACCAATGACCCTGAGCTTGGTGTCAGTGCATTAAAACGAAATTCTCACATCTGGTCTTTTGAAGGCTCAGACTTGCTGGAGGCTTTTCCCAAGTAGCCCCATGCAACAGCACTCCAAAGCCTGGAGAGGAGAAATCAAACCTCTGGTGGAGGCTGCTGCCTCTCCAGCAGCAGTGGGGGTCATCCCTTCCAGTCTCAGTTCCTCCGTCCATCTCCTGCAGTGACATCAGGGCACGGCCCTTCCTTAAGCTCATCAGCAATGCCAGTCCTCTCCAAGTGATTCCTTAACAACCAGTTTCCTGCCACGACAGCGGGTGCTGCGCCCGCCGCTAATCAACTCCTGTTTCAATTAGTGGGTAGGGTAGGGGTTTTTTCCACATGATTGATATACTCTGCTATTGAGCTGCTAAAGAGCACAATTATTTCTCCTCAGTCAAAGAGACTGTTTTGCAAACCATCTGGGTCAGATAACATGCACAACAGTTCCCTGAAGTTTAACTTTTCCTGCCCATCTGATCACGTTTGGAATAACAACTGCAAGGTCCTCACTGGCTTTCAGCTAAGCAGGAGAGCTGGGTTTGTTTCCAGCCCCCGAGACTGGAGAGGAGGCTGCCAGGATCCCCCTGCATCTTCCCCCAGGGAGGGAACATCGTCTTTTCCTGGCTTGGGCTGCCTCAGTCCCCACCTGTGGATTCAGTTGTGCTTTGTTTCCCACGGATTAGCTGGAAAGGTTTTAAGCATTAAACTAAAAAGGCTCCGAGGACACATCTGTGGAGCTTCTACTGAGTTGTTTCCCTGGGCTAACAGAGCATAATAGACACAAACACCTGTACTCAGGGTTCTCCCCATCTCACACCACAGTCCCTTCAGAAAGCTGATACCATCTCTTCATACCAGCGGGTGAACACATGCAGCCCACACCGAATATGCCAAACCCTCCCAGGTAAGAGATTATTATTTCCCAAAGCACAGCACAGTGCAACTGGCCCTGAACAGGACATTACTTGATGCATCTGACTTCTGAATTTTAGGTCTTAATTTTATTCCTGAGAAAGATAAGAAAAAAAGGCAGGGATCACTACCTTAAACTGCAGCTCCTCTTGATGCCAACAGTTTCTTTATACACCTATCCAAGGCTGTGCTCCTAGAATGAGACTTCTCTTTGGAGACATGGTGGAGATTGCCAAGACTTCACTGAGATAACTTTGACTGTTCTAGAAAGGAGTCACTTAATCAGCCACATGCTAAAAGCAGGAAGTCATGCTAAAGGTGTACTGCCACCATAAATACAAGATGCTTGGACTGCCACCCAGCAAATCTTTTGACTTTCCTGGCATTGCCCTTAGCTGTTGTAGTGGAACTTTTTATAACAAGTTCATGCAATGTAAATAGCCTTTTTATTTAAAGGAGCCAACAGCTACCAGTCAACTACCACCAGTAAGGACCTAAATTAATGATAATCTAGAATATTACTGCTTCTGCTTTCACAGAAAGATGGACAGTGCTGTGGAAAAAACATTCTCTAAGTCTACAACTGGGTATAAGCATAGTTATTTATGATTTCTATAGTCAAATGGTTGAACAACCCTTCACTGCCCCTGAAGCATTGAACCAGATGTGAGGACACAAGACTTGGACAGCAAACTGCCTGTCCCTCAGAGCTGCTGCCTCCAGACCTCAGCTGCAGCAGGAATGGCCTTCTTAGGCCTTCACTCCCAGAAGGATCAGCTGTCAAAGGAATGTCACAAGCCACCCATTTCACATTTCACATCCGCACTTGGACGCTTGATTAAATTAGTAGTTATTATGCTTGATACTAAAACCATCTGAAGGACAATACTTTGGTTTCTGAGACATTTTCCACCTCACACAATGTAACTTCCATGATCTCCTGTCCCAGCCACAACCAATAGCACTGTGGAGTGATGCTCCTGGAATTCACTTTCTGTGCCCATGGCTCTGTGACCACACTTTCTCTGCACCCTCTAACAGGAAGGATGGGGCACAACATATCTCACAGATTCAGAGCTGAGGGCCTCACCCAGATGACAGAGGGGAAAAGGAAAGGAAAATGCAGCAGAAATAACTTACTCAAGAAGGCATCCCATAAACCCTTGGAGAGAGTTGGTGTATTTTATGTGTTACCATTACATAAGGATGAAATGGACTAACTATTGGGATCTTTGTCCCCTTTCTAGCTGCTAGAGGAACTCACTGCTTCCTTTTGCTCCCAAAGAAAGATGGATTTTCACAGGCTTTCTGCAGTTCTAGCATTTTCAGTAATTAAACTTATCTCTGAGGCAATCACATTTAGGATTACTGGGTTTGCTATCTCCAGGCTAATAGGGTCAAAATGCTTAGCTGCCCTCCTGCCTGCCAGTTTATAGCATTTTGCTAATGGATCATTTCCTTCCGTGGGGATAACGCTCTGGCTATTAGGTGTTCTCCTGTTGCACAGCAATTTTAGGTGATCAGGCAGTAATAATAAGTGTTCTTGTTAGATGGGAGACTTTATTGCCAGGTTAAAGAGTTACAAAGCAATAGGAATAACTTTTTGCTGGCAAAACAACTTCAGTCAAAGACAAGGGACACTTCTGGTTCTGCGGTTTCCACCTTGCTTGTGCTCAGTGTTTTGCCACACTTGTACTCCCAGACTGCAATACTGCTCAGCTGGTTATACTTCAGTGTTTGCATGTTGGAAGAATCCAAGTCCAACAGGTTTCTGTCCATTTTAACTGCTTCCCTGAGAAGCTGTGTACCTGCAGCACCTTGTTCCATCGTTTTATTCAGCATTTTTCCCTTACCTTATGTCTCAGCCTCCCTTGCTCACAGAATCCAGTGCAGCAGTCAAAGCTCTGAGCAAATGGGCACCCCTGTGTCTTGAAAAGTGAGGGGAGCAAGGAAAAGAAAACACTGCATGCAAACTATTCCTTTATACAAAAGGGAGTGTCTGTGCAGGATGGCATCACTTAAGCCAACTTCAGAGCCAAAGAAATCCCTGTTTGCTTCACTCCTTTCACCCCAAAGCAAGTTTTATGTCTCTGAGGACAACAAGAACTCCATCCTAGTCTCAATGCACAATGGAATGGCAGTGGCTTATCCCCAGAATGTGTTTTTCTGTTAGGACCATCTAATATCACTCATTAGACCCTTCCAAATGAATGACTTAAAGTGAGAGGGGTTTGGATTTTTTTTTTCCTGAGTTACTTCAAGGCAATTACATTGCACAGAAAGTACTAATCACTTGTCAGGCTCTCCACTTTGCACACAGAGCCTTATTTCCATAGAGGTGAACAATTAATAGTTCACTTGAATGCTCTTATTTTAAAGAATTTGGTGCAATCAGTGTGAACCTCACATTTTTTTGTCTCTTCTTTTTTTTAAAGAAATTAAGATAACCAATCTGGCATGGTTTCCATTCTTGAGAGCTCAAGAAAAGATGAATTGAAGTTAATTGGGGGTAAATGAAGCACATTAAAGTGTGTCTCTTGAGTTCACAAAACTGGAATATGCACAGAGAAGATCTGTTCAATTATCTGTGGTAGTGAGATTTGTTTTGAGGAAACCCTTGATTCTCAATCCACTTGTTCCTCTCATGGCCTCTGCCTGTGATCCCACCAGAGCTCCTAGGCTGGATCAGTCTCACAGCTGGAGACAGTCAATGAAATTCAAACTTGGGCTCAGGAAAAGCAGTGCTGCTGGTTTTCTTCAGCAGCACCACCTCACAGCCCACTCCTCTGATCAGACTGGAGGTGAAAAGGGAGAGAAGAAAGAATAGGATTTTACAGAAAACTCAAGACCGAAGCCTTAATCAGCTATTTCCAGGAAGAATCTAACTCCAGAGAATAACTGCTGAGCAATTCTAATTTATCTTTGCTAATGTCTACCAAATCCCAACTTGTTTGCCACTAATCCTAAGAAGTTTGGTTAAAAGCAAACTTGTGCATTTTCCCTGGAGATGGCTGCTTTGCTGTGTTGGGTGGAACAACTTCTCCTTAAATAGCTGCACCCCAGCATGGCAAATCCAGATTTAACTCTCACTGGCACAGACCTACCCTGGGTTTTGGGGTTCCTGAGCTGGACACAGGCCCCCAGCCCCAGCTGAGCAGGGGAAGGGCAGCAGCTGCCCTGGGCTCATGGGTTAGCTCAGGCACAGTGCTGAAGCGGGAGCTGACAAATTATTATTTTCCGTGCCACCTAATGGCACTGTAGTACAAATGAAACACGCCTCAGACTGGCCCAGGCGTGCCTCTGACTGCAGAGTAGGTTTATCACACTGTGTGCAATGTACAATTTGCTCTGGGATCT
Source organism: Daphoenositta chrysoptera (assembly GCA_013397915.1). NCBI lineage: Eukaryota > Metazoa > Chordata > Aves > Passeriformes > Daphoenositta > Daphoenositta chrysoptera. The sequence goes on from VZRO01003885.1 coordinate 465,181, forward strand.
CTCCGAGTGAAAGACAAGTCATTAACGTCCTCTAAACATCCTCAAGGAGTGGTGAGACAAAGAATAATCATGCACAGGCTCCGTTTTGAATAGGATCTTGATTCCAGCATCTTGTCTCCTATCTTCCATCAGCTTTCAGCACCTGAGCTGATTTGCTTTCTCAGGGAGATCTGGCTGCACTGGCCAGCAACCTAAGCTGTGTTTATTTTCTGTGGGGGTGGCTAAGGAAAACAACCCAGCAGGTGCCTGGGAAAGGATGGGGGGCTGCTCTCCTGTCCAAGCTGGGCTCCCTCTGCCTCCTGGACAAGGCTGCTCCACACCTTCCCCGCTGAACTCCCACTCACACTGTGGAGGCACCAGGTGCAGAGATGTCGGGAATACGAAATCGGGTCTGGAGCAGAGAGGGAAGGAGGGAGGGAGAGCAGAAGGAAGATCCGTGCCCTGCCTTTTTCACACCTTTTGATTCAGCCAGAGCTACAGGCATCGCCTGGCTCTTTGCAGCTGCCTCCCGCAGAAGCCCAGGCCATGCCCTAAATGTCAAGTCTGAATTTCCATAGTTATGAAGAGTCTGGATGTCAAGTGGCCCCTCCAGGCCTCACATTCATCTAAGGTTGGCAAGACCAGCACAGAGAGTGCTCACAGTTCAATTACAGGCACGACTAAAGAGCAGACAGTGGCAAACAGACTGTACAGCAAAATGCCCTTTCTCTTTGAAACACTTTTCAGCTTGGGCAAGTCTGTACCAGGACATTTTATCAGATTATAATATGGATAGATAAGGATTGGCACCGCTAAAATTTTAAATATGGTGGTCACCATCTACAAGGATGCAAAGCCATCATCCTCTATCACTATCAGTAGTTTCTCAGGGCAAATTCTTCAGTACACAGAATCCTGCAGCTCTAAACTGCAAGCCTACCTGTGATTGTGAATCATGCATTGGTTCAAGAAAATCAGCTTGCAAAAAGATACTAATACTGCCCCAAGCTCATGAAGTATTGATGGAAGGTCTTAATGTACTTTTTTCCCCTCAAAAAATACTAAATATTCTTTTTTCCCTGCTTCCTTTATGCCATTTCCCTTTGATGAGCGATAAATAAAAAAGCAGTTGAAAACAGAATGTAAGTGCAAAGCCCCAGATCTGAAAGGGACAAAGACTCCATCTGTCACAGAGAAATCCAAAAATCCAAGTACCAGCACAGAGCCCACCTGCCAAAAAGGTTTTATGTTTATGTTAAGTGTGGCTTTAAGGAACAGAAATGTTCTGGCAGATAAAGGCAGCCACGAGAATGACTAACTGAGATGCACAGACAATAATTCCCTCCTTTGATTTCCTCTACTGTCACTGCTATCAGTTAGACATCTGAATGAAAAATCAGCTTAGAAACTTTGATCCCTTTAAAAACAGAAAAACAAACTCTGTAATCTGGAAATCCTTAGAGGAATACAGAACTTTAGCATCCCCCTATGCAGCAGATTTGCTGCAACTTTGGGGAGAAGGGGTCTGGCCTCGGCAGGATTGTGCCTTGGACCAAGCAGCCCAGGGTCCAGCACGGGCAGGCAGGGAAACACAGATGTCTCTGCTCCCTTCTTCACCCACCCTCGTGACTTGCTCTCCACTTTGCATATTTTGAAACAGCAGAATTCAGGATTGTTATTTCTCAGGCAGAAATGGAGATGGTTGAGTGGCCAGCTGTACCAAACAAGAGGTCCCCTAAATAGTTCAGACTCCTCTGTATAGGCTTGTTTTTCTCCATGCTCTGTTTTGCTCCTAGAACACACAGACTCTGAAATATCCATCTGCCTCCCCAGAGCTCAGCCCTTTGCCTTCACCTCGAACACAGGAGATAACACTACACCTTTACCTTCATGTTGAATTAAAATAAAATTATTTTTGTTTCTTCGGCCAAAGGCCAGGACCCAAGTGCTGGAAAATGAAAACACAACGGGCAGCACTGAAGGGCAGAAAGAGTAGAGACTGCAAAGGGGCAGCTCGGTAGTAGCATAATTAGGTGTCCTGAGATAGTTCTGTAAAGCACTGGAAGACTGCAGCCCTAACCCTTCTTGGATATGGGCACCACAGCCCCAGCACGGGCTGTAATAAACTCCAAACTGCAGGAACACCGCCTGCTTCATCACAGAGGATCAGAACCTGCCACAAATCCGGATGCAGCCTGCTCCCTCGGTCACACAGGCCCAGCAGCATTATCCCGAGGTATCCCTGGGCACGTTATCCCTGGGCAGCATCCTGCTGGATGCTGCCCTTCCCCAGCAGGGACCCTCTCCAGGAGGGACAGGGCAGCCAAGGGGAGCAAGGCAGGTCCCTCTCTGGGGCACGGGGGTAGCAGGAAGGGACACAGGGCCCATTCCCAGCTCCCTCCTCCACGCTGGTGCCAAATCTCTTCACAGAGCCGGGCCTGGCTCGCTCAGGGCACCCTCAGCAGCCGTGTCCCCTTTGTGTCCCCTCCCCAGGCACCTCCTGGGCGCTTTGTGTGCCAGCTCTGTTAACCCCTCTTTGCAGAACACACAAAATACCTGACCTTTCCTAGAAACCTCTCATACCCATGACCACTACAGGCAACATTTTCCTCCTGGGGTCTCCCTGCATCCTACACACAGAGGGACCCAACAGCAGCTGGTTTTAGACCCTCACATCTGAAGCAAACCTTATACTATTCTCCTTTCCTAGCACAGCTGTCCCTGCTGATGGCTTTTTTTCCCAGCAGATCCTAAAGAAAGGCTATTGTATCCCCACATCCAGGCCTCGGTGAGCAGCAGAGCTGCTACAAAGCAGCCCAGCTCTCTGCTCTGTGCCTTCCCCCTGGTCAGGACAGCTCTGAGCTGGACCGTGCAGCCCAGAGGATGCCCTTCAGTGGGGGCACTGGGAACAGCCCCCTCCTCCAGCTCCCCTGCCCTGCAGAGGGGCACTGGCCCCAGCGTGCCACAGATGGAGAGCAGATCTGAAAAACAACAGGCTTGAACACCCCTGCACCCTGACCATTAACTATAATTGCATTCTACATCAATCACGGGAGTTTTCCCCTTAAAGGTTATTAAGTATAATTTCTACTATGCAAATAGTTCCAGCTTCATTAATGGATTTTTTGGTTTCTGGTAGAAGTTATTCTTTGATGAATGTCTCCAGATGTCAGTATCTGAAAAATGTATTGGGGGGAAGAAGATTCTCTCTGATGTAATGTAAAAAAGGTCCATTGGAGAGAGGGGGCTGGGGAAGATAGAAATATAATTAAAACAATTAAAATTCCTATCTCATGACCATTTACAGATGCTCCAAAGTGGCTCTAAATTAAAGGGAAATGTCACAGAACATGGATGCTTCTGCCAAAAAGTAGCATTAAAAATGACAAATTCCAAACAGCCTGAAGATTCTCGTTAAATCCAAGGCTTTAACAGCTCAACCAAGGCAAGCAGAGTGGTTAGACCAAAAAAAAAAAAAAAAATCATGTCTAACAGTCAGCTGTGGAAATGAAGGAGAGGTGACCAGGGAAAAAGCTATCCAGCAGAACAACAAGCCAACATGAGACCTATGGATTTTCAGATTTATTCCCACCAGATCAAGTAGTTTTTCTACCATCTCATCTTTAATGGATTCAGAACGTCTGTTACTATGACCCTGGTTGCTGCCTTTTCCTAACCACAGATTTATATTTTTTATAAGTGTTTAAAAGCTCTGGTGATGAAAGGCTTCATCTGATACCAAGATTTGCTGGATGAAGGCTCCCATGTACATGCACACCTCACATCCCAAGCCAAGGCAGAGAGAAGGCTGGGGGGGCTGCATTTCCTCTGCTTTTTCTATTGTTTTTCTCCCTCCCTTTCTTTTCACTCCTGGGAGAAATTTCTTTTGGAATATTTTCTCATTTATATTGTAAGAAACCTCTGCTGGTGTGCTTGGGTAGGGAATCTTGTTTTTTGCGTTTTTGGTTTGTTTTTTTTTCCTAAAGGCCATCTGCCCAAACTTCTTACACTCTCTCCCGTTTAGGTTTACAGTGGAGAAGCTCAATTATAAGAAATACAATAAATATTTATTGAACTGGTGAAGGCGATAGCATATGCTGAACACGCTCTGTTTTCCTGGATATATATATATATTTTTTTCCCCCCTGCATCAAGCCCTTGTTCTGTCAGAATTGTTTTCATGTTAGTATTAGTCAGTCACTCCCCATGTGTCAGTAAATGCAAAACATGCCTGCTGTGAGACAGGGAGCGCGGGTGCCACTTTGCAGCTCCTCGGGATGCGAGCTGGCACAAAGACAAAGCACACACAAAGGATGACAGGCACCACAGCCTGCTCCTCCAAACAAACTGCGGAGACCAGGACACCTTGGGAACAGGGGTGAGGCGGGGAGGGGAGGAAGCAGGCAGGTTTGGAGAACCTGGGAAGGAGCTGGAGCAGGTAGGGGAGGTTTCCTTGGCGGGAAGCAGAACTGCGTGGCACAACAGCTGCTGGAGGAAAGCAACATCTGGGCGTGGGGTCAGGTACCACAACCTGGAAGCAGAGCCTATTAAGCAGCCATCTGTGGATGGTTTGCTTGTTTATTTCAAAGGTACAGCTCATCATTACCTAATAAATGCTAATGAACCCGGCCGTATTCCGCAGCTGCAGAGGAGGTGGGGTTTCATTCCTTCTCCAGCCTACAAAGAGCATCACCTCTGGGTGACTTCACTGTCAGGGGCTAGGCACTGGTTTGGTTGGAAGTATCCCTCTCTGGATAAGGACTAGGCTAGACCTAGAGGGGTTTTTGGCTCAGGCTCCCCTCTGTGTGATGGCCAGGTCTCACAGGATCCAACCTCCAGGGCTCCTGGCTGCTGGCACAGGAGCTGCTGTTCTGCGAGGCCTGGGCACCTGCTGCAGCCCCAAGCACTCCGTGCAAGTTCTGGAAGAACAAGCAGCTCAAAATCCTCCCGGGGGAATGAAGCCAGGCATCCCAAGTGAGGAGCAGGGGCCTGTGTGATCTGATCTCATCATGCAGAAAGCCCCCGGTACAGTCCGGAAATTAGCTCAGCCTTTCAGCATGCAGCGTAGTGCCCCAGCCAGAAAAAATTATGGGACAGGAAATTATTGTTGACTGGATCCATCATTATTCTTTTACCATCTGTTACCTTCAGGTTAGTGTTTTTCATAGCTCATACTGCTTTTCAGCATTGCATCCAATTTTAACTGACCAGAAGCTTAAAAAAAAAATTATAAAAAAAGTTCAGATTTTGATCAGTTCACCTTTAATTCCCAGGGAAGATTTCTGTCATGAAAAATGCTACAGAATCATTAATGAGCAGTTGTAGTGGAGACTTGTGTTTAATCTCCCATCCATCAGACAGCACCTTTGGCATTGCAGCGACCCCAGGCTTCCCACAACACCTGGCACTTACACAGCGCTTCACCTTCCCTAAGCATTTAATTGGCATAATAGATTAATGCTTATTGATTAGCTGACTCAGAAGGAGACCACCACATTCCAGGCTCCTGGTGTCCCTTTTTTTCAGCACATAGCCTTTAGCTGGTAGATAGGCAGGAGCTAGTTAACCTCTTAATGTCCAGGATTTCACAGGTTTGGTGGTACAGGGAATTTGAAGGTGCCAAGTGACATTCACAGGAGTGCTAAAAAGGAAACTCACTACTTTAAAAAATAGCCTCAGTATTAACCATCCTACATTTTTACAAATAATATCAAAGAAAGAATATCTGGGTGCTTATTTGACCTAGGACTGCTAATTTCTTTTCCCCGTTCCTTTGGGAGCACTCTTCCCCACCCATCCCCTGAGCCTGGCTCAGGCCCCCAGGCTCCAACACATCAAGAGACCAAACTCTCCAAGTAAATAATTACGGCTTTCCAAAGCTCCAAACCACTGAAAAAAATGTCCCTTGCCACTGGGCAGGCAGGAGCACCATCCCCATCACAGGCAGATGGGCACATGAAGAGCAGCAAAGCTGGTGAGGTGAGGAGCACACATCCTGTGAGGAGCAGCTGAGGGAGCTGGGGGGTTTAGCCTGGAAATGAGGAGGCTCAGAGAGGATTTTATCAGTCTCAACAACTCCCTGGAAGAAGGGCTCAGTCTCCTCTCTCAAGTGACAAGTAATAGGACAAGAGGAAGTGGCCTCAAGTTGTGCCAGGGATGGTTGAGGCTGGATAATAGGAAGATGTCTTCAGTGAAAGGGTTGTCAAGCAATGGAACAGGAAAGTGGTGGAGTCACCATCACTGGAGAGATTTAAAAGACACGTAGATGTGGTGCTTAAGTCATGGTTTAGTGGTAGACTTGGCAGTGCTGAGTTAGCAGTTGGACTTGAAGATCTTTCCCAACCTAAAAGATCCTATGATTTTGTGCATCTCTGCACAGGCACCTCCAGGAAGCAAGAAAAGCTGTTTTAAATGTCTGGGCTTCCCTTTTATCAGCAAAACATTCCAGTGTCCTCCCTTCAGGCGATGAGCACTGTTCTTAATGGATAACCACCAGCTTAAGAGAAGGCTTAGCAAGAACAAATGCCGCCTGTAACAAAACACTTTTGGGCAGAAATAATATTCTTTAACACCTTCTTTGGCTAGGACTTAATAAGTGCGAAATCAATGTTATAATCAAACGTGATACTCATTTCCTAGAATAATCCTCTGACACAGCACTTGCTATTTCAGCTGATTAGAAGCATTGTTCAAATAATAGAAATTCCTGATCAGTAACCCATGAGTCCAAGGCAGGTTTTTTATTGTAGCCTAAGGCAGCTACTTCCCTTCATCCTAAACACTCACAAGTGGAGAAACACTTGTAGGAATTCTTCTGTTGCCATCAACTTAAACACTGTGCTCTCCCAGCAGTGGATAAATAGTGGATGATTAAGCTGTTGATGCCTAAACACTGATATGTTTGTGATTAACAGCCAGACCTGTGCTTTTAAGGCCTCATTTTTATTTTATTTTTCATATTTCAATAGGCAGAAGCAGAGAGGGAATCTCAGACTGCAAGACTCAATGAGGGAATGCAGGAAAGTCCTCAGGCAACAGCGATGGGATGCTGACAGTCCTAGGTGAGTTCTACAGGTGGAAAACATCTATCTTCAAAAGACTCACTGTCAGACAAGATAGCTTTCAATAAGGAGATGAAACTGATGGGAGGTTTTCTTTCTGCTTTTCCGCCTGCTTTTGGCAGAGCAGACCTGTGTGTGCACGAAGGAGTTATGACTTGACAGCAAGTTGTAAAGCTTTCCCTCCTTATCAAGGCAGAGCAGCTGAGACAGACTCTTCTATAGCTGGCTTTTTAATTGAAAGATTAGAAGTTCTCTTATGCAGTTTGCACGAGACACAGCATTTCAGAGAGGTCACCCAAGGTCCGGGCGTCCTGATAACTCCAGGGGTGGAACTGGCAGCAGGGGAGAGGACAAGCTGGGGGCTCTCACCAGCAGGTCAGCTCCCCCCAGTAAAGAGTTTGATCAAGCACCCCCATTTCAATTCAGTGCCCCTCAGGCTCAAGGGTGGGCTGCCCAAAACCCCAACAACAGAGTTTTTCCCCTTTCCCCAGGGAAAAGATCCCCCCGGTGGCTCGGGCTTCATCCGGCAGTGCGGTGGGACCAGCTCACAAAGGTGTGCAGAGAGCCCAGGTCAGAGCAGCCCAGCCCGGGACTGAGCCCTGACCGAGGGCCAGGGCTGCTCCCTCCTCCAGGGAGATTTTCAAGGAGGCAGCAGCTGCATCTCCTGCTGAGAGCTGCAGCTCCTGCCCGGGGAAGGGAAGGGACTTCACCAGGGAGACAGCAGAGAGGAGACCTTGGCAGCTGCATTAGTGGGATTTCGATTGTGCACCTTAAGCTCCTATTTAGGCCATCACATTTCATTCACTTAACTGATCTTTGGCTCCTGTAACCCCCCAGGGAAACAGCAAACACTCCAGCACCGCTGCCCAGTGGAAAAGAGCCAGGAGACATCTCCCAGCAGAACAAGAGAGGACGAGGAGCTTCATCCTGCTGCATCCCCCTCTGAGACAGATAGCTGCTGGTACAGCACAGCTGGGAAACAGCGGGGAGGGGATGCAGGGGCACACACCCAGCACAGGTACAACACATCTCAGTTTCCTGCGTCACAGAAACCACCCCACAGCCCTCCACAGACTGATTTGGAGTCAGTTTGCATTCACTTCCAAGATGGAGTATGCAAAAATCCAGGCCACAGGGTCCTGGTATCTCCACTGCATCACAGATAGAGGCATCTGCCAGCACCTGGGAAACAGGAACCTGCAATAAACTCCTTCACGGGAAATGGTCCCTGCCAAAATAAACAGAGGCACATTCCCACTTATTATTGCACTGCCATACACAGCCCAAGAGTTATTTCCAGACTCAAATGGGTCATTACTGAGGAGAATAAAAAAAGGAAATTAAGACAGAGTCACTAAGGGAGAGCACCTTGAGTGAACATCCTCTGCTTCATGTTTCAACACCTGGGAGAATAACACAAACCTGGCCCACTAGAGCAGCTCAAGAATCCCTGGCATCCTGCACATGAACACACAAGTACATTAAATAATACAAACTTTGTTTTCCTCAACATATTTGAAATGAAACTCCATTAGAATGGGAGAATGTAGACTTTTTTTTCACCTGATAATCTATTTGTTTTGTTTGAATCAGGCTTTAAAAAAAAAAACCAAAAACAAAAACAAAGCAGTAAAAGGAAATTCTCCTCTCTTTAAGCCTTGCAAAACTCATCCATCACCCATCTGTCCACCTTGCACCTCATTATTCATTATTCAATACTCAACAAGCTAGCATGCCAGTTAAGATTTTCCCTGAAGAAAGCTGGCATCTAGACAGACAGCAACAGCTATCAAAATGTTTCTTTTTGATTTCTCTGCCCTCCCTCACTCCATCCCTTGTGGTGGGAACAAATATAAAACCTTTAAAGTAAATAAAACACTTTTTAATGAACCAGCAAAAGCAAGAGGAAAAACAAAACTAAACAGAAGTCTGTTTTCTTCAGTCAGACTTTATCAGTGCTCCATTAAATCTCTCTCTTCCTGGTCCCTTTCATCCACCTGAGTTCTCAGCCATGAGAGAAGATCTGCTCTTGGACATATGCAGGCTTCTGGATACAAGGCACATCTGTTGTTCAGACCTCAGGTCCAAAGCAGAACTGCAGCCACAATGCTTCTTTTCCAGGCATCCCTCTAATGAGATGATTTAGTTCAGTGGATGCTAAAAAGCAGCTACCACAACCCAGAAGCCTCTTCTCAGCCAGAGGTGCTGCCAGGGCTGGGTCCATCCCCTCCACCACCACCACCAACCTCTCACCGGCACAGAGGGAGCCTAAAGGTCACTGTAAAATGTAAACACAGCCTCTGCTCACCAGGGACTGCCTGCAGGTCCCCTGGATGTCAGGGGGAATCCCCAAAAGCAGTATTTTGCTTTATGACTAGACTACGCTGGCAGCCTGCAGTCAGTTTGGCTCTGCAAACAGATATTCCAGCAAGAATTCCCCCTGTTCCCACCACACTGCACCCCCAGAGCTGTCCGGAGGCCCCTGTCCCAGTCGGGTTCCAGGTGCCAGGGCCAGCCACCCGCTCCTGCTGCCCTCAGGTGTCCCAGCATTTCTGCTGCCGGCGTGGGCAGCGCTTGGCTCGCGGCTCAGCGGGCTCTGCCACGCATTTGAACCATATTCAAGGGTATCCAGCCCCGGACTTGGATTCTCACCACCCAATGCACTGACAGATAAACACACAGCTGCAGCTTCCACCTCCTCCTCTGTTTTGGGATTTGCAGAATAATTTAGGAGTGGGCACCACTCCCAGCCTGAGGGTTGCAGCCCCACAAGGCAGCTCCACGTGGAGCCTCGCACTGCTCCGTGTTAAAATGTGGACCTCAGAAAGAAAATAAAGCCACAGACACCTCTGAAAATAAGGCCTTTTCCCCCCTACTCCTCCTGGCAGAGAACAACCTTGTGGCAAAGACAGAACAGGGTAAACAAAGTGCCTTCCTCTCCACGATAACACCTTCCTATTTTTGTATCTTGTATCAAATAACATCCTCCTTTATAACACTCACAGCAAGAAGATTTATCAGGAAAAACATAAGACAGAAAAGGTGAGATTTTTTTTTCCCCTCTCTTATCTCAAAGTTTCCTGCCTGTCAGGGTTTCACACATTGGCTGATGTGTCTTTCATGTAAAACATGAATATAATTTATGCAGGAATGCATTTGCAAGTGCGTGTGTTAGGGGGATCTATCTTGTTCGTGCATACGGGCACCTCCGTGAGAGAACAGCTTACACAGAGCCTTGTGAATAGTTGGATTGGATGATTATTAGTTTTCCAGACTGGTGCTTCTCCAGAGCCAGGCTCTTGGTGCTCAGGCAGAGCCCAGACAATTTGGGAAGGAACCACACGGCTGCGTGACGTGAGCCAGGCTTTGGGACAGGAGCTCACTCGTGGTGATTGCCACCCTCAGCTGCAGCTCAGGAGCTCCAAGCACAAGAAAGCCCTGGCACCTCCAGGTCAGGCATGTGCCAGAGGGGATACAGACCCGTGGCAAAAATCCATCAACACAAATACATTTTTCATCCATTCACTAGAAGGAAAAAGAAAAACAAAGAAGGAAGGAAAAATTAAAAAAAAAAAAAAAAAGAAAAAGTCTTGGAGTTTGGGGTTGGTTTGTTTCTTGTTTTCAATATCCATTGCTCCCCCTCCCAAATGCCTCATTTTTCTGTTGTATTCCAGTAACTCACACTAGTAATATAATGTCTTCATTCCCAAAATTCATTATGATCATTAAGGTTTAAAGACCACTCAGCAATAAACCGAGACAAGGAGCAAATGATTTCTCTCTCTGGTCACGCTGCAAGGGGGAGGGAGAAGCCCTGGGCACCAGAGGGGCATCCCACCCACCCACTGGTGCACACACGGCTGTATCAGGCCCTGGAAAAGCACAGCTGCATCCTCCTCAGCCTCCCTGGCTGAAGCATCTCATACCAAGGAACTGAAAATGCTTAAAAATGCGTCACACAAGCACTGCTTAGCTCCACACACACCCCCAAAGTACAGCGTTCTGGTGGGGAAATGGTCTTTGCAAATATCTTGTCTCCAAAAACAGCAGCATGATCCAAAGTGTCATTTATTTCATAAATACAAACTAGCACGACTTGCAGCTCTCCCTGGATTTTTTTTATGAGTCTGCTTTACTCCTTTAGCTGCTTACTCATTTGCACTTACCTTTTAGTCTGATCATGTAAAAGGTTTTGGAATAAGTACAGAGGAAGAATAAAAACATAATGGTTTCTCACTGCTCGAGGGCATAACTCTAATTAAAAAGAACATTCTTGCTTTTAGCACCCAGACTTCCCTCTCCAAAACCTGAACTTTGACATTTTCAAACTGAGATTTAAAACAAGAAAATAATTCTCAGTGCCGTGATGAAGGACTGCCTGCATTGTACAGCGGGAACGGGGAGGGGTGAGGGAGAGAGAGGTTCAAGGCTAATAGACTTATCAGGGAATGTGAGTTAGGAAAATGCAGATTTGCTCTTCAGCAAGCCCCAGGCTCACGTCCCCACCTCAGCACGGTGGCAGCAGCTCTGTGCTGGAGCCCTGCACGTACCTGGGGGATGCTCTGCTCCCTCTGCTTCGACGAGGATGACACAGCTACACCAGCCCTGAACAGGGGATATTTTCTGCCACCAGAAGACCTCACAGGTTTCCAGGGCCAGGATGAAAGCCTGGGCTCAGAGCTCCTCGCTGGCAGCAGGGGCACAAAGATGTCTCTGGATACAGGGCACGGTCCCACCTTTGCAGCTCCTCAGCAGCAAAGAGTCGAACTTCCCTCTGACCAAACCCTGCACCTTCACAGCTGAAAGCACCGCACAGCTGACCTTGTATTCCAACTGCAAACACACCCCAATCAACCCCTTACCTTCCTTCTGCCCCTCTTTAGAGAGACACAGCCTTCAGCCACACGTTTCAGTCATTGGGTAAATTGGCAGAGCAGAATGGAAATTGGCAACACCTGCTCTGGGCCACACCTGTGGCAAACCAGCACCTTCTTTCCTGCACAGTTTTTGCTTACAGTCCCCTCTGCTCTTGAGGTATATGAACTTTAAATTTTAACAACATTTTAAAATGTGTATTTTATAATTAGCTCCATATAATCAGCTTAAAAAACCGTTCACTTTCGGATTAGTAGTGGGGAAAATAAGGAAAAGTGTAGAACCACAACCTCAGAAGGCAAAAAGACAATAGACACAAGATCAAGAGATGAACAAATGAAATTTTTCAGGTTGGGAATCAAGAGTCATTGAAAACAGCAATTTGGAAAGGCGCATTACAGTTGCAAAATTGATAGCAATATAAAATTAACTCATACTACTCTATTTTAACTTCAACACATTACACACCACAGTTCATTTCCTCTTGTAACAATTCAATCAAGGAGCAATTAAATCATTATCACCTCCATCCAATATTAGTATTAATTTTATTTTAAACATCAATATAGAGGAAACATTTACCAACAGCAAATAAAATCCCACATATATATGGATTTCTGTGCTGAAAATTAGCTCATCAGCTAATGTGAACGGATGACTAAATGATTCCAATAGCTCATATCCAGCACGTATTCCTTCTCAAGGCACATGTGACTGCACCTAATTTGGCAGAGATGGAGGGGTTCACAGGGGGGAAATCTGCACGCCCGTGGGCCAGGTTACTCAGTGCAGTGCCCCTGCAGGAAAAAGGAGATTCTCCATAAGTCAGCATTGCCCTGACTGGCAGAAGCTCTGAGCTTGCAGTGCAGAGAGCTAATGAGTGCTTTCAGAACAGCACATGTTGCCCATAGAAACATTTGTACGAGGAGCATCCTTGTGATAGGACATGCTGGAGAACCCAGGAGCAGCTGCAGGATAATTTATTTTTGATTTGGAGTCCTCATCCTGTATAATAACATTAACTAGCTGCTTGATGATTGACCAGCTTCATCCATCAGATGTTTCAAAGGAAAACAAAGCCTCTCTGGAAACATCACTACAGGCAGATTTGTTCCCCCTTTGCCTTTTTTTTTTTTCTTGCCTACAGGAGAGGAAATGCTTTTTTCAATCTTCATTTGCAACAGCAAAAATGCATCTGCAGATGGATGAAACCTTGCAAAGGGCTGGGCATGGACACAGGACATCTGTCCAGCAGCCCTACAAAAATACAGGTCCCAGGCTTTGACACAGCAGTGAAGGGAGAGGGGAGATACTGACCAACCTCTCCAGCAGCACTGGGGGTTTGGCTGGTTTGGGAATGTCCATCAAAGCACTGCAGAATTTTGCAATCATTGCCCTGCTGGGGTTTAGTTTATTTGGGATTTTAATTGTGTCCAGCAGTAATGTGTAATGAGAACAGAGGCTGTGGAACTCCCCCGCTGGGCCAGCACACACACAGGGTTTTTCCAAATCATTTAAGAGTGATTTAGATACTGGGGAAAAAAAGCCCCCAAACCTCAACTAATTGTTAACTAAGATACGGTCCAATTTCAATTATTCCACTGATTGATCTCTAAGTGATAGATTTTCAAAAGGACCTAATAATGAAAAGTGTCCAGTTCCCATTAAAATGTAATGGGATTGATACCTAATCTGTTCAGGCTCCTCGGAAAAATCCAGTTTAAATTAATCTGTGGAGAAGCTTTGCACTTTTGAGTTAGCAGAATTTACTCTTGCACTGCATAAATCTGATGAGTGCTAAATAAGATGCTCCTAAAGCATCTGTCCATATGTCTCTGTCCTGGACAACACCATCCCTTCTAATCCAGTTCTGGACTTGGGCAATAGAAATCCCCTAATTTCCACTAACTGTATGTTAGCTTTGCCATATGGAAAAGAATATGCAGTAATGAGAGTGGTGACAGAGCCAGATTTCTTCCCATATGTAATCTAGAGTATGACAGCCTCTCTAGAGGAGAAAAAAGCCAGGTACAGCCCGTGTATGTCCTGCAGGGAGAGCCCAAACTGCCTAGCAAACACATTGTAAAACTCTCTCACACAGAGTCTTCAAAAGGATGAATTATCTGCACAATTATTTTATAGTTGTACCCAGATACAAAAGCTTGGTTGTCTGCCATGAGTACTAAGACTTCAAACTGCACGCAAAAACCTGATTATTTGGAATTACTGAGAATGCCACTCTTACAGAAATTCAGTGGTGTCTTGATAGGGTTTTATCAGGATTCCAGAAAAAAAAATTATGTATCATTTATGTGAAAAAAACACTTTCTGGTTATGAATTTGTGTCCTTCCAATGTTAAGATGCTGCTAATAGGCACCTTTGGTCTGACTGAAGTGATGCAGGTGACACAGTGGGGACTGAATGAATATTTGCCCATCTTTGCCCAACAGAACTTGGGTTTAAGTCACAGGCAAGACTCCAGTGATGGCACAGTGCTCCCTCTCTTACCCATTTCCTCTCAGACTGAAATCTCTGCAATCAAGGCAAAAAACCCCAGAAATCCAGGGAAAAGATTTGGCAGGTCCCCAGTTGCTCAGCTCAGCTATTCGTCCCCTGTGTCTCACCTCATCAGGCTGTGGAAATGACTATTCCAGACCGAGCACGAGCCTGCAGGACACAGCCGTGGGACGGGCTGGGATGTCACACCCAGAGTGACACACGGGGATGTGTGGCCAGGGCTGACACGGACCCTTGGATTGGCTAAGGAAAACCTCAACCACTGTGCTCAGGCAGCTCTCAGGGAAACGAGAGAGGCATAAATTATCTCCTGTGCTAGGCCAGCTCCTTCCCTCTGCAAGGAAATCCACGTCTCCAAATCAAACAAAGCTTCCTCCTTCCTTCCATGGTGCCTCCAAGCAGATGCTCACATGTTCCCTATTCCGAGTGCTGATACAGCCCAGAAAGGTTATCTAATTACAGAAACAATACTTATTGGATGCACTAATGCTTCTGCAATTTTAATAGCAATATGATAGCTAGGATTTATATTATTTTCCTTTTCTGATTAATTATTTACATAGAGACAAGCATAGATTATTAAGTACTTGTGCGCTGTGCCAGGCTGCAAAGAGAGTTTTTTAAAAAGAAAAGGGAAGAAACAGACTCTAAACTTTTTTGGAAACAATCATCCAAGTGCTTTGATATCCTGTGACCCAGCAATTTGCATTTAGGCTCTTGGCACATTGGTTCAGAGCACAGATTTTATCCAGGATGCTACAGGTAATGTTGTGACTGCTCAGTTTGGTAGCAAACTACAGCAGGGAGGGAAAACACTGATCCAGGAGAGCTGTGTTTAGCCATAAGCCTAACGAAATGCCTCAGAGGAGTGCATGGCACAGGGAAACATCATCAAATTTAGGTTGTTTTTCGGTGACTGTTCACCTGCTCTCCATGTAACACGTCCCCAAGGTGCCAACTGGAATCAGGAGAGAATTTAGGAACAACCAAGGCTTCAGAGACAGGCATCTGTCATCTACCCAAAGCACATCCACAAGTTCTTCAGCTAGAGTGTTTTCAGTTGGAAGCACACATTTCCCCTCTTTCTAGTAAAAAATCCTCCAACATCTGTCTAAAATATATAGTATTTTCCTAAGATCAAGTAATTCTTGGAGGTTTGCCCCAAAATACTTTAACAGACAAGTTGGATAATTATTGCTAAATGGCAACATTGAGCCTGGCCAGCTATTCAGGTGGGATGATCTCATTTTCAATATTTCATTTTTAAAAAATTCAAATTAGCTTAAGACACTCTTAAGGCTATGGATAAAATTCTGCCCTTTGTAGAAATCTGAAAACCATGGCCACTGCACGACCCTTCAGCTTGGAGCACAAATGGCTGTTTAACATCTGTGCAAATTCCTCCACATTTGTTTATCATTCTGCATACCAAAAAGCACTTTGCCAACTTTCTGCAAATCCAGATGTTTCTATGAAATGGTGTTTGGTGCGGTGGTAAAATTAATGAGAGGAAACTCCTAAGGAGGAAAAAGACAAATCTTTATGCTTATGTCATTAAATTAATTCGGGCTGGAAAGAAATTAATCCTATCAAGTTTTAATCAGGTGGTGACTTTGCTTTGATTTGTGAATAACAGTTTTAATAAAAGATATTTCACAGAACAGAAGAATCTCTAGTGCAAAATGCCCCTCAGCCTCCTCCTCTGACTGGGAATTTCTGGTCATTAAAAGAAGCCAAACCAAAAGCAGAACTATCACTACCTACCTCATCTGCAGCTATGCAAACGTGAGTGAGAGGTCAGAGGAGAGGGGGGAAAAAGTGAGTCCTTGGGAAAAAAGGGTGGAAAAGAAAAAAATCTAATTAGAGTGACTCTAAAATCCTAATCCCTGCCACTGGAATAGAGATGTGCCACCCTTTCAGCTCCCAGAGAGGAACTACAGGGGGTGACAGCCCATGTCTACATGAACACAGCTCCAGAAGAGGAAGAGATTCGGGAACAGGAGCGTGCAGGTTTCACACAGCTCATAAAGGTCATGGCTTAGCTGTGGAGTTATTCCACGGCCTCAGAAAGAGCCTTGATCCACACCAAAGGCTGCAGAAACATGGACCAAGGATGAACCTCATCTTCTCCAAGACCTAGAGGGAAATCAGGCACTCTGGGAAAGGAGCAAGAACGGGGCAGATTCGTGTTTTTGGGAACTGCAAGTTACAGCCTCGGTACCTTCACAGCCCTGGGTGCTGAAACAAGTGGCACACACCAAAGGGAAAGCACAAATACTCATGGATGGGAAGCAGAAGCATTCCTGAACAGGTCCAAGTGCCCGTGGTGTTTGCAGTGATGCTGCAGCCTCTGAGCACTGCAGCAGCATCCTCCTTGTGCCAGCCAGCCCTGCTCCCCCGGCCTGGAGCAGGACAGGGTGGGAGCCAGCACCTCTCTGCCTGCAAGGAGGAAAGGCAGATCTAGACAGAGCTCCTGCCCCCGCTATTTTCTGGTGAGGAGCTCACAATAGAGTAAATCTCGGGTAGCAGCGAGCCCCGCTGCGCAGGGAAAAGCTGAGTGTGACTGAGAAACCCTTCCATCACGCTGTCACAGAAAGCAAGTTCCCTGGGGCTTGAAGGAAGGCTGTGCCTTGAACGATTTGCTCTTTAATGGGCTTTTTCTTTGCAATCAGCATGTGAACTTTGAAAAACTACCGGTTTGGTTTCCAGAGTGTGCAGTCCCGAGCCCACGGAACCCACGCAGTTCCCCGCTCCCCCCGCCTGATTGGCAACCCTGCCAAAAGAGCCTCCCTGCAATTCCTGCATTATGCATTGTATTAAAAATAATGTGCTTCTGATTTTAAAAAGAGTTTTTAAAAATATGCCATCGGAACATCACCTCGCTAAAAGCTAAAATAGATGCATTTTTAGTAAGAGAAGTATGAGAAAAGAAGTCTGGGACAGGGCAGTTTGGCACACAGGAGCACTGCAGACCCCGAGTCAGGTTCCCCTGAAACCAGAGGGATTCAGGGTAGGAGTGAAGGAGCCTTTGGAGCCAGTGGGAGTGGAGAATCAGGCCTGGCCTTGTTCTTGGCCTTCTCCAAAGAGAGGACAGGAGGGACAGGAGTTCTCAGGGTGACCTTGCACAGCTGCTTGCAGGGCAGTGCTGAACGTTCTCCAGTCCTGCACTGCAGCAGGAGCTGGGGGGCTCTGCAGGACCCAGCTTCAGCCAGAGAAAAGGGCTGCAGCAGGGTGGGATGTGCAGGCAGGAGACCTCTCCCTGTCTGCCATGCCTGCCCACAGCCCCTCAGAGCCTGCTCTCCACCAGCAGCCACGGCTCAGGCTCCAGCACACACCCAGGACAGCACAGATGTTGTCCCCCAGGCCACATGTGGAGTCTCCAGGGGACCAGAGCACTGAGCCAAGTCACCATCTGTCACCTTTACAGCTAGACCAGCCCTGTTCCCCTCGTGCCTGGCATCTCCCAAAGGGATTTCTTCCAGGCTTCTCTCTCCAGGGGCCCAATTGCCATCAGCATTTCTCATCCTTTGGGAGAGATGCAGAGGACTAAGGCTGAGCAGCAGCCTCTAACCCCTTCTCCTGAAACAAGCTTAGTCTTTGTTGCACTATATTTACTTCTGTTTTCCAAGAGTGGGGAAAAGCAAACAATGTAGAAAACCTTTAATTTCACATTTTTTTCCCCGCTGGTAAAAATGATAGCTGGATATGCACACATCAGTATAATCGTCTCCTAAACAAATGGCACAATGACAAACCGAGGGGGCGGGGAGAGGGGGAGCAGAGCACAAGCTGGTGTTTTCAATTTAGAAAGTATGCATTATTTACACTGCCATTATTCCACTCAATTTGAGTTCACGCTTTAGTCCTAATTTCAGTATAATCAAAGTCAATGAATATTTAATCAGCATTGCTTCCAGAAATTGAGTAATGCCATTAACATAATGTCCCCAGGACTTCGGTGCCGATTTTCCTCAAAAGCATGGGACTTCCACTCTTCCTGCCCTTCCCCCCATCACTTTAACCAGTTGATGCTCTGATCCCCACCTTTGCTGGGCTTAACAAGGTGGGACCTGTCCAAAATGCAGGGGATGAGAGAAACATCCCCAAATGCAGAGATGTGTCCCCACTGGTGCTGCTCCAGCCCCAGGGTAGGTGATAAAAGCAGAGCATTCCACTTCAATATGGCTCAGCATGGAAAAGCATCACGATAACAATAATCCATTTGTGCTTCTGGAGCACCTTTCAACAGAGGGGCTCGAGTCATTCTGCAGGCATTAATTAATGCCTCCCACTCCCCTGCAAGGAGAACACTTATTTGTGTGATAGCTAATCTACAGATAGGAAAACGGGAGCATGATGAGGTTAAGTGCCTGCTTTACAGCCACCCAGGAATCCAGTGGCATTTGGGCAGAAGTCTGGAGTTCTGACTGGCTCCAAGCTTCCTTTCCTAACCAACAGACTGTGCTGCTTCACTAAAACGAGATCAAGAAAAGCGGCAGTAGCTATGAATATTTATGAACAATACAGAATTACAGCATAAAAAATTGTACAGACATTTCAGAGCTGCTAAGTGATGGCTCCAGAGCTGTATCTCTATGTGCACAGAGCACTCAGCAGTCAGTGCACACATGCACCCTCCAGTGGGGCTGCATCTAATCTATCATCTTTTCTAACATGACTATCACTGTAATATCTCAGCAGTGCCTTCAGCTGAAGACCTATCACAGCCTTCCATCTATCTGAGCTGGTTTATAAAGCTTTTCTCCATGGTGCTGGAAAATCTGTGGGGCATGTGTTTTAAAATGTTGGATAAATTCCCCACTTTCCCTTCTGTAAGTCTAGATAGAGCTTTAATGCAACTTTTATCAGTAATGAACAATCTCTTGTTCTCCCATAAAATTAGAATTAATCCTTCTTTATGTTAATAAGGAAGGAACAAAGTTCAATTTTGTTCACACAATGCATTCAGTGGGGAAGTCTGAGGTTAAATACAGGAAGCACTTTGAAAGTTATTCTAACTTGAATTTTTAGAGGGTTTTGATAGTTTGGGATCATCACACTTTCATAAACTCTTCCATGACCAATTTCTTATTACATATCAGTTTACTGGTCCCCTATTTGCAAATCTATCCGTTGTTCTCAGCAGGCTCCAGCATGGCACAGGCTCACCTCAGTGCAGGTGTTCTCTTCAGTAATGGCATTAAGGATCATTTTTCAACTGCTGACAATTTCTGGGTTGCACAGGTACATGGGATGTATGGAAAACTTCAGTCCCCACCTCTGAAAGTGGCCTTCCAAAATATTTTCTCTGAAAGTTTGCAAAGCTCTTCAAGCTCAAAGCCAATAATACAAATATGTGCTGATTTTGCTGAATTACATCACGGCTGTGACCAGCCCAAGTGCAGTCCTGCTGGCCTGGCCATGCATTTAGGCTGAGGTTGGCAAGGACAAATTTACACTCCAGCCCCATGGAATTACCCTGATGTGGGTAAATATGAAGATCGAGTTTGCAATCATTTGAAAAGCCTTATTCTTGACTCGTGCCAAGAGTTTGCTCTTGGAGATGGAATGGAGGAAACAAATGGTGCAGATGGAAGGAGCAAAGCCTGTGCCTGCAGAGGGAATGAGGAGGAACTTTGCTGGGGCAGGGGTGGGGAGGTGTTTGTTATAGTCTGGAGAAAGGTAGAGACTTGCTCAGCTCAGAAGCTCAAGTCAGCAGCAAAGAATAGCTCATACATGTCACTGGCATCACAGAATGAAAGCCCCCCTATAATCTCAATGAAATCACTTCTGTAAGCCCAGGTAGCATTTTTCCAACCTATCTTGTCCTTAATAACAAATATTTTGAAGCCAGAAGATTGAGGGTTCTGTGGAAGTGACATGTTCTCCTGTCTCTGGAATGAAGCTGTCTCAGCCATGCTCCACCAACACCCCCTGACACCTCCCGTTTATCCTAATTTAATCCTTTAGACATCAGCCCTAGCAAACACCACTGCCATCCTGGCTGAGAGGGAGCAAACCTGGCACCAGCTGTCTTCCAGCAGCAGCAGGAATGAAACAGGGAGGTTCTGCCCTGGAAAAGCCCACCTTCACCAACTCTGAATGAAAACCAGTGACTCTGACAACACCTCAGGATACTTTCCTTTGAAGGAGAGCAAAGCAGTCTCACATGTCTGGTCTGCAGCTCACCAACACCCACGGAAGGGCAATCAGCTCTCACAGTGCTCTTGGGAAGGCTTTTCACAGCCCAGTTCCTGGCAGGCAGAGTAAGAGTTAAGCTGGAGGGTGGGGGAGAAGCCAGAGGATTGCCATAACATATCATCAGTGGGACTATTAATAGGGTTCAGGTTATAACTTATTCATGAACTTCTGCACTTTTCACTCATACAGTAAGGCAGGGTAACTCGGGAACACTTATGAATGACACTACTAATGCACCAAAGAGAAAGGAAACACAGCTCTGCTGCTGCTGCACATTAAACCTATATATTGCTCCTCAAGACCACAGCAGATCAGTCAAGCAGACATGGATACTGCTGTTAAAAGATCGGCCCTCAGAGCATCTCTACCCCCGCTGGGTCTGGGATGCCTTTGGCAGATGCACAGCGCGTTAAATCTTTTCATCTTGGCCATCCTTGCACGACTTGCTGTATGATTCCTGTTTCAGCAAACACTTCTGAGCACTGTCAGACCCAACAGGCAGCACCTCTGCCCATGGCCATGGAGGCCCAGTGCCAGCCCAAAGGCATTTCCCTTGCTCTTTGCAAACCCAGCGGAATTCAGAGCAATGGCCTTCCTTAAAAGTGCCACAATGCAACTCACACTAAACTGATGCTGACAAACTGGGCCAAAGCAAAGAGTCCAAAAAGCTTCACACCCTGAAAATTCAGCTCCGTGGTTTTTGAAGTTCACCTACACGGTTTTGAATGGTGAGAACAACCACTGGCATCAGAAGGTTATGGCTGACCAGGCAGAACCTACAACACCAAAACAGAGCTCACAGAAATCTGAAGACTCAAACTCCCATTGCTACTTTTGTTCCTGAAGGAACTAAAGGCTTAAACTATGGCACAAATAGTTTAGGACTTGATAGATAAGGCAGAGGTGATGGGGTGTGTCAGTAGCAAGGCTGAGGGAAAATCCTAGCTGTCCCCAGGGACCAGGTTTATTCCTCTCCCCTACATGCCTGGCCAGAGATTTAGCATTTGTCACTGGTCACTGTTTTATCTCCAGTGTCTTAATTGTCTTCCTGCTAGTTAGGGCTCATTGTATGTTCTATTGATTGTTGTTTCCCCACTAATTGACTGTGTGGCATTGGTTTCTTTAATTGCACTCCTGAAAGGCTCTGTAAATTGTCCTATATCAACATTAGTGATGGTAAGAAAACCAGAGTGGTGCAAGGAATTTCACTCTTAATACAGTGGGGAAACAACAAGGTCTTGGAATGCTCTCACCCCATTTAATCCCCTCTCTCAGCCAACTCATCCTAACCCTGTACACCAAAAATTAAAGTTTTCACTTTCACATGCTGAGTTCAAGTTCTGGTTTTGCCCCATATTCTGGTTCAGTCTTCATTAACCCAGACGATGGATGTACAGAGCCTACAGCACATCCTTTCCAACACACGTGTGCTTCCCAGCTCCTCCTCCAGTTATCTGAGCCTGATCCAAGGCACAGAAGTCCGTGGGTATTTTCTTTAGACTTCCACAGACCTTTTCGGTCCAGAATTTAACACATTTATTACTTCTCACAGACCTAAGGATACAGACAAGGGACCAAGGGAGATTTTTCAAGTCATCTAATTCCTGCTGATTAATTCAGCCACTTTAGAGCCTTTGAAAGTTTGACAAAGCACTCACAAGCATTTTTAGACAGTTGAATTGCTTTACCTGGCTCAGTCCTCCAGCCCCCATATTTGCAAACACTGTCTTCATATGCCAACACAAACTCTTAATCCACGTACACAGGACAGGATGAGTCAGTCATGCAATGCATTTTACTGTTCCAGAGATGACAGAAGGCTACGAGAAGAAAGATTAATTAAAGACCCAGACAAGGAAAAAAACCCTTTTTTCAGAAACCATTTAGCAATGAAAGGCACTGGGCATTATTTGAGGCTTATTGAATTCATGCTGGCTCTCTCTTTTCTGGAATGGCGTCAATACTGCAATTGATTCCAGGCCCTTTCTTAGAAGAATCCCAGTTCTAATTTAATCCTATTGAGCTGCAGTCAGAAGCCCACCAAGGGAGGAATTCCACTCATTTTAGCAAAATGGCCAAACCATGGTGGGTTTGACAAAACCAAAAAACAGGATTCCTTTTGCCTGATTTTGAAGGGTAACTGTCCCTGCAGCAGTCCCTGTCCCTGCCACTGCCTACTCCCAAGAATGCAGCATCCAGGACCTTGCTTGTTTTCCTATTAAGGCAACAAAAGTGCTTTGCTTAGTTTTGTGTAAAAATGAAAATATATTTTTAAAGATGATACATGGTCCTTTTGGCTCCTGATGCTTCATTTTTTTTTCTTTTTTTATCTATTCTGGTTTCTTTTTTTCTCCTAGGTAAGAAAAAAACCTTCCCTTCCTGTGCAAATGTTCACGAGGGAACAGTTAAAGGTTCTTTCTCACACACCTTTTCAATGAGTCAGCACAGGAGGTCACATTTCAGCTGATGAGAATATGCTGTGAAAACTTGTATGTGCTATTCCTACATATCCTGACCTCCTTGTTATTCCTTGTCACCCCTCCTGGAAAGAGGGTGGAAAGAAAAGCAACAGAAAAAACTAAATTCCCCCCTCAGCACTTGAAGTCTATCCCCCAGCCTTCTCCAAATCACTTGAGTAGCTCTTGCTGTAAGTGAGGAGCTAAGGGGGACTATGAGTTATCCTGCCACATCTACAGGCCTTTCTTTAATTTCAGGACACTGTTGCTGAACTTTAATGGAATGATCAGTGACGTGCAGCAGGAGCAGCCAGAGGAGGACCACAGCTGAAGCCAGGAAAGCCTCGGGATGCAATCCCATCCATCTTTAGATGCCACATCCCCAGCAATATCTGCTGTGAGCACCAAATTATTAGACTGGTGCAACCTCTGCAGTAACAGCCCCAACCTGTCCCAGCTGCCTCCAGAAAGCAGCTTAAACCTCGCAGGTCAGTGCAGAACCACTTTTCTCAGGCTTCATGGTTTCTCAGCACTAACCTTATTAACCTTTGGGCACAGCAAAAGGGTTGTTTATTTGCTGAAACGTCTGCTCTGGATTGAAGCGATAAGAGCTGTGGTAGGAGCAGGTGGAAAAGGGAGGGATGGTGCTGGCCTGGGCTGTCCCAGGCTGCTGACAGGGCACAGCTCCTCCAGCCCTGTGACAGCAGCCCAAGCAGCTCTGTCCCAGGAGCTGAGGAAGTGCCAGGTTTAGCTGGGCTTTTCTCAGAGGAGATGGATGCAGGAGCTTCTACTCCCATGGGTCCTGCTGCTCTGTGCAGATGTTCTGTTTGGCTTCACTTTGCTCTTTTATCCACAAATAGACCAACTCACCTCCCTCTCCTTCTGAGTTCTGCATTTATGTGTATCCAGGGCTAACATTGTAGCCAAACTCAGCCCATGTCTTTAATTTCTCCTAAAACTTAGCCAAATTCACAATTCTTTGGTTGTCTTTCTGACACCTCTTTTATGGAGCTGTCCCTGTTGCTCCCACACTGCCTTGGATCCACTTGTCTCTAAAACCAGATTTACTCTCAGCAGCTTGAAAAAGAAGAATACACATGCACACACACACAAACCAGCCTAATCCACATCTAATTCTAAGGTGCTGATGGCTACTTGAGGAACAGTTCACTTTATAATTGAGAATATATTAAATATCCTACTGAGAAGAGAAGGCCACTCAGCATTTCTGCAGCTTTGTCCAATGCTCGGGTATTCTGAAATATTTTCATCTTCTGACAGTTTAAGGAAGATCAGTTTCTCTGTCTGAACGCCTTTAATTCTGACCTTCCTCCCTATTCTTCCCTTGTCTTCTAGTCCAGTCCCATCACCTACTGGAAATCCCACAGGGAGAAACAAGAAATAAGTATTCTCCTTTAGCCACAGTTTTCATGTCGTGTCCTGTATGTGGTACTTATCAACATTATTTAACTGCAAACTTCTTGCTGGACCCTGCTCTGATGGTCCACATTATTTCCTAGCTCTGCCTTTCTGTAGGAACATGAACAGAGAAGGTGGCAGAGGTTCTTAAAACGAGAAAGGGAACGGAGACAATCTCCGAGAGTTTTATATCTGCATTTTGAGGTGCCTGACAAAAGTTTGCAAGCACATTTTGCCTGTGAACAGCACACTACCCACCAGGTCTGAAGGTGCCAAAAAAGAGAGCTTGGAACACACGCAGGGGAAGGACTCAGTTGACAAAAAGCCAATTCAGTATCTCTCTGCTCACAACAACCAACAAGCACATAAATGAGTCTTGCACTCTTCTTTCCTCATCTTCACTCCGTGGCCACTCTCCAAAGAGAAGGCGGTGTGATGAGCCAGGGGAAAGCAGAGCAAAACACCCCTGTTTCAAGATCTCATTAACTGGGAAGTTAATAAGTGCACTGAAGCTTTCATTCCTCAAGCTGAAACAGGAAAAGTTTCCTGAGGAGGAAAAAAACACTTTTAAAGCATCACAATTTTTCACTTCTCATCTTTAATGGTGCCTCCGTACATTTTTAATAGCTGATCCTGCACATGAAACCCTCGGGAGCAAGGTTAGGGAGCCAGAACTTACTGGAGTGCTTACATCCACATTTCAAAACCCAAAGCCTTTCCACAGAAAAGAAGCTGATTGAAGAACTACATGAAGTCTCTCCCCCATATAATCTAGAAGGTTATTAAGGTACTTCTTGACTCTTGAGCCGTTCAGGTTTACTGGCTCCATACCTTCAACCTCATCTCCTCTTCCTCTGGGCCAAAAATCTTCCTTAGTTCTCCTGCCCCAGCCTCCTCAGAACTTCACCCTTCATCTCTGTGGTGGAGGGGAGGAAGGCAAGGAGTCAAGGAGCTCTTTCCTACAGCAGCTAGAGGGGGTCAGAGATTTAAATTTACCCAGAGGAGATGAGACAAAAAAAAAAAAGCCTCACCCAGAAGCAACAAGTGAGATTCAAGGCTTTGTCTTTGTTTCAAGAACAAGAACAAAGTCAAATGCCCGTGATCGTGACCATGGGATCCTCCCACCTCCAGAAAAAACAAAGCACCAGAACACAATGGTAAAGTTTTACACAGGTTATAGTTAACAAAAGGATCTTGCTTTCACACAAAAGGAAAAGTAATCCTAAGGAAAGTACAAGCCTGATTAATGTTTCATCCACTATTAAATAAATACAGGGCAGAATCAATGGCTTCTGCTGAAATTCAGCAAAACTTCCTTGGCTTTTTGAACATCCCTTTTAATTTCCACTGGGGGTGTTTTTTTCTTCTTTCAAACTAAAATTTTTCTTTTTTTTTTTTTAAGAATTGATAATCAAAGACCATAATTCCTCACTTACTACATGTTTGTTTGCTTCCAGCTTCTTAAGATCAATGTACTTATGTCTAAAAATAATCACAAGTGCTACTAAAAATGCAAATAAATTCTAAGCAGCCCAGCAAAGCAATGCTCCTAAACAATAGTCAATGTTCATAAGCAACCCTACAACAACAGATGTGATAAAGAATTAACTATTGCTTGTACTTAAGACTCCAGATCACTACACAGAGTTGACCCAAATCATCTGCACAAGACCCTGGGATATGCATGATCCCACTTTTGAGAAAGTCTCTCCACTCCAGGTTGGGTGGTAGCACTTATCCAAAGCTAAGAAAAACTTTTCATTTGCCTAAACTGGGGGCCCAGTAGGCTTTGTTTATTTTTGTCTCCTAAAAGTGCCTCTGTTACTTAGAAATCTGATATTTAACTGGGAGCTCAGGCCAACAGTCCTCAGTTTCAAGGGGAGAGAAGGGCTGGGGTACCCTTCAATGCTCTAGAGATACCAGGCTGGATTTCTTTTTCTTTCTTTTCAGTTAATGTTTAAACATTTTTAAACTGACATGGAAAGAGGCATTTTTAAGATGCTTGAATTCCTTTCCTTTTCTTAAGGGAAACTAAAGACACCTGAACACACCCATGAAATTTGGGGTCCCGTTATCTGCCTTTAGTCAGCTGATGCCTTAGGTTTTAACTTTTATATTTTTCAAATCCAGTGTGTAACTCTGAAGTGCCTTGTAGCCTGTGAGCTGCTGTTCTCTCATGCTAAGACAGACATAACAAAACTTCTCTATGTTTGCTCTCCAAGGACACCCAGGCTGTCCTGGGCCTGAAAAACTGTAAACCAACATCTTAGAAGCAGGGTGACCTTGGGGAAATTACATCATTAACTGGAGTTTTAATTGGCGAATTTATGCTGATATGCAAATGGACCAAACCTATAAAGGTGTGGGGAACTCGTGACTCGTGGTCCATCTTGGGGTCCATTTTTGGATGTAGCCATTGGCTCCCAGGGTGTGCCTTTGAAGGCTTTTCAAATCAATACCCACCTTTATTCCGTTATCCCTGTCCAGTCTCTGTTTCTAGGGAGCCACTCAAGGCATCACAGCTGTGAAAAGATTTGGCATGAAGACGCTGATCACACAACAAGACAGTGCCAAAAGAAAAGCTGAAACTCAGGGGTGGCCAGATCCTTATCTCTTAAACATCTCTGTAAAACAGTGAGGAAAAAAACCCCAAAAATCCAGCATCCCCCCAGATCACCCCAGCGCCTTGCCCAGCACAGCAGGAACGTGGCTGGGATTGCAATTACTGCCAGCCATGGAATTGTCCCAGCAATGACACCATCACTGTCATGGAAACCCAGTGGTTTTGTCATAGGGAACTGAAACCTGGTGCCTGGGAAGTAACGGTGAGAGCTCGAGTTCCCATTCCAGAATTCCCATTCCAGAGATCCCATTCCAAAAGCAACACGTGCCTCTGGCTCAGCTCCCTGCCCTGGAGAGCCTCCTCTGCTCTGTCCTGTGGCCACAAAGGTCGCTGCTGGAAGGGAAGGCTCAGCCTGTTCCCCTTAAGCCAGACAGTGTCTGAAGCTTAAGAAAAGTTTTACTTTCTCTTGTGCTTTTTCTAATTTTCACTTTGGGTCACTTCCCTTTCAGCAGCAGAAGAGGCAAGAGGATTCACCCTGGCTGATGGAGTCAGCTGCTGACAATACATTACACTTAAAATTCCTTTTAATATTCTGCTTAGACACACTGTAAAAGAAGAATGGATATCCCGAATAATTAAAATATGTTTAATTTGCATGGAGCTCAGGGCATTGTTCTGACATCAAACATCACTGTCAACCATATGTGGAATTTCAACTGCCAAGTGCTTCATTTATGTGAAAATTAGCTTAAGTGTACAAAGAATGAAAAATTTATGATTATTTCACATTTTAATAAATGCAGTGCTATGCATTAATTTAGACTTCTAAAACAATTTTGACAGTGACAAGGGAATCCTTCACAGACTAAGTGCTGCAGCGTGCCGCGTTTCACATGTCCTGTGGAATTATGTGGTGGAGTGTTAAGGCAGTTAGATTTTTATGTTTTTAAACAAAGATATTATATGACTATATCACTTAAAATACTGCTTCACTCTTCCCCCTGTGCTCCCGTGAGACAGCACAGAACCCATCAATAGCTTTCAGACAGATCGGCATCTCGCATTACACAGAAATGTTTGCAGTGAGAAAAAAACGTGCATATATCACATTGTTCAATATAACAGGCGTTGGCAACCTTCCCCAGACTTTTGTTGTATGAGAAAATCACTTGGGTGGTGACAGGATCTTCCACAAGGTGCTAAGATCTGGCAGCAGTGCATTATTTTTCATGAGCATCTTCTGTTCTTCATAGTAAAACATGAAGCTGCACCAGCTCTCACTCTTTGTAGGCCATGGGGGATTTCTCCAGGCTTAAATGGGAATCCCACAATGTTTTTGGGTCTGGGGTACCCCAGACTAAGACAGGAAACATTGGCAACACCTCACAAACTTCTCCTTCTCTTGGTCCAACCGGAGGTCCCCTTCAAATGGCACTTTTCATATAATGATCAACTTTGCATTTTGCATGACAAAATTAATAAAGCACTTCTGTAAACATGAAATCGTAGAATCATGGACTAGTTTGGGTTGGAAGGGACCTTTAAAGGTCATCTAGTCCAACCCCCTGCAATGAGCAGGGACATCTTCAACCAACATCTGAAATTCTCTACAAGTTCCCTGATTCAAAATATAAATGACACAGAGAAAGAAGAGGATTTTAGCCATTGTCAGCCCACGTAAGTCTGACTTTTGTGCTTTGCAAGATCTGGCATTTACAGACATATTAAACACAGTACACTACCCTCTCTGCATGTATTGCAGGCTCAAAATCTACATTAAAAGAAGGTTATTAACACCATCCTGCAAGAGTTCAGAAAAGAGACCAAAACCAACTTCATTCTGCCATTTCCTAAGGTGGGGCTCTTTGAACAAAACTCTTTGGTGTATTTCCATTTCTTCTTTTCTTTTTTTTTTTTTTTTTTTTTTTTTAAAGCAAACTTCTAAAAATGGAAATTCTATCACATAGCCTCACCTTGAGCACAGATGAATTATAAACAGGGTTTGATCCTTCAGATCCACCTAGAGCTCTCAGCATGTGAGCTTATCTAGTAACCAAAAGCAGCAAAAAGCCTTCATCCTATCTGAGAATCAGCTCTGAAAGGAGATGAGATCAGACACATGCTTTGCTATTGGCTTTCATGGCTGTTTCCTGACAGCAAAATAGTCCTAAGAATAAAGAACCTTAAGACCCATTCCAGCTGCTTTAAACAGGTATGATCTGGCAGGCACAGCTACTTCTGTAAACTCTGAATCGTGAGTCAAAATCTCCACTTCATGGTCTGGTTACTTCTGGCCCGTGTTGTCCAAACACAGATCTCAGTCCTCGTTTCAATAACAGCAGGAGCAGCAATAACCTCTGCTAGGACAGGAGAAAACTTTTGCCCTGTGTCTCTTTGGCAGAAGAAAGCCCAGCCTGGCACAGGGAATGAGTCACTTCTAAAATCTGCTCGCTGGGTATTGAAGAAACAAGTGTTGCACATGTTTCTGTGGCATTTTGCAGGTCCACGACCAGCACGAGGCCTTTTGGGTTAACCTGGGAATGGCCACTCTCTGTAGATGGGAGCAGAGCCCAGGGCACTGCTGGTGGTGCCTTATCCCTGTTATTAAAATGAGAGCCAAACATGGTTAGAAGGGAAAAAGGGGTTTTTCCCTCGGTATTTATTTCAAGGATCCCTGGTGCACTCTGTCCAGGTGGAACACCCCGAAAATGCACATCGAAATGCCCACTCCAAAATGCACACTCACAATGGATCGGGTATAGAATTATAGGTGTTACAAATTAGCACATCTATCAANGTGCCCCGGTGCCACAGTTTGGGGGTTTGGATGCCCCCAGCCAAGCACAGGCTGTCACTGCTGGGCTGGGTGGGCACAGGCTGATGGGGTGACCTGCCATGGTCTCCCCTCTCAGAGGGGTCTGCATGGAGGCAGGAGGAAACCGAGGCAGGAAGGACCCTGCTGGTATCCTTGGCTTTGCAGAGAGAGCTGTGGGGAGACACCTTTCCAGGGAAACCTTCACGGGACCTGGAGCATCCCAAATTACCGAGAGGACTCTGCTGGCTCTGCGTGATGCACTCCCAGCCTTGGTCAGTGAGAAGGAGGCCTTTGCATGAACCCTTCTGGTCTGAGACTGAGGTGAATGCCTCCCCCTGCTCTGCAGCTCGTCCTGTGACCACGGTAAGAAGCCACTGGAGGCAGAGCTGTCTGCTCCCCCTGCTCCCCTCAAGGGCTCCCTGCCAGCCTGGCACCAAGCAGGGACCAAGTAAATGCCACCTGCTTTGCTTAGTCCTCCCTGCCACTGCTCCAACGCCTCTACAGCCCTCAGGCTAAGAGCTTGCACTCCTTCACTCAGTGTCTGTCAAGGAAAATGAAAATGCAAACAAGAAAATCAATGTTTGGGTTTTTTTAAACAAGTTATTTTACTGACATTAATGCTGCAAGGGCAAGGTGGTGTTTGATACCACTGCCCTACCAGGGCAGGGGAAATACTGGTTCAATAAAAGCCCCCCTGGGATGAAAACATCTCCATGGACTTTACACTGGATAGGAGATATCTCATAACTTATATAATCACCTCAAGTGGGATCTCAAAAGTATTCTGCTCTAGTCTTACTGCATTTCCACCACAAATTGAAGATAATTTTAAGTACTGAGTTGAATAGAGACATTTACAAGCCTTAATATTTCTCCAACAGTTTTTACTAAGCTTTTGTGCAGTCTGTAAGTCAGATGAGAATGGTATTTGCATATTTGTAAAATAGCACGTGGATCATTTTTATCTGGAGAATACAACTGAAAACTGCCATCAGAAATTAAAGGAAAATCTAGAAGAATGCATTTAAAAGCAGATGAGGAGCTGGTCCTTTATCTGGCTATCCATTTGTGTAGAATACAACTGTCTGAATTTACTGGGGGAAAGATTTCTTGTGATTCGAGGACCACAGTGGGATGTTTTCAGCCAGATGAAATCGAGATCATTCTGGTGTTAAATATTTGCTGGAGGAGGTTAGGCCTTCAACCTAATATCAGCAGGCTGCCCCAAGGAATTGTTCCTAACTGCAGAATATTTTGTCCAAAGCACTATCATCACATGCAATTTTCAAACCAGTAACACTAAACCAGGACTGCAGCTGGGGAGGAGGAAAAGGCAGCAAAAAGGCAGCAAAAAACAAGGAAAAGGGAGCTTGCAGCAGCCAGGAGACCAAGGCAGGAGCAAAGAGGGGCACTTTTTATTATTTCAGGGGTGACCAAACCTGAACTTCCCCTCCCAATTTTGCAGAACCAAGGCAAGCCAGCCACAAAGAATCTTGCCTTCGAGGTCTGAGCAGTTGGAAGCACATTCATGGGGGTGTCAGCAATGGAACACCCTCAGAGGAGGCTGCAGAGAGAGGGGGAGGAGATGGAGCTGACGATGGCAATGGGCTGAGGGAGCAGAAGGGACAGAGCAGGATCAGGACAGACTGAAACTTCACAAGAGAGACTCTTACTGTAAATGAAAATGAACTGAGAACTGGACAGTCACCTGTCAGATGACAAAACAGGAATTGTCTCTTCCCCCCATCAATTTATATGACCCCACACACTGCTTCAGAGCAGTAAAAATATTAGAGGTTCTGTGCAAACAAGGCTGCTGAATGATGATGCTGATATTGTGGGGTCAGGGTTTCTGCACTAGCCCAAGGCCATAATCCAAAAAGACTTGAGAAGACAAAAATCATTAGATGCAAACTCCTCAGGAGCAATCAAAAGGCAGCCACCACTCAGGTTAATGCCTTTGGTCACCACCTTTTCAGTGAGCACACACATGCCCAAACCACAATATATCTACAGCTACAAATATAGCTCAGGGATAATGCCTGGAGGAACCTGTAGAACCCGGTGACACAGAATATTCAGCCAAGCCCTACGGAGAATCATTAAATTCGGAAAAGACCTCCAAGATCTTCAACCAAAAACCACCTTGAACAGAGGCCCAGCCTCAGTGAGGTTGTCTGGACAGCTCCTACAGCCCAATCCCCACACGAGAGACAAGCAGAGGTTCACACAGCACAGCTAAACCATGTTCACTACCTGGCAGGTGAGCTAAGAGCTGTTTAAGTTCCCACGCAGGGTCTGTCCCACCCATCCCGTGTGTGCAAACAAAACCACGTTTACACTGGGGGAATCCCTGGTGGGACAGAGGTCCTGCAGCAGTGACAAAGCTGGGCTTGTGCCCCTAATCCTCCAAGCAGGAGGCAGAGGATGAACTCAGTCACTGGAAAACGGATGTTGAACACATCCTTCCCACACCTCCTGCCAGCTGCTTGCAGCAGGGCTGGCATGAGATTTGCAGCCAGCTGCTGGCCTTGGTGGGAGGTACAATGCCACGAGAGCAGGTAGATGGAACAGGGACAATCTGTCAAGGACTTCAGAGAAACAAAAAGAAAAGAAAAAAAAATAAAAAGAAAGAATTAAATAGAAAAAGGGGTTGGGGGATAATTACAAAACAAGTATTTTTAATGGTTGCTGGCAGAAACCCCAACCCTTGTATTTAAATGGCTTTTTTAATTAAAAAACAGCAGGCTATGAATGCTAATCTCTCTGAGCAGAAAGCTCCTGATGGTTTGCCTGTTTCCAAAAGACTAAATCAATCAGCAAGAAGGCTAACCCCATCTTGGGAACAGGCATTTCAGAAGGGCCTCAACTTTCAGGGACTACGTGTGCTGCACTCCTGAACACACAGGGCAAGGTGTAAACTAACACCAAAACTGCAACATTCACAAAACATGCCCAACAGTGCTTCAACTTTTTTTTTTTTTTTCCTAGATCTGATCTGTCTTTTCTTGTTACTTCAGAATGGTTTTTTTCGAGCTAAAAATATCAGTGGAGGCCTGCCAGGCTAAAATGTGCAGTTTGAGTCCCTAAGTGTTTGGGTAGGGAATATTCCAATTGCTCCACATTTTTGCCTATGTAAACTATTTAACTTGCAAATCAGAAAGCAATGTTGTATGACACACTTGGGTTTTTCTTGGAATCTCAGCAGACATGCAGAGAAAAAAAAAAAACCAGCATATAACCAGCAGAGAGAGTGAGAGAAGAGAAACAGTGAGAGAGAAAGAGAGAGAGAAGGATGTCAACCATGTAGTACAAAAATAAATTGTTTAGCAATTTTTTATGAACTGAGTTTTCCCAAATGTAAAGCAATTTAACAATTTTGTGCCATTGCAATTCACAGGATCTGTGGGTAGAGGGATTTTAAAGGAAAATCCAGCCCTATTCTATTCTGAGTCAAGAATTATGTGTCATTTTGTTTCTTTCCCACATTTTATATTTGTATAAAGTGTCAAAGAAAGGAAGCCTCACCGGGGAAGGCCACCAGCAGCAAAACAGCATAAGAAAATCTAGTGCTGCAGAGCCATGGAAGGCTTCCTACCCTGGCACTGCCAGCACCCAGATTAAATAGTTTGGAGCATCCTTTTTCAAGCCCCCAGATCCTGTGCCTGTGTCCAGCTGGGCTGTCCACCCTGCTGGCCCTGGGGACGTGGTGATGGTGTCCAGTGGCACCTGGGGCTGTGGACATGGGGACAAAGGACTCAGCCCAGCTCTGCCTCTCCTGGGGTTTACAGCTCTCCCTGGGCTTTACAGCTCTCACTCTGCTGCCTCTCAGGTGCAGCAGCAGTAGTGGGATGTCCCCGTGCAGGGACGGGGAATTTACAGAGACCAGAGCCAAGGAGCAGCAGCCTGGCAGGGCTGTGCTCCACATGCACTCAAAATCCACGCCAGTAAAACCCAGCAGCAAGCACTGTCTGTGGGGACACTCCTCCTCCTGCTTCCTTTGCCCACACTCCTTTCCCTTGCCTGGCAGTGCTCCCTGCTCTTTGCCCAGGGGTGGATCTGCTGCTGCTTCTCCTCCAGAGCTTTGTCCCCAGCATGTGGCCCACGGGAGAAGAGCTGGAGACTCCCTCCCTGCCAGGAGCACTTGAGCTGTGTCCTGCCCACCCAACCTCCACCTCTCCTTCCACTCTCCAGTTTCAGGGCAGCCTCTGAGGCACCAGTGCTGGGCAGTGAGGCAGCCAGCAAGGAGCAGCTCTCATCCTGCTCTGAAAGCACAAGATCCCCCCGACACAGGCAATGCTCCCCTGCCATCTCCAAACGGAGCAGGTGCTGTGCCACTCTCCTGCCCTCTGCTTCCTGTCCCCACACTGCCATGGCATTTCTTCCTCCTGTCACTGTGCCAGATCCTGTGGTGGAGCTGCCCTGCCTGCTCCCCCAGACGCTGCAGCCCAGCCCTCCAGCACACACATCCATCTCCAAGAACATCTCCACACCGTTAAGGAAAGCACATTCAGGATTAGATGATTGCACAGTCTACACTAGAACTGGGGAGTGCAGAAACCCCCATTCCTTGCAGTGCCTGGGCGTTCCTTAACTGAGTGTACTTTGCTCAGGCAAACCACGTGTGGGAGAAAAAAACAGCACAAATCCACAGCATGTAAAAAAAAAAAAAATCCAAATATTATGTATATGCACTTAAGTTAACCCAGAACTGATGGTCTCATGAAGGACAGAAATTCTCAAGATTCCAAGTAGCTACAGAGAACGAGGAGGTAAACAGGACCACCACTGATGTGCACATCTTTTCCAGCACCTGGCTGCACCAGGAGCCCTGGTTTCTGCAAGGTTCCTTCAAAGGCAGGGAGAGTTTACTCTCCACCAGGCTGTCACTGAGACAAGTGACAAGTGAAAAGCCTCAAAGATATCACCACTCACTCTGCGTGACCACACTTGACGCGCCTGGATGCTTTGTACAGCTCATGTCAGAACTTTGAGGCGCCCTGTAAGACTCAATGATGAAAGAAGCTTTGCAGAGGTGCTATTCAAATTACTGCCTGGGTGCCCTTTCCTTAAATCAGGCTAAGCTTTCACCAGGATCAAGGTAGGGAACAGCTCCAAGGAATTTCTCCGCAAATTCATTTTGCAGGATGCTGATTTCTCATTATGAGAGAACACAAACCCATTTGACAAGAAATGTTCTCCTTCCATTCTCATTTTGTTTCACAACCTATGGGCCAAACCTCAGGTGAATTTTCAAATAAGCCAGCGCTCGTCCTTGCAATGGAACCTCTGTAGGAAACAAACACAGAGAGCACGTTGGCATCTTTTTTGTTATGGCCCGGTGCTGCAAGAGAGCATTGGAACACCTTGACAAAAGCCATGTGTGCCCCCCATTCTGCATGCAAGAAACCAAAAAGATTTTGCAGATTTCTATGAATTGTGCCCCACAATTGTGCCAAGTTGTTCTTTCCCCCTCTTTCTCAGATGGGGGTACCTGAGGGATGGCTGACAGGAAAACAGGCCTGTGGAAACTCCCAAAGTGATTTGGGAGCTAGATCAAATGAAATCTCCTGTACTTCAAGAACTAGACCGCTCTGTGCTCCAAAACCAATAAATTGATGTTTCATGCAGTGATGGCTGACTTTATACATTTTGCATTCAAGTGTCACACTGACACTTGCCATTCCTGGCACTGAGGAGCTAAATTTATCACTGTCTTCTTTAATATGCCCCAGGAAAGACAGAATTAGAGGTGTCCTCCTGCCTGGGTTGCAGCAGCTCCCTGTTGTTAATCCAGCCACGGAGCAGCCACACCAGAAATCCCTTCCAGTCTGATTTGCTCTCTCCATTGAACAGCAGCGTGTGGATCAAACAGCCCGAGCAGCTTGCTGTCCACCTGCTTCTCAAGTGCAGCCAAGCAGAAGAAAACTACTCTGACAATTTGAAAGGGGACTACAACCAATTTAGAAGGAAATGATTGCACAGAGTCCAACCCGGTGCCTCGAACGGCGTCACGGAGCAATCCTTCATCACTTAATGTGCTGGGCCTGTCACTCTGCTGATTTCAAATGAGTTTAGGTAAACCAGTTCCACAGCCATGATTCACTTTAAAATACTTCCACTCCAGGGCATCACTCTGCATCGCTGGTACTTTTATACTTTCAAAGAGTATTTCTACCATGCTTTTTATTTCTTGAAACAGATTTGTATGGATAAAATACAGCAGATACAGCCCTTTTGATGACCAATAATCTTATTTCCTTATGAGAAACAGGACAGGCTCTGGTGTGGATGTAACCACCAATTTGTTTACTATACCTAGACCTAGTTCTCCACTTACAAGAGATATGTGCTAGTTAGGTACGGAGTAAACAACACTGGGAGCGAGTTTTACTTAGTTAAGACTGATCCTTAAACCTCTGGATTTTCAGATGAGAGTCACATTTTTGCTTGGTTAAACACTGTTGACCTAAACATCACTTGCTGTCATGGAACTGCATTAAGTATTCATTGACTTTCAGACCCAAACTAGAGTTCAGCATTTTCTTAGGTACTTCCGAAAGAAGCTTGGTTGTAGCATTTCATCCTGAAGTCTTTAATGCCATCCACAATTAATTTATTTGCCAAGAATCAAGTCAGTCCACGTCCCTCTGTGCTCCAGGAGAAACAGTGGACTGTCAGAGCAAACCTCACAGGACATGGCTAGAGGAGGCCCAGGAAGTCAGTGGAAAGCCAGGCTGAGCTCTGTTGCCTTTGGGACAGCAGAAACACCACAGTGGACAAAGCAGCCACAAAACAACTGAGAAACAACCCCAAACAAGCAAAAAACCACATAGGCAAACAAAACATGAGCATAGACTTCCAGGGAAGCCTTGGTGGGGAAACAGTCTGTTGTCTGTGGGTGCTTTAGGTCAGTAATGGTCAAATAACATGACCTAGAAGGGATCAGCAGGAAGGGTAGAGAGATCCTTTCTTTAAGAGCTATGTGGCTACAAGCTGTACAGCTACAAGTTCCATGTAACTTCAAATACTTCTGCAAGAAAACATCACAGATAGAGCACATCCACAAATTATTGTCCA
Source organism: Daphoenositta chrysoptera (assembly GCA_013397915.1). Classification (NCBI taxonomy): domain Eukaryota; kingdom Metazoa; phylum Chordata; class Aves; order Passeriformes; genus Daphoenositta; species Daphoenositta chrysoptera. The sequence goes on from VZRO01003885.1 coordinate 502,148, forward strand.
CTTTCCATATCCTATAAAGGAATTTTTGTTGGAAACTAAACTGACTGTCTTTTTCCAGGTCTTGCCCTTGCTTCTGAAGGGAAAAGCACCAAAAATAGAAATATTGCAGAAATAATGACTAAGAGAGGTGGGCTTTTTTCCCCACAGAATATGAAAGCAGAAGGAACCATTAGACTGCATTGTCCAGCTTGCAACAAAGGCCTGTCCTCCCATCAAGTTGCCAGACATATTTTAACTTCTCAGTGCTTCTCATGGTATTAGGCCAATTATGGACTCATTAGGGCCCCAAGTCTTATTTGTGAGAATGAAGTCTAACTCCATGATGGTGCTGACCTACCTCCTAATAAAGTCCAGCAAGGTTGGGAACAGGAGTATCTTCAATGTTTTCAGGTGAGCATTGTTCCCAAAGTGAACCAAAGCTATATTTATTATCTTTTAGCCTGGCTTCTGAAATTTTAATTAATAGAAGTCCATCTTCACCTAACTTTTATCTGCGAATCTGACAGCTGTAATAAAGCAATCCTGTACATTTCCCCTGGTTCTGGTGTTACTCAGGCTGGGGTAAGAGGAGAGAAGAGCCAGTCTGCAGGGCAGAGACCAAGGGCTGCCAGCTGGGTAGGACAGGGGGGAGGCACCCCAGCCCCAGCACTCCCAGCAGCGCTCCCAGCAGAGAGCTAACCTGCCTCACCTTCCAGCTCAGATGCTCCAGACACTGTGATGAGAAAGGGGTGATCAAGAGCTAACTCATGTAAGCAGGGTTAACTATTGGGAGACAGCAAATGTTGATTCCGACAGCAAATGTTAACTACAAAACCTAAGAAGCCGGATTTGTTCTCATCCTGTCAAGATAGAGGGGACAAGGATCATCTCAGAAACTGCTGCATCATTCCTCAAAGGATCACACATGCCCCGGGGCGAAAGGTGAAAAGTGCATTGTGAGGAAGACTACCAGCCTTCATCAGAAAGACGCCCGAGGAAGAGGAGAAGCCTTCCTCAGTGCGACCACCAGGATACACCGCACATACGTGGCCCGTATGCTAATGATATTAATGACTTCTGAGAAATAATTTGTATAACCACACCTGTCCCAAGGAATATTCGTGGTTTAACCCATAATATTGAGCTGCAGGGAGCACCGGGGTCTGTGTGTGCTGGAGGAGAGATCCCCACACACACCTGGTACCGAAATAAAGCAAATACCCACTTCTCTGACTCTGTCTCTGAGGTGTCTCCTGGCCCGGTTTGGGGCGAATCAGTGATGGGGGCTTTGGCCCACGGGACTGGGAGATGCGGGGGTTCAGACCGCAGGAGGCACAGAGCCACCGGGCTGGAGCCGTGTGGGAACGCCCTGCTCCAGGGCAGCGAGGAGGGAAGCCCAGCAAAGCAGCATCCCAAAGCTCTGGGCACATCTGGCTGTCACTGCACAGTGTGTGCCTCTCACTGAGGCAGCTGCTCCCTGAACTCCGGGGAAGAACAGGAGCTGTGCTCATCCTCCTCCTCATCACCACGGGGTGAAGAATCCATCCCTGCCCTGACTCCTGAACGGGGTCAGGCCATGAACTTCACCTCACTGAAACCCGATGTGCTCCGTGGTGTCTCAGTCACTCCCTTTGTCACGGGGACTTGTCCCTGCAGCTCCCCTCTGGTGCCTTTTGGAAACTCTGGCTGCAGCTGCAGAGCTCACTCTGTGCTTCACCAAGATCACACTGGGCGTTCAATGACATAATTACAGCCCTATATTAAAATGTTATATTTAAATGATCTCATTCTTCATCAGCAAAGGATATCCCGAACCAAAACAAATTCTTCTATATCATTTATTGTATTTAAGATAATTTAATTCATGCTGGCAGGCAGCAAATGAATAAATTCCATAGCCCTTTATTTAAATATTTTTGAACAAATCTTGAAAGATGTTTTCATTTAGCTGAAAGCAGACTAATAGCAATTTTTTTCCTCTACCACAATAAAAAATATGGGTTTCTTTTCATTGTACTTGTTAAAATAAATGGCATTTTTAATAAAGACTGTCCCCATAACAACATATATGATTTGATCACATTATGAAATAAATGTCATGTGAGATTATACATTTCAAAGCAGACAGTTTATGTTCCTTTAGTTATTAAATTCAATCAGTTTTACTTTTTTTTTCTTTTCCTGAAGGCAGGTATGGTTTTGATTAAAATGTGACCCCAAAAGCAGAATAATTTTAGTGAGAGTGCATTTTCATTTTTTGAAGGTTTATCTACCTTCCCATAGGAACTTCGAGGAAAAAAAAAAAATATGGCTTTCAGTGGCAGAATTAAAATTTGGTTTTTTTTGACTGACATTTTTATTCCCAAGAAGACCATGTTACAGCACTGTGCCGAGTGGAAAACTTCAAGTTAACAAACTAGATACTGTGTTTTTAGCCCGTGAAATGGGTCTGATGTTACAAAGAGTCTGAAGAGTCTCCCAGTACCCACCTCCCTCGTACAGAAACCCAAAGGCAGCCCAGAGGCACAACCTGTGCCATCCCACCAGGCTCTGGGAGGGAACTCCTGTACAGGGAACCACGCTGGTCACTGCCCATGGGACATGCAGGGAATTTTGATTTCCTCCAGGAACTACCTGAGAACTATCAGAGGTGAACATGGGAAAGCAGGGGACCAGCCAGTGGCAGAAGTGACCCCCAGGACCCTACCCATGGCTACAGACAGGCTGGAATTTACTCCACAGCCCTTGGATTGCACTCTGACCGACAGCAAACCTCCATCCCTGTCTGATTCTCCACCTCCTGCCCACCACAACCCCACCAGGACCCCCTGTCTGCTGAGGGACGTGATTTAAGCTCCAGCCCCTCCTCGGGAGGCCCACAGGTCAGAAGCTGGTCCATCTCCTAGGCAGAAGTTGGATACTGGAGTGGTCTGGCCTTTCCTCCTGGCACAGGCTGCCTCTAGCACCCATCCCATACAACACACCCATGGTCAACACAGTGGGACACCTGGCTGGAAAACAGCATAGGAAAACAGCCTATTTTTAGTCTGTCCAGAATTCCCATGGCCAATTTCTGCATCTTTTTCCTCGTTTAGGAATGCAAAAATCAGAGTGCTTTGGAAAGGAAGGCTTTGTGGTGCCCTTGAGGTCCACTCACAACACTAAAGACACAGAAGCTGGATCTGCTTTGCTCTTCAGACACCAAATTTCTCTTAGGTGTCTTTCTAAAGCCCTCCATCCTTTTCAGACGCTTTAGCTGCACAACAGCCTTGTTTCAACAAACGAAGCTCCTGTTAAAAATCACTGACAACACGGGTGTCGGCTTAATAAAGAAATTACTTTTAATCTAAACATCACCATCTGTCAGGCCCTGCAAAGGAAAAACAAGAAAAAAATGTGCAGTGATGCACAGCCATGGAGCAACATTTGAAAGCTCACATCCCAGCTCTCGCCGAGCATGAACGCTGAATATTAAACAAACACCTGAAGCTACATGTGCCACCACCTAAAACTATCACTTCATTTTCTGTTACGTGCTGTGACTTACGGGGAGCATCGCAGGCACCGCCATCTGTGTCGCCTTTAATTATCCATGGGGAGCACACACACGATATTTCACAGCTCATTCCCGAGTCAGGAGATGCCACCAGGCAGGACACGTGTCCCAGGAGCTTGTCCTGTGCCCGGGGCCAGGGCACGCGTGGTGCCCAGGAAGCACAGCAGGAGGGGTCAGGCTGCACGGCGGGGACAGGCACGGGCTCTCCTTGGACAGGGGGAGCTGAGGGTCCCTGCCCAACCTCTGCCCCTGCCCCAGGACCTGCTGAGGCTGAGGGTGACACTTATTAACACCCCGGGGCAGGTGGTGGCTCCTGCTCAGCTGCTGGAGGCAGGGCTGTGCCAGGATAAAGAGTGGAGGATGCGGATCAGGATGCAGAGCCAAAGTCTCTTTATCACACAAAGCATGGAGGAAGAGCAGCTTTCTATAATACTGTCAGGAATTCTGCTGGAGAAAAGTTTCTGATCACTGGTTGGTGTTGAGGTTGGATGAATTGGTGGGAAGCTGGCTGGGTTAGGAGGAAAGTCGGTGATAGACTTCCCCGTTATTCCCAACAGCTCTGAGCAAAACTAATCCTGGGATTAAATGGTTCCACCAGCAGCTGAGCTCTAAGGAAGCTTGGTCTGTGCTTGCTGTACCTCCCTGTGCCCCTCCAGCAATCCCAACTGCTCTGTGACATTTCCACAACACCGGGCCTTCTCCACATCATTCCCTCGTCCCTCATCTCGTGCCCGCACTGACAGGGGCTGCCAGAGGAGCAGCAGTGTCTGCCCACCCCATCCCACCCCCAGGGGCAGCTGGGCAGGAGGGAAGGGCTGGCAAACAGGCAGAAACACCCTGGCAGTCACCACTGGCAGCCCAGGACGGCTGTGAGCAAACCCAGAGTGAGCAGCGCTACGTCAGATGTTTTACAGACACTTTACTGATCTCCCAACATCCTGCTAAATCTCTCAGGAAATGCTCGGCAAACCCCGCTGCCTGTGCACTGGGAGTGACAGTCTCCTGCAATTAAAAATGCCTGGAAATGGCACTCCACTCCTCTGCACAAATAATCCGGACTACAAGCAAATAAACAAAATAAAATTTCTGTCTTGGAAGCAGCTGTGGAGCATCTGGAAAAAAGATGCTCAGAAAACCCAAGCAGAAACTACCAGTGGCCCAGACTCGCTCCTCTTGGCAGTTCCTACCCCACTGCCTGTCTCCTGTTTTCTGGAGCAAACTCTCCTGCTTATCCCTTGTGGGGAATTTGCACTGAACTGCTCTGAAAAGGTTAAAAAATGCAAAAAAATGCACCTTTACCTACCAGCATCCCTCTGCTCACACGGGTGCTTGCTGTGCTGGCGATGGTAGAAATAAAGCCAATTAAAACCAGACTCCAGAAGTCAATCAAATTTTTTGCCCTTCATCCCTTTGTTGTGAGGGAACACTGCATGTTCTCCTCAAGTTACCTCCCCAAGCAACAATCCCATTTACTTTTTGACCTCTGTAAATTAAAACAAGTTTGGAGCTCTCTTGGTTCAGAGCTGTGACTCCATTTACTTGTGAAATTGTTTATTCAAGCAATTCCCACTCTGTAGCATCAAAGTTTGTTGTTAATAGTTGCAGACCACTAATCTACACGATGAATATAACAAAGCTTGTGGGAGAATCCCAAATGGACGGGCATGATAAGAGATGGGAGAAAGAGGCTGGCAAAGCTCCAGGTACATGATATTTTTGTGCCTGACCTCTGTAATTACTTAAACACCAAACTGACTGGCAGATGAGCTTCAGAGCTACTCCAGTGACTACCAAGGACTTTCACTTCTGTTAAAAAGATGAGGTTTAATTTTTATTCCACAGTACAGAGGTACCTCCACCCAGAACAATTCACCACAGCATAAAGAGGAAATTATTTTAAAATAAAACAAAAAAAAGAACTTCACAGCAAACGTACACATAGACCCCTTCTGAGTGTCACTGCCAGAGAAATATCCCTTTGCTGACAGGAGATTAGGGGTTACATTGCCACCTCAAGGTCTCAGATGCTGGAAACTGAGGAGGAGGACTCTGGAATGATGTTCTGGCTGCTCGTTTCAGCCCCTCATCCTAAGGGACCACCACGGGGACGACGTCTGCAGCCACAGTTCCTGGCCCTGGGGAGACCAGTGGCTGTGATGTCTGGGAAAAGGTTATTAATAAATGAAGGTTCTACCATTTCATGGGTTGGATTCTTGCTTTGTGTTGGTGGGTTGTTTTGTTTTGGTTTTTTTTTTCCTTTTTTTTTTTTTTTTTAAGATCTTCAAAGCAAAAAGCAGGAAACAACAACACTTTGATTTTTTTCTCATTTCACCTGGTGGCTGCATAAAATCAAATATATATCTGTATCTCAAATCAGCATCAAGCTGGAGAGATCCTGACTTCTGGAACTTCTCCCTAGGTAGCTGGGATTTTGCCTTTCCCAGCTCATCAGGAGCCTGTCTCTACTCCCCACATCTTGGTGTAGTCTACCATTGACAAGTTTGAAAATTCCTCAGTGATTTTCACCAAAGAGCTGTAACTCCCTTCACCCTGGGATTGGAAATTGGAGAGGGAAAAAAGATTTTTCAGCTGCAACTTGTCTCAAATCATGAAGCCAAGACAGAATCCTTCACTAGCTTTTGTACTATATACCCTCTATTAAAATTAGCAATATCTGCTTCTCCAGAAATTCACATTTTAGAAGCAAAAAAAATTAACAAATCACAATGTAATACTATCTTGCACTTGACAATTGAAAAGATCTTGCAAGAGTGAATTAAATTTCACAAAGTACAAAAAGTTATCATTATCATGCACATTTACTGAAGAAAAACATTCAAACGACTGTACTAATGTTACTCTGTTAAATGGCAAGAAAATCACAGGAGTTTCTAAAGCAGAGCTCCCTCCCAAAATCAGTGAAAACTGCCTGGTTCAACACTACTGATTTGGGTAAGCAACTTGGGTTGGACTGATGCTCATCATTTTTTTCACTGCAAAGTGGAGTTGTTACTGACCTTTCAGGCTGAACTGGAAAAATTATTCTTTACTGAAGTCTCATCAAGCCAGAAAGTATCAAGACCTGAGCCTGAAATTTCACTCTTAACCTGAGATATGGAAGAAAACTCTACTGCTGGTGAGAGATCCGCAAGATGGATTAGGAAGAATTTTGCTTTTGGTTTGATGTTCAAATTAGATTACTAATTCACAGAGTCCTTTTACTGTTTAATAAATTCAGATGAAAAGGAAAGATACAAATTCGCACAGTTCTCTTGCTACTTAATACATTCAGATGAAAAGGAAAGATAGAGCATAATCAACATGTGTTAATTTATGCAGATCTTTCCCCAGCTCCATGTTTTAAAATGTCTTTTTTAGATAAAAGGCCAATAATACTCAGCATTTTTCATCTTCAAAGTGCTTTGAAAATATTAACTAGCGAAACAACCATCAGGGTCCATAAAGATTAGAATCCCTGTTTAAAGAGCAATTCCAGGCAGAAAGGTTATGGGATTTCCTCACTATCCAGAAGTCTGTGCCAAGGATAGGTGCTAATTAGCAAATTCATAACTTGAGGTGCAGCACTTAGATTACACCCCGTGCTCTAAGTCATTCAGCTCATGCCATGCGTGTGCTAAATCTTGATAACGCCGCACTACTTGAAGCTTAAAAGATGCAAAAAACGGGCATGTTGTGGAGAAAAGGAGCATGGTGGGGGATGTTTCAGCAGAGCATCATTTTGTTCAGGAGCAGTGCTGTGAGATAAGAGGGACTGTCACAAGTGGGGGTAATGCAGCTCCCAGGCTGGGTCCAGCAGCTCGCACGGGGCTGCTGTCAGCTCCTTGGGGCTGTGCACACCCTGCTGCCACACCACACTCGTGGGGATGAGGGCTGGGCAGGGCACCCCACACTGCCCTGAGCACACCCAGGTGAAGCCCTGGACGAGCTCAGAGTGCCTCGCAGTGATGCCATGGTGATTTTTTACCTCTTCTTTCATACCCCTTTTATATACTTTTTCTATACTCTTACTGCTTCTAGCCCACGTTCTTAAACTTAGTATTTTGTTAAGCCAAGAAACTAAACATCAAAGAATCAAAAAGCTCCAAAGTCCTCTCTAAAACACATTCTGTAAACTAAAATAAACCCATCCAGAAGAAAGTTCCTCAGGGTGGAGAGTTCACTCAAGACTCTCATTGGGGAATCTTTGATAGATATACTAATTAGTAAGACCTGGAATGTTACACCTGATTGATCGTGGGTGTGCATTCCTGTGCGCTCTTCAGCACATTCCACCTAAACGTGGTGCACCTAAAAATCCTTAAAATAAATACCAAAGTAAAAACCCCTTTTTCCCCTCGAACTGTGTTTAACTCTTTAATTTTAAAGCCAGAGAAAGGCATCAGCAGCACACTGAGCTCTGCTCCCTCACAGCCCACCCAGAGCTCAGCTGATAAGCAGATTCGGATCTTCTGATCGGTGCCAAGGGTTACGTGAACAGATGCCTGTCTCTCACAGAGGGCATAAACACATTGCAGAGAGGAGTTTCAGCAGTTTGTTTGCAAAGGAAGAACACTTTCTAGCTCTCCCATTGGCAGGTCCTTCCTGTCACTGTGGCTCAGCCTGAGCTGTGCCGCTGGAAAAACTTTCACTACGAGCAGTTCCAACACATCTCCTTTCAAGTTCATTATTTCCTTCCTGTGCATTATTTTCTGTCTGTAAAATAAAGGCACTTTCCTGAAGATCATCAGTAAGGAAACAGAGACGGGGTGCACAAAGATGGGTGTGCATTAGATTCACCTCAGCTGCTAAGGGCAGGGAGTGTGAGAACTGGGAATATCCCACAGAAAGGCAAAATAACAAAGACACGCAAGAGCAGGCCAATGTGAAAATCATAATGACAGAGGGATTTATGCAAGTGTGTAATCCACACCTATAGAAAAGCCTTCTTTTTGTGTCTTTTTATTTTCTTCCCTTTTAAAAAATGGACAGCACAGGGGAGAGCATGGATGTCTAGGTGAAAAAAAAGCAAAACTGAAAACATTCCCAGGCTGTAAGTGGGTCATGTGCAACACCAAATCTCGCTGTAACATCAGCGCACCGAGGGCTCTGAGAATTCATGCAGTGCCTGGTTTTTTTTAGACACAGGGCGTTGTTGCGAGCTGTTTTGGGGAGTGCCCGCGGCAGCGGCAGATCCGTAATGGCACTTTCCCCAGTCATTCACAACACGGCTCAGTTATGCAAGGGTAGGCAGCGGCATCGCGATGGGCTGCGGGCCAGGAGGTGCAATGCCACAGCAATGTTCTAGCCCAGGGCCTCCGAGGCAAACAGCAGAGTGAGAAAGGCGAGTTCGCCAGAGTTCAGCGCCCGGCGCCCGCCGGCCCGGCCTGCCCTTCCCCACAGCATCCGAGGCCAGGGCCGGGCCTCCCCTGTCACACCTCTCCACACCTCGGGAGAGCTCCGAGGTACGGCTGGCACTGCTGGAGCTCTGCAGAGGGCTTGGATCCCACAGAACCCTGTCCCTTCCCGGCCGAGGAGCTTCCTTCCTCCCGGGCCGTCCCTCATGGCGGCCGCAGAGGCTCTGCAGCCACAGCAGCTCTGGCGGGAGGTGTCCGCTCGGCCCTCGGCACGCCGGGACCCGGGATGAAGGATGGGGATCCCTTCTGCCACAGCCCTCCTCCCACAGCCACGACAACCACGCCTTCACACCTCCCGTGCCCCACGTGCCCCTCAGACAGGAGGAAGCCAGAGATTTGGAGCTTGAAATTACCAGACCCAAGCACTGGGGTTCTGACAGAGCTCAGGACAGGGTCGAAGGCTGAAAGTCGTGTGTCAGCACTGTCTGTAATTATAACTGTTTCTCACTGCGTCCTGAGAGTAAAATGCTCGTCTCTTACAAAGAAACCAAGCCCACCGCCGAACATTTAAATGCTTTCTGAATACAGGGCCTGGCTTACAACACACTTTGTCAAAGGTCTGGGCTGTCAAAAGAAGGTTGCATGCTCCATGGGAAAAGTAATATCCGCTTTAGCTTTCAAATATTTTGGCTTTTTTTTATTAAAAATTTGTACAACAAAAGCCTCATGCTGTTGTCATATACAAAAGAGATAACATGGCATATACAAAGCAGATAAAAAATGCTAAGAAGTGGGAATCTGTCAGCTATTAATATCAAAAGGCCACACAGATCATGAAAGGCAAAAAAGTTTTTCCCTACGTGAGCAAACCACGTTACTGTGTTTTACAGCCATTCCTACAGAACCGTGCAGGACAGAGGGGTTATCTCAGCTGATGTCTGGGAAAAGTGACACCAGAGCCAGCACTGCTGGAGGAAAGAGTCGTGTCTGGTAACAGGGGAGCCCCTACGCCCCACATCAGGCAAATATTCACCAAATCGCAGCACCAGAGTGAAAACTACCCCGCTGAAAGATGTGACAGGAGCAGGGCAAAGCTGGCAGCCACAGGGAAGCCTCAGCTCCCTTCCTCCTCCACTCCCTCCCTGCTCCCGGATCCGGCCGCAGCTGAGAGGGGCCGACCCCAGCCAGGCAACGCCAGGCAGCACCTCCCCTCTTTGGGAGGCATCTCCCAACTTCCTCAAGGTTCCTCTGGCTCTGCAAGCTCTCAACTGGTGCAGCAACTTTGAACAGTTCAGTGATTTCGGCGCTGTAAAATTCCCCACACCCACTGTCAGATGGCATTAGACTGATCGGCTTCTGACTCCAGTCATTTGCTCCTGTACGTACAAAGGCAGAAATGTCTGTCTCTGGCCATTCCAGACGTGCAGAAAAACAGAAATCTCCACAAATTGCAGTAACTGAAGGTTCCAGGGGATTTAATTAGTCTTACAATAGGGGAAAGCTTTGGGCAGAATGGAAGTTGGTTGAGGAAAAAAAACAACTTTATATCTGGGGCTAGTGCTCTAATTTCTAAAAACAAAAATGAAAGTAAACAAACAAACTGGCAGCAAACAGAAATTTGCTATACCTTAGCATTTGAGGTAGGATAGAAGAGTGATGTATTATTGCCTCTCCAGCCCAAGTTTAAGCCCACATGTTGTTTAAGTCTCTTGTTTTCTAAAGGCAGCGTTCTTCACACAGCACGTCTGTACACATTACTTGCAATTTAAAGCAAAGCATGAGAACAGAAGTGGAAAGCATTTTTTTATTAGGAATGAAATATTCTGAAAGAGGAAAGTACCAACACAGGCTGTGTATCTAATAGATCAAATTTTTTCCAATGGACAGGAAAGTACATTGGGAGGAAGGAGGAATAGGATTCATAGCTCTGGAAGCAACCAAGGCAACGAGTGTAAGAAACCTTTGCCCCAAAACTTCTCCGTTTCCAGGTCCCTGGTGAAAGGAAGGCAAGTTCTTTTCTGAAAGGGATTTGTGAGCTGTGAGCATACAAGCACAGAATAACCATCACTTTTAGATTATTTTACAGGAACATTATTTTTGCCCCCTCATTCAGAAACATAGGTACAACTTTTTTTTTTACTTTTTTTTTTTTTTTTTTTTTTTTTTTTTTTTTTTTTGCCTCATTTCACAGCTAAACTGGGTTTGCAGCTTGAAATTACCCTTCTTTTCTCATTAAAAAAAATCTGATGAGGCCACAAAGAATCAGATTTCACCAGGCATCTATGAAAAATATTTCCTACCTTTTGTTCATCTCTATTCCTGTGTAAAGGACTTATGTTTTCACACTTCAGGATCCTTTAAAAGGTAAATTACTTCTGACAACCTATGCTTCTTTTTCATTAGGGAAAAGATTGATGTCTGCTGGTTTACATCACTATCATGGATGATTTGGAGGCCTATAAAGATAGAAAATGAAATGATGTTTGTTGTTTTTTTCCCTTAAACTGATATTAAACTTTCCTTCCTTTGACCTTTTGGACTGGCTTGCCCATGACACCATTTCATTTGCATTCCAGCCAAACACAACGCTATCAGAGTCATTATCAGGTAGAACAAAGTCAGACAAACTCAGAAAAATTGGTGGTTTGGATTTGCAACCACTGGCAGTGACATCAAGGTTGAGAAGATGTCACTTTTTCAGGACAGCACTTGTGTCACAGCTGCTGTGAAAACAAAGGCTGAAGGAGCCAGGCGTTGGACAGCTCTCAGCAGAACCATCTATTGACAGAGGAGACTGATCCAATGGACATTTCACCAGTTTCCACCTTTCTGCTGGGAAACTTCCAAGATTAATTTCTTTGTATTTGGGTTGAGAGTTTGCTCAGTGAGTTTGCTCAACTTGCCAAAGCACTGAAGGGGGAAGTACACAACAAAATCTGCTCCCGTGCAGTAATGTGAGTTTTATGGGCAGAGAGGAGGAAGGGAGAATAAAGCTGGAGAAGACTCAAACTAGAAGCATGGGCCATTGCATTCAGAGCCCAAATATTTGGCATTTACAGAGCAATAACTGACCTGTGAACAGGACACTATTTAGAAATTAAGAAGGGCTGTGTACAAAATGTCAGTCACAGACGAGTCAATCAGGAAAATACCTGGAAATTCATAATATAGAAGCTCATGGCTTTGGGAACCAACATACATGGAACATTTTTAAAAAATCTTTTGCTTGCCAATGCTCCCCTGCCATAAGGTGAATTCTACATCAGGTATTTGTCATCCTTAGTCACCAAAGTAAAGTTCAATTAGTGACACAGCAGCCACACAACTCCAGCAACTAAAACTTAGGGTGTCCTTCACTACCACGAGCATCCCAGCACCCACCAGTACATCACAGTGATGCCTTAGGTTTTAATTCATATTTTTCAAGTCTTGTGTTGCTTGGTGTAACTCTGAGGTGCCTTGTAGCCTGTGAGCTGCTGTTCTCTCATGCTAAGACAGATGTAACAACCCCTCTCTAGGTTTGCTTTCCAAGGACACCCAGACTGTCCAGGCCCAAAAGCCTCTAAAGGGGAAAAAAGCTGAGGGGAAATTACATCATCAGCTGAAGTTTTAATTGGCAAATTTATGCTGATATGCAAATGAACCAAAGCTATAAAGGTCTGGGGAACTTGTGATTCATCCTCCATCTTGGGGTCCATTTTTGGCTGCAGCCTTTGGCTCCCAGGGTGCACCTTTGAAGGCCTTTCAAATCAATACCCACCTTTATTCCCTTATCCCTGTCCAGTCCCTATTTCTAGGGAGCCACTCAAGGCATCAACAGGAAGGTCTGTCTCACCTCCCAGGGCACCTGGGGGGAAGCTGAGCACATGCCCACAGTGTTCACACTTGGCCACCTCCTCCCAAGCCCTTTCCTGCAATCGAGCCTGTGTCACTTTGGTTTCATTGATGGCTACCCCTTTCTCTCTCTCTGCCTCTCCAGAGAGTGACATTTTAATTGCGTGTGCCCTCCTCTTGGTCTGTCAGCTCCCAGTCTCAGCTAAACAGCTGGGTAACTCTGGCTGGAGTCCAGAATTAGCATAAGTTGTTTTTAACCTCTCAAAGCAAAGGCATTTCACATGGTTCCCCTGTGTGACCTCCGGGCACAAGGACCTGCTATTAAAAAGTGCCACCACGTGCAAACCACCAACGTCCTGAGACAGCTGTGCAGAGCCTCAGCTGTGCCCTGGCCCTGGGTGGCATCTGGGCACTGTCACGGAGCAGAAAATTAATCTCACCCCTTCTGAGCCAAACACACCCTGGTACAGCACTGGAGACAGCTCTAAAGGACCCCCCTGGGGCATTGAAACTCCGTTCAAGTTTTAGTTTTTACCAGTTTAGTGCCCGAACTCCCTTCCAGTGTCAGACAATCAAGTTTCCTGTCTAAAGGGGGACTGCCCTGCACCCTGCCTGCTGCCCAAGGCTGCTGCAGGGTGAGAGGAGGGTTTGAAGCACACCTATGAACTTCACCATTTAAGAGCTTGGCCATGATTATCAAACTCAAGCTGCCAATGATCAGTGGCTCCTTTTTGCTCAGCAGCAGCAAATCCCTGCTCCCAAGTGCTCAGGCACAGCTGTGTGGGATTTGCTGATGAAAAGACTCCGAGACTAAAAGTTAGTCTACTTTTCCCAACTTTCCAGCTCTCAAACAGAGGTATTACTGCTTTCTACAAACCCTTGAAACATCAGGACATCTCTGCTTGAGAGGTTAGACAAGGACTCAGGTACAGCTCTGCAAACATTGACTTACATAACTCCGCGAGGGAAAGCACGGAGCCTGGTGTGCACGGGCTGTCTGAGGGATCCAGGTGCTGTGCCACTGGCACAGGAGCATTAGTAAGTGCTCAGCAATGCGGGGTAGGCTGCTCCTCTTTAATTGCAGGGACGCACAAAGCATGAGTAGTTATTTGCTCGCATGAGCAACTCTGTCAGCAAATGGTTACCCCGGGAGCAGCAACCCAGCCTGCCCCGCTCTCGGAGCCTGCGCTCCCTGCTTTGGCCATCAGGACACAAAACCTGGGAAAGCTACACCCACTTGAGCCTGCACGCTTGAGAGAGCCCCCAAATATTTGTGTTGACTCAGTAATTGAAGAGGTATAATCCCGTCGCTAAATATCAGCTGGGCCTCGTCATTTCTCATTCGGAGAGGCCGGGATGAGAAAACATTAGTTTGCTTTTGGCTTCACTACACTGTGCGTTCTCCCAGGCAGCAGCCACCCATTCCATCAATGTTAGCAGGGCACTCTCAGCAGCGAGGTCCTGGTCCAGGACAGGGGTTGCTAAGCAATATGGAAATACAAATAATAAACGAATAGCAGCCACCTGCAAAAGATTACACACCGAGCTGTACCTTACTGTGAAAGCCCATGTTTCAAACCTCATCTCATTTGGATTCAAATTTGCCGAAATCAAATTTATAAAGAAGGAATGATTATTGTACAGAATGTTTTGAGCGATGTAAACACTTCCTTTTCTATTACCGTGATTCACTTTGGGTTGTTCTCCACTGTTAGGCATTTAAAGCATGCAGCTCTGTGGAATACAATGGCTGGTTTACTTATTACAGCACGCACTGGAAACTGCTTAAATATATTTTTCTGTCAACACGTATTTGTGATTCCCATATTTAAGGAGTGACTGCTACTCTGTGTACACGTGTCACCAGCTTGATTGATGTCAGAACAGTGTTTGCACAACTCCGCATCGGCGAAGATTAAAAGCTGCTCCTAAGAAATCCTCTTTACAATGCCCAGCTATGCAAACACCCCATACTAGGACATCTCACCACAGAAACTTCCTCTCAAGGCCACCTCGCACTGCTGCATCTGCCCTGAGCTTGAGCAATAGGGCCGCTACTGTGCAGAGGGCAGATTCCTTCCCTGTAGGCTTGGTTTGTGACCCATTGGAAAGGCTCCCGTTGCCTCTAACAGGAATTTGGAGCTGCTCTGCACCGCGTCCCACGCCAGGACTGGCCGGGGCGGCGGTGGAACCACGGAGAATGTGCAGAGATCAGTGCCCGCAACAAGATCCTTCAGACTGGGGCTTCAGGATTCCATTACGCCCTTGGTGTGTGATCCAGAGAGGTGAAAAACAAGAGATGCACCCTTTTGTCTGTTTTTTTTGTTGCCCGAGGAGCTGTGAACCGGCACAGGTGTGTGATTCTGTGTATTCCCACAAACAAAGCTAATTTGGGGTTTTTCTGGTTTCCAGTGAAACAATGGGAAATGAGGAAAAAAACCCCAACTTTTTGCCAGTGGAAACCCTGCAACACAATTCACTCTGAACCTTGGCATCCAGCTCAGCCACAGCAACACTCAGACTCCTGTTCTGGCCATGTGGGAGCCACAGTGACACCCCCCTTTTGTGCACTTCCACAGCAAAGCCCTGGAGTATTCAGCGTCTTTTGGCTCACAGAGAGAGGGTTGAGGTTTGCAGCCGCTGCAGACCAATTGCTCTCACACACAAAGCTATGATTTGCTAAGCTGCAGCAATTTAATTGCAAATTTGAACATTTGTCATCAAAAGATTATTTTATCTGGGGCTAAATGCTCTTCTCAACCTTTGTACACAACCGGGATAGTCTTACCCTGTACCCAAAACAAACAACAAAAGGTAATTTGCCAAGGTTTGGTGGGGATTTTTGGTTGTTTTTTTTTTAAAGAAGCTTCCAGCTGGAGCTTCCTCCCTGGCTCGGAGGCAGGAGGGCGGCTGCAGAGGATGGGCAGGTAAAAGTGTGTGTAAATCCCGAAGTGGCAGCTTCTGTGGGAACGTGTGCCGTGTTTGGGATCCCGGGAAGTGAAGCAAGGCAAGGCGGTGCCGAGGCAGCAGGGGGAATTAGACTAATCCCGGCTACAAGGGAGGGGCCCTTTTCACAGCCGGATGCGGAGCTCAGCGCTCGCTTTCTCAGGAATGCATCCCTGTAACTCGGTTACCGAGGAGATTTCACTCCACATCCTTGCTCCATGCTTCGGGATTAATCTGCACAATAAACACAACAACAACTAGATTTGGGGGCATCAGGGAGCAACATGGACATTTGGGGTGGGTTTTTTCAGAGATATCACGCATGCAGCTCAAGAGTTAGGAGGTTCAAAATGCGTCTTGCCACAAGGCAAGCGCCACTGAAACAGCAAATCCAGATGAGTGTGACATTAGGTACTATCAGCTCACCTGAGCTACTCAATAAATACATAAAGAAAAACAATGGTGAAGCTCAGTCTGGTATTGCAACAGTGCCCAGGAGAAGTGCAGGTACAGTACCCAAAGAAATCAGTTCCATCAAAATATCAGTGGCTAAAATATCTAAGCTTCACTATTTGAAGTTGCCCAAGAACCTTGAAAACTCAGTTCCCAATAAATTTATCTTCCAGATGGCTTTTCCAGATTCCAACCTCAAGTTTCACTGGCATTCCCCTGTTCATGAAAACCTTAGGATGGCTTCCTGATAAAGAGCATACAGTGTTATTTCACTTTTAGAGCAGAGGACTTGGGATTGTGTCATCAGTGCTCATTCCTGACTCAAGGCATGATGCTGAACAAGTCACCAGCTCCCTATTTCTGAGAATTATCAGTCATTTACTGGAAGGAGAACTACTTGTTCCACTGGGACAATTTGAGGCTTCATTAAATGTTTACAAACAGTTTTAGAATGGGTACAAATCTATATGAAAGCAAAGGCAGTTTTCATTTATACACTGGTTAAGGACAGACCCTAGAGAGACAAACTAATGGCACCATACTGGGAGGTAATATCAGAATGATGTGGCAACAGAGAAGTATCAGATGGGAAGTAGAGATCCCTCCAGATGACTTTCAGAAGTGGAATAATGGAGGTGAGATTAAGTTTGACAGCAAGTTCCTACAGTGATAGGAAGTCTGGTATACATTAACTCGAAGGAAGGATAACAACCTCAGCACAGCCATTGATTGCAGCTGAATTATGAGCCCTCAGCATGACAAAGCCATGAAGATATTTCTAGAGAAAGGCATTTCTGGAAAGATAATGTCTCTGTAAAATGTACTGTTACCCCCGAAGATAAAACTCAGCACAAAAGCATCACTGATGGAGAAAGATCAGACAAGTGCAGGAGACGTGGAGCAGGATAACAGCAGATGAATAGGTGAGTGTATCTCCCAAGAAAAATTTAAAAGACAGGTCAGCCTAGCAAAGGTAAAGTGGATATGATCTCTCATAAACTCTTCAAAGACAGGAAAAAAGCTGCTCAAACTTGGCAGCAACATTTGCTCAAGAACAAATAAATAGACTGCTGCTCATGAAAAAATTCAAACTGGAAGCTGGGTGGAGGAAAACAATCAAGTCCTGGAGAACAATGTTCTCAGTTTATCTGCCATTAGTGTAGAAAAAGTAAAACTGGAACAGATGAAGCTGTGGAACAGTGGGAATTCAACAGCACAGGACCAGTAACTTCAGCCCTGTGTTACAAGTCCAGCTGCAGGTCCAGACACTCCCAGTGCTACAGAATGGTGGAACAGATATTCTTGGAAAACCTTCCAAAACGAGGAAGAAGACCTCACATCTTATAAACGTTTCCTTTCCACAGCAGACTGTAATGTTTACTTTAACTCACCCAAAATATCATCATCTTATTCCTCCACTAGCCCAAGCCTCCCAAATTAAACTGAACTGACATATCCATGCAGTTTGATTTGACCTGCAGCAAGGCAATTCAGGCTACAGCTGGAATTGTTATTTCCCCGTTTATTCCCTCTTTCAAGGAAAAACACATAAAAATATATATTATGGTGTGTGAATTCCTGACTTGATAAGGTGCTGTGCTCTTTTTAACACACCCTTCTCTGGCTTTCAGTGTAATAACACACCCAATATCCATAATGCTCAAGACACCACTCACATTTTCTACCATCATCTTTAACACAGAAAATCCATTTGTATCCTTCTACAGGCCAAATATTGCCAGGTGAATTTAGGCAAACAAGAGATTGTCACATAGCTTCCAGCACTGGGAGACAGCGAGGGATTAGCAACAACAGGACTTTGTGTCCTGAGCTCAGGCTCCAGTAAGCAGTGCCGAGGGACTCGTGGCTCTGCGAGGATGTAGGTCATGCCAGAGGGGACACACACAGTCCTGCAGGAGCCTGCAGGCAATTAAAAGTGGTGATGCAGCTGAGCATCACCACGGGCAGTGAAAAGGGACATCCCCCGGGACTGGAAATCGCAGGCAGGAACGATCTATTCATCTTCCATGTCCCTGACAAGAAGGGATGACTTGGTTATAAAGCCTTTAAAATGCAATGAGTCACTTCTCAAAAGAGGTCACCGGTTACTGAAATTTTGCTGAGGTATTTAATACGGAGAAAACCCTTGAATAACAAATATGAATTCCTTTAATCATACCGTATCTGATTCTTCCAGTAATTACATTTGGGGTACCTGACAGTGCAAGTAGGCGAGTCTCACGTGCAGAACAGAGGCAGTACTGGCAAACAAAGCTAGTATTTTTAGCCTCTGCTAAAAAACTCCACTAAAGTTTGTTTCCCAGACCAGAAATGGGTTTGTTACCCAGCAATAAAAGATCCCAAACTTCTGCAGCACTGCCTGTGTGTTCCTTGCTCAAGGAAGAGAACGTCCCATGCAGGTGAGGGGCTGCTCACAAAGCACCACCACCCTGGGCAGATTTGCCAAACTCTGCAGCCTGACAGCTCCTGCAGCTGAGCTGCCCCTGGGAGTGGAGCCAGTGGGGCTCTCTGCATCCCCCCACAGGTCAGGCATGGATCAGAGGCAGATTTCTCACACACAGGATGAAAATCCAGCATCATCTTGCACCACAGCAGTGAAACCTCTCAGGTACAGGTTCTACCTGAGCTCCAGAACAGGAAATCGGATTAGTCAGGTAAGCAAGGAGACCTCGAGAGCAACTTCTGCACCACCCACAGCCCTGCAAAACATCACCAAGGCCTTGCCCAGAGTGTTTAACAATCCTGCAGCACTGGGGTAAGGGCATCAACTGGTTTCTGCTCTTGGTGTTACAACATGCACTTAAACTGCTCTGATCTTACTCCTCCCATCATTAAGCCACCAGTTAGTTAAAACCTACCCAACCCCTCCCAGATCAGGTGGGAAAGGGCCACCTTCCACCAGGCCAGAGAGGGAGGAAGACCAGGCTAGGCAGAACTTTGCCAGTATTTTTTTCTTGAGGTCATCAGATGAGAGTCATCATTTTAACCAGATCAGCTCAGCGATGCTGTCCTGTCCACTCTTTGAAAGCTGGACAAACCAGCATGTGAGCTTCAAACTGGCAGAGATAATAATTTCAAATCAATAGGAAGCACAAAAATATCAATAGGCATTTAGGAGTGAAACATTAATTACTTTTCAAAGGGTGCAGTACACAAATTTCCTGGTGCCTTTACAAATAGAAATAAGTCAATAACATGATTTCATAACATTTATAAATGACTAAGTTAATTAACAGGGAATCTTCAGAGAGATGATGAAGGAAATTTAGAAGAACCTTGTCTAGCACTATTCAAAATTCTCAAAGGAAGGAAGTGACTCTAGAAGAGATTAATTGTAAGTTTTTTTACTTTACCTTGATAGAATATCTGTTTACATATTTAAGCTGGCTTTGACCTTCAAAATTCCGGCAAAGAACAATTTTCATTAAACTATCTCAGTGGAGAAACCTGGCGGTTCCTCATCTTATCTCTGAGGTCAAGAGAGGATATTAATCATTTAGTAGGAATGGTCAAACAAAAAGTGTGTAAGTCCTACCCCAAAGCAACCTCTGATTTATCACAGCAGACACAGCAAGGGCTGATGCACAGCAAGCTCTTCTGTCAGGTCTGATTCCTTCATGGAGTTGGTTGGAGGCTCCAGAGGGAAGTAATTCCACAAAAGTTGAAGTTTCTCCCTAAGGATACCCTGCCCAGTTCTGAGAATGTATCACAACATAATGGTGATATCTCTTCACCATTCTTTGGCAGTTCAAAGGCATCCTCAACCAAGGAAACTCTGCAAGTATCTGGAGAACACATTCTACAGGAGTAAAATGGCTCTGGCTTCCCTTTCTTCTAAGTTTTATTATTACTTCAGTGTCCTATTTTCTGTGAAACTCTGTTCACCTGCTGCCCTTCACAGCCCAGCTGGACCCCATCACCCACCTGCCTGGCCCAGCTGCGAGTACAGGAATAAGCAGCTGGAAAAGCAGGAAGAACGTGCTCTGTCTCCTCACTGGCATCTGAGTGGCACAGAGTCAAAGAGGAAAGTGTAGCAGAGATACACACTGATTTGAAGAACAATATTTCCAGGACAGAGCTATACTTAGTAATAGAGTAAAAAAGGAAATACACTGGGATGTCAATGGGTTACAAATCAAATAATATCAGTTTTTTCTACAAAATTAAATTAAGGTTGGCCCACAAAATGAAATTACTGTTGTATATCACATTCTAATACAAAGTGGCATGTGTCCTAAACCACCAGATTGTATCACATCAATTAAACCAAACACTTCTATACAAAGTATTTCCACAAAACTAAAATGAGTTTGGGTATACATAAAGGAAAAGTATTACAAAAATGAGCCAGTCATGACCTATAAAATCTGTTGGTGGTAGGAGAGTGAAGGCACTCAGTCTATTGAGCTGTTCACGAGCTGCAGAAATACTGGGGCAAGATATTAAGACAGGCAAATCAAGAACCAGGAATAAGAAGTTAAGCCAGAAAAACTCACAGAGAAATAAGGCACAAGGCAAGCAGAGAGGGTAGCGCTAAGCACTGGAATAAACCACTCAAGGAAAAGATGGATTTCACACTTTGATGGATTTTCAAGAATGCTTGATTTTCTGAAAAGCCTTGCTGTGGTCCAGCCAAGGTTTGTCTTGCAGGGAGCAGCTGGGTGAAGCTTTGTGGTGTGTTCTGCAGGGAGCCACTCCAGCAGCCACCACAGCCCGCACTGCTTTGGGCACAGCTGAAAACGTCCCTGTCCAGAACCACACTCAGGTCACAGAACTGGAAATGGCTCTTGCTCCCCCAGTTCACCAGGTGGCTGTTTTCACACACAGACTGGGAAAGGGAAGTCACAGAGGGCAGATTAAAGCCACAGATCAGAATAAATCTGTCACAGTGCCCAGTGCTTTGCACCACTCACCTGGGCACTGCCATTAGGTGGGAAACTTCCAGGCCACTGACCCCTCTGCAAAAGCAGGGGAACCTCTGAGAAATGAATGTTTTTAAGAGATACTGCTGAAAGATTTACTTATTCCATCTTAGCACTTCAAGACCTTCACATAAGGATGGAATTTTCTTTGCTACAATCTAGGCATTGGCAGGGCAAGGAAAAAAAGAAAAAAGAAAATGCTGCTGCGTGAAGTGCCTGAATGGCAAAGCCTGCCTTACAGTGACAGCAGCACTACCAGATCTCCCAAGGAAAGGCTCTGGTTCTGTGTCAGTCACCCCCAGGAATAACAAGCAGGTATTTCACTTCAGAGCCCTGCTGACAATTTGCAAGGCAGGAATCATGAAACGCTCCCGTCTCGTCCCTCGGAGGCAGGCACAGAGGACAGACTCCCACTTGCAGAAGGAACAGCACTGAGAGGAAGACCAGGATGACAGGCAGGGCTGGGCACCATCAGGAACATTATCAAGTTGTGGATTTACATGGCACAGACAGATGTACACAGAATAATGGCACATCCCATCTGCACACGTACAGCTGGGTACGTGCACGAGGTGGAGGTTCCTGGCTGCAGAGGAAAATGCTGATTTTGCTGCTTGTTAAAGGTTAGATTCTGGGAACGTTAAGAGTGATTGGACTTCTTTAATTAATAAAACTTTTCACTGATTGAAACCTCAAATTCCACTTAAACTGCTTGGGATTTTGCTGTTTGGCTACTGACTTCACCTCAACTGCACATACTGTCTGTGGGAAAGGGGAAAAGGCCTAGGTGACCCCTCCACAACCTCTTCCTTGGCTTCCTGCACCATCAGACTTGGGGTACTCCTCCACATCAGGCTGGATGAGTGAACCTCAGTTCCTTTGTAAGTTTAGGAAAGCCACAGAGTGGAAGTTGCACATATCCCCCGACGTGGCAATAACCAGCCTTTGTTGGATGAATAGCATTAGGGGACAGCACCTAAAGAGAAGCCAGCCCTCGAGGTTGTCCTTCCCAATCCTAGCAAGGAGGGTGGCTCCTTGCATTGTTCTCCAAAGCACAAACCTGTTCTGAACAGCACCTTCAGCCTTGTTTAACCCCAAATTCCACACCCTTGATTGCTTATTCCTGTAAGGAACTACAGCAAAAAGCAGAACTTGGTCCTGGAAGATGAAAGTGTCCTTGCAAACGCAAAGAAACCAACGAGTGTCAAAAAATTTTAATATACAGTGCAGGAAAAAGAAGCAAAATCCTACTTTACAGAGTTTAGTTTTTCATAAGCTAAGACTCTTAAAGAAATGAAAACACAGACCATTAACTTGGAGGCAATGTTTTTACCCATCCACCTTCCATTCTACACATTTTGAGAATTATTCTCTAAAGGTACTCCCATAAATAATGGAAAGGACTCTGTAAGGAAAGGTAAAACCATAGTTCATCTGGCTCGCAAGTCCAAAATGTCCAAATGGACTATTTTCAAGTATCAGTGGCTTAATACCCCAACTTAAACATGGAGAAAGACATGTTCCAGAACACTGATACTCGGTTAATTACAAGAAAAATGGGAAACACATGAAAGTACAGTTTTTTTAAACTAAGCTACAATTCAGTAAGATTTATATAAACATTTGGGCAGACATTAAAGATATATTTGAGTATGAAAGAACATGAAATTCCCAGGAAAGCTGTTTCATCTGAGTCTCCTGCAGAAGGGGCTGGTGCCAGTGTGATATGGCACCATCAAGGCACATTCCCTCTGCTGCTGTCCCAGGACATCAGCAGGGTGAACAACAAGGGGTGTTCACAGCCAATTCTTCTCATCATCAGCCTGTCCCAAGAAACCTGCACCCCTCTCCACTCCAAAAGCATGAAAGCTCATGCCAACTTTATAAAGGATACACAGGCACCAACACACATCGTTTCTTATCTTCTATTTTGCAGAAATTTTAGCAATTGTTACACTACAGTAAAAGCTAAGTCACCCCCAGCCTACCCCTCTCTTGGGTTGTTCAGGAAATTTTCTGCGACTCTTTAATTTCAAATCACCAAAGACCAAAATTCAGCATGACAGCAGGTAGCCTGATGCAATAAACATATATATCCATAAAAACTTTAGTTCCATTAAGGCTTTACTACCAATAAACAAGGAACATAAAGTTGATATTCTGCTAAATGTGGAGGAAACAATTTCCTTTGTAGGAAGAAGTTTTCTAGCCAGAAGGCAGCACAGAAAAAATCCTTCAGGCTTGGCTTCTTTCTCTCCTCCCAGACTCACTTTCACCTTTGCTCTGATCCAGCCATAATGCAACTTCACCTGATGCCATAAGTGAGGTATTTTCCTCTTTATGGTAAACAAATGATCTCACAGCCACAGGACCATGATTTCACTGCAGGACAAGAGGGTATCTGACGCACGGAATGAAAGTTATTGTTCAAACACAAACAGGAGAAATAATTGCAAAACAAATGAACAACCACATAAATTAATTCCTTTTTGAATCACTGTTCCTGTTTTCCAAGTCCAAATGATTCTCTTTTCCTATTTAGGAACCCCGAGGGGATGAAAAAATATCCAAGATGGTGAAATTAAAAATTAGCTATTGAGCATGAAACATGCAATGATTGCACTTCATAACAATTTTATTGCCTCGGTGTTGTATGAATCACTTCAGAGTTCCACACTGTTATGATGAAAAAAATGACACCAATAAAGTCTGAGCAATTGATGTTATGACTTCATCAATCTGAGACTAAAGGCACACACAGAATTACAAATATTTCCAAGAGCATGGAGAAAGCTGCCACCTCATTCTGAGGAAGCACAAGTTGTGTCTTTGTCTCTTTCAGAAGAGAATTCTCATGTCAAAAAGATGGAATATTGAAATAACCCTCAGTACAGCTCCATGTGACAAAACCTTGTTTTCCCTTTCTGAAACCAGCCAGATTTGGTGTTCTCAAGAGCTATGAACACAGCTAATACACAGCGCTCCCAATTCACACAATTCTCACTCCTCTGAGGTTCTGCATCAAGATTGTGTTATTTTAACAATGACCTGCACTCAGCTTTAGTTTTTAACAGTCTATAGATTCTGGAAGTATGAAGTAGAATTATCTTTGCAATTTCACTAAATCCCAAGAAGTTCAATTTATTGCTACTTAAAACTTCCAAGAAGACAATAATCTCTGCTTAAGACAACAAAGCAGCATCACAGTAATCTCTCAGATACAACATCAAAGGTAGGGTGCAGAGAAGTGACCTCCCACAGGGAGAATGCACCTGCTTTTGACAGCCAACAACAGCTAACCAATGCAACCTTGAATTCCTACTTAGAGTTCAACTTTGACATAACTATTTCACTATTTAAAAAAAACCCTCCCGTCTCTATAAAGCATCAGTAAATCCAAACCTGTTCTGGAACAGCAGAAACTAACAATCTTTTTTCCCTCTCTAATAAATACAAGCTTTCTTTTTTAATTGAGTGGCCAGACTTCCTGACTCAGGTATTAAAGTTGCTGGTAGGATTCTTTCCTTTAACACAACAGCTCATATCCCTTATAAAATCCCTAATAGAAAATAAAGCCCTTTTTGTTAGCTCTAATCTTGCTTCCTTGCAAGTGTGCCAGAGGCACTTTAATATGGATCAGATCATGAATATCACAAATTACGGCAGCAATGTGTGGCAACAGAAGATCAGATTATTCATATAACAGTAATACCTCCTTCCTGCTTTGATTAAAAAAAGAGTAAACAGTCACTTCCTCTTAAATCTGTGTCCTTCTGCTCCTTACAAATCCAGGTTTACAGTATGAGGTAATGGCACTGCACAGACCTTAGAATGACGGACAAAGGGTATTACAGGGTGCAATAAAACCTACTTCATTTTCTGTCAAAACTCTCTCCTGTTTCCCATGATATACAGGTTTAAAGTTACCCTAGAGCAGGAAAAAGTTAGGAAGGACTATTTTCTATAAAGTTTCCTATGGTAGATTCACAGCAGACGCAATATGAACAAAGCAAACCATGTACAGGCAGGCACAATTATGGAAGAATTAATGTACCAACAAAACAGCCCTGGCCATAAATGCAGTGCAGGAAAATGAAATGAAACTCACAGTTAATTTATACATCAGTATTGCAATGCAGAAAAGCACACCCCATTAAAGTTCCTATTTTTCTTGGGTATTGCTGGAACACATAACTGCAGCCTATTTCCCTCCTTCAAACAAACACACTGGGAAACAACTGTACAACCTTGGTACTGGCTCATGGGGAGGGAGAGACATGAATAATGACCAAATCCAAGTACAAAATGTCATTCACACACCCATTACCCCCTGCAGAGCCCCCAGCACGCTGCCATACAACCAGAGTGTGCAAAAATGGCTTATTCTTAGCAAAAACTTATTTCCAGTATCCAAAGACTTAATTAAAGCTGTAATATAATAAAGAGGTGTTCTGCCTTTAGCATGTCCTGTTCTTTCAACATAACGAAGTTTCAAGTGACACATTACATATCCCTTGCTTAGTCCAATGGATACATTTCTTAGCCCCCATTGACACTACGTTTCAAAGGGAACTGAACTTTTTGTGCCACCCAAACGCCCCTGTTGAACTCAAATAAAAACCAACCTGGGCTGATGAAATGTCCAGGAGAAACTTAATGAAGCCTTCCAAGATACCGTGCCCAAGGAGAACATTTAAATCCTTCAGCAAAATGCAGTATTAACATCTGATGGGACGAGTATGTCAAGGAGAAGCCTTACAAAGATGATGCTGCTTTTTGCAGAAAGAATTAACACCTCTGATTTTTGGGGCCAGGCTGGAGTCCTAACTCTAATTAAATTCTAATCTGCTTTTTCCAGGTTTCATAAAATACTGTCTCAAATAGGCTTATCTTCTAAGAAGTACAGCATGATCTTCTCATTAAAGAATCTGTTACAATGGAAACATATTAGTACTAAAGCCGTAAAATACTGAGGAAATCATGGACATTTTCCCCAAAATAGTGGGTTGCCTCAGTGTCATGTAAAAAAAAAACCCTGTACATTCACAAGTCTGCTTGAAAAGTGGGAACTTGCTGTTTAAATGTTTCTTCAGTGTTACCTCTATTTTGTTCTTTTTAATTAATAAAAGGATACATGCACTGACATTTTAAACACTAATGTGCTATTTAGCATCCCAAATTAGGAAGCATAAACATTTAAGCACTTCATTAAACACTACCTAAGAACACTTTTGATACTAGCAGGAGACAAGGGAGGCTGTTCAAAGAAACTTCAGGGCACACCTAAGACACTGAAAAAAGACACTGCTGCTCCTTCCCTCCCTGGCCAGGGAAGCTCCCGAGTCCATCCTGTGGGAAGCAGCTGTTGTGAAATGAACCCTGGAAATCAGCGGGATCTGACACACAGTGCAAGCACAACTGCGGGGCCGAGGGCAGGGACAGGAATGTGGGAGCAGCAGTGGTGAAAGTGGGGTGTTCCTGTTTGGCAGCACAGCACTGGGCTGCTGCGAGGCAACCGTGAAAGTGGACTTTAGAAAGCATAAAGCAAACACACCCTGAGTTAAGAGATTATTTACACGCAGGTGACGTACAGGAAGAAACAACCTGGTGTTTTTCTCATCTCTCCCAAGAGAGGCACAGCAGTCCTAGCACTCCTCCTCCTCTCCACTCCTTTTTTTCTTCCACCCACCTCAGCCCTTTAAATGATTAAGGTTGGAAAATACCTTTAAGATCATCCAGTCCAGCCATTCACCCAGCACTGCCAATTGCACCGCTAAACCACATCCCCAAGTGCCACATCTACACAGCATTTAAATACTTCCAGGGATGGCGAGTCCACCCCAGCAGCTTTTTCCTTTCCAAATTATCTGCATTTACAGGACACTGGAAAAGGCTTCATGTCAGGGTGAACCAGTGCTACAGGAAGCTGCTAGGAAATGGGGAGTTTTTCAAAACTCCAAGAAACAGAATTGCAGTGGTAGAAAAGAAACAAGTCCTGACACTCAGGAACAGGCAGCCTGAAAGGCAGATAACCACATCTGTGAGCATGGAATAAATGGAAAGTTAATGGAGATCACTAATAAAACAAACCCTCAGAATTCATCAATCCAGACCTCAAGTTATCTCTAAATCCTTCATGAAAAGAGACTTCAGGTTATTTTGTTTCACTTACAGACAATAAGATATCATTCAGATGACAAATTATTTCTAAAAACTTTGCATCGCAAGTCTAACTTCAATGTAGAAAATTATTTTTATTTGTAATTAAAATTTGTGCTAAAAGTGTCCACTATTAAATTATGGACCCAGACAAAATGGTACTAAATTTTCTACTGTACATAATCTTGCCATAGTGTGGCAATTTTTAAATTGTTTGAAAATACAAATACACTAAAAAGATAGTATTTCAAGAACAATAGTATGGACACACTGAAGAGCTTTGTACCACAACCAGAAATCTGAAGTGTCTTGGTCCCTGAAAAAGAACTGCTTTTAGATTCATTTATTAAAATTAATTATGATGATTTTACAACTTACAGCTTTGGGTTCTTTGTTGTTTATTGGTTGGTTGGTTTGGTTTTTTTTAAACTGTGATGGTAATAATGATCTACCTACAAGATAATTGAAAAAGAAACGTTCTTTGTGTCTTTTTGATCAAATATATTGTTAGAGAACAAAACAAAGATTTATAAAAACAAACGATTGAAATTGCAGTTCAGAAAAAACACTTTGTAAAATACAATAAAACCCTTTTCAAGAGCAAAGTGGATTTTGTACAGTTCTTCCTTCTAAGCAGATGTTTTACTGCAGCTGAGATCCACCAACTCCAGTAAAACTCAACGCAGGGCAGATGTGTCGGTGTCCGCAGAATCACAACCTATGTACAGCCACAGGTACCAAACCAACTCGCTGGAGAAACCTTGGAAACTTCAGTTTTCATTGTGAGTGAACTTACAATATATCTTACATTAGTTAAAAGCAGTTTACACCATGACAGAACCGCTCAAAAAACGCATCAGTTTTAGGAAGAGAGCAACGCTTCAAGTCAGCTTCTCCCATCAGCAAAAATGCCACACAAATCAAAAAACAACACTTAAGTAAAACACTAAGACTTTATTAAAAATCCAAAATTTATTGCAAATTGTACTTTGCAATTTCCCTCCTTTCTTCATTTTTACATGATTTATTGATATCCATGATTTTTTCACAGATGTACTTGTTGACTTTGGAGAGTCTCTGTGCAATTTCAGTTTCATCCACAGTTTCTTGTGCTATTCTATCATACAAACATTCTGGGGAGAGAAAAAAAGGAAAGAGTCATTAGGATATTTTTAGAAAACAATATAGCCCTGAGTTGGGCTAACTACTCAAGAGACAGCAGTGAGTAAGCACTGTGTATATTTGTTGCAGGACAAGAGAAGCTTTCCTTGATTCACTGGCTATCTTGTTAAAGCCAAGATTTGTCACCAGGCTTGAATCAGTGGCATGACCAACTCCCAGTTATGCTGTGACTACACGAATAGGCTTCCCACACAGAACCCAAACCCAGCCTGGTACAGGGGCAGCCCTGCCTGCCTGAGTGCTGCCTTTGAATCTCCACAGCAGATTCAGTCTCTTCCCAGGTGAACCCTCACCAGAGCTGTACCCAGTCACTCCCACTGCACCCCTTCAGGAGGGTATGGAAATGACAATGCTTAGGAAGAGAGGCAGTAACCAGCAGCAGAATACTTTAACCCATTTTTTTCATTTTTTACATCTCTTCCACAAACATTAATATCTGTGTCTTTATCAGCTGCCCTGTCCCTGAGCATATTTCACTTTTATGAGTGGATTATTCAGGACAAGAGCCATCTCCTTGCATGTTTGGACAATAAATACACTTTGTGAATACACATTATCTGGAATACAAAAAGCAAGTGATAGCACTGACTGCAAAAGCAATGTGGACAGTGAAAGTGGAGTTAATTTTTCTTCCCAGATTTGGTAGTTTGGTGCCAGAATCCTGCAGAGGTTACTGAAATCTGCAGTGGTGCAAAACACACAACTCCTTAGTGACAGGAGGTTTGAGGGTTTTTGGTTTTCATGAACAGACTGATGTATTTTGTTGTGTAGCCTTCCCAGACTGGTTAAACAAAGTCTGTTCTGCTTTGCCTAGTGATCTATTCCATTAGCTGTTTATTGCTTCATATACAGAAAGCCATAGAGATTATTGCTTAATTAACATGGTTTACAACATTTCTAATGCACCATATTAAAAAGTTATGAAAATTAAGTACTATGCATGCTTTGTAGTTCATTTGGAAACCTCTGAGAAGTTTTATAAAAGGTTATTTTGCATTAACAAGGTTTATAACAGTGCACATCCATCATACTTTTTATCATTTCTTTATTACATACTACACAGTGGGGATTTTTAAGAAGCTATAGAGGTATCAGACACATTAAGAGCTAATGTTGTCGTTCAAAAATCTATTTTAAATAAGTTAGTCTGTGTCCACAGAATGATGAGAACATCTAAAGCAATGTGAATTTTATGTTGTAAGATGTACTAAATATAAAATAAATGAAACTAACCAGCATGCAGCCTGATAGCTGAAATGCTGATCATCAGTAAACTATGATCAGAGATACGACACCTAAGAAGAGGCACATCACTGAGAGCCTGAAGAAAGCCAGGGTGTTTGCAGGACATAAGCTGGCCCTAGAGCAGTGTCAGGAACACTCCCAGGCAGATACACCCAGTAAGGTGAACTCC
The DNA here is from genome assembly GCA_013397915.1 of Daphoenositta chrysoptera. Classification (NCBI taxonomy): domain Eukaryota; kingdom Metazoa; phylum Chordata; class Aves; order Passeriformes; genus Daphoenositta; species Daphoenositta chrysoptera. The sequence goes on from VZRO01003885.1 coordinate 531,968, forward strand.
CAGTGAAACACAGGCTGTGTTGTTCCTTTAGCCACCAAGTCAAGCAAAGAATCACTTAACAGAACTCATTCAAAAGCTGTAATTTGAAAAGTCGGTGTGACCCAGACAGATCCTTGCTCACAGCTTTTCCTCTCTGTCTCTTCCAATTTCTGTGAGGGAGTGCAGAAATAGTTTAGTGCTCGCATAAGGATACTGGCTTAGGGCTTCCAAGAGTAATTTGGGGGTTCTGCTCCTTTGTCTTTTGGCTTTACAGGAGCACACGGACACCCCTTCGTACTGCTGAACACCAAAGCTTCAAGTCCACCTCAAAGGCTAACCAGGAGCTTCACTACTTCTGTGATGCCTGATCCAAGTAATTCGGAAACTCCCTCACATTTCACCTATTTGCCCCCTTGCTGGCCGTTTTTTTGTTGTGTTTTGCTTTCTTCTCCATCATGGGCCAAGAGCTGCTAACACTGACGCAAATGCAAAGGACACGACAACATGGATAATCATGGTTATGAGCTACCCAGTCCCACTGATCCAGGCAGCCTGACACCTGCACCGCTGGCCACGCAGTTTAACTGGTTCAAGAGGAGACTGTGCAGGCTGAAATCTAACAAAAGGGAATCAGACACAAGGTGAGAGAAACACTAAAAAGAGAAACATGGAAAACCAGGGCATGTAACAGTAGAATTCAAATGAGGGTCGAGGCTGGAAGCAAAAGTATGACAGAAAACACAGAAAAACGAGGAAACAGGGAAGAGCGGAATTGCTGGTGAGTGTAAAGGTATGGAAGAGAAGAAAGGGAAGGGCCCCATCTGCCTCTCACCATGTAGCAGACTCCCAAACTCACTGTAGTCAAAACAAGGGGAATTTGAAGAAAGCTGTCATTTAAATGGCTCAAGCAACGCAGAGTGGCCCTGACAGAAGCAGAAGAGGAAATTCTTACAGAAGTAACCTTGCCAGCAGTGTTGAGGAGCAAGAGCCTCCAGGAGGGACACTGGAAACCACTTTGCAATGGGCCAGTGGAAAATAACCCCTCTTTGCTGTGTGCTCGTAAGCACACACCAGGCACCCAGTTCTGCTTCCCATTTGGAGCTGACAAGGGGAGCCACTGCCACAGAGTGGATTCCTTATGTGGCCACTACATCATTACTCAGCTGCATGTGTAAGGATTGTACCAAAGGCCCCAGACAGAACTAGAAAATCAGCATGGAACAGCTTCCATGTCTACCTATAATCTTGAAGCAGATTAGTAAAAAAATAAAAAAAACCCCATGTCTTTTACTCATTTCTTATAAACTAAAAAGGTGACAGTACGGAGATAAGTTTCCAACTTTTCCCCACACAACACAGACACAGACACACGCACACACTCAGAGAGGAATCGTGTTTCTTACTCCAAAACATGGTACTTTCATGGCAGATTACAACACCTCTTAATGAGTTCACAGTTAAGAGCACATAGCAACTAAGAACAGGAAATGCAGAATAATGAGGCTCTACCAAATGGGGAGATTTCTTGCAGCCCTACTGCAATTTAGTATGGACACAAAACCTAAAAGTCCAATTTTGGTATGTATTTCATGAGGAACCAACTCAGTTCTGACTTAAAAAGAAGCCTGAAATACCAAGAGAGACAGAAATGATGCAACACAGGCATGATGATAACAAAGGGACTGAAATTCACCATTCAGTTTAAATAAAGGAGAAGGCCTTCTCTCTCTCAAAGTACTACACACATGGACTCAGGCTTGCATTACTGAAAGTGTCATTGCAATTTTCCCTACCAGATGAGGTCAGCGATTTACACCCCCTGTCCAAATTCCAATTCAAGTGCAACAATTAATTTTTACTATTTCCATTTTCTCCACTTAAAAGGGTAAAACTATTCTTTCTTGCCTTTGAAGGTATGCGTATTTTTATAGTCACAGCTATAATGGTTTCTGTGCCTCATGCCAGAGCTGGTTATGTTCTGGATGAAAGAATGTGATAAAGCTACTCTCAGTCTTGTTTAAAGGAATATATGCACTTTAAAAAATCATCATGTTATAAATGAATTCTAGAACAACATGTTGTTCTCCAGGCTCAGAGTCCTGCCCTGCAAGTGGTCTAAAGTGATGATCTTTTCAAACCTTACTGAAGTCAATGCACAACTCTTCAGCTGTGGAGGCCTGCACTGTGCACAGCTATTGCAATGTGTTTTACTGTTCCTGGGTACGTATGCACTTCACAATGCAATAGCAATCTGAATTACAGTTTTTAATCAGTTAATTTTAAATGAGCTGAAAAGAAGCATCTTTCAACTCGGTGATTAATGGTTAAACTCCAAAGCAGGAAGCAAAAGTTTTCAAATAACCTACCTCTGACAATGCTTAATTTGTGAGGTGAGAGAGGTGGCTTGGGAACGGCATCTTTCTTTTTTTTGGTTGCAACTCCTGTGACACTTCTGTTCTTGAGAACATCTGTTCCCCAAATCATAACCGCTAGATTTTTTGTATACTTTGAATCTCCTTGTGTTACTTGCAGCTGGTGCCATTTCTCCTCATCTACCCAAATTCCACTGCCAAGATGGACCTAGAAGGTAGTAATAATAACAACTTATCTATGGTATGTAGCACACAACAGTATCCAAGTGCTGTAGGAACATTAATATTAGGAACTAAAATAACAGTAATTAGGGCTGAACAAATCCATTTTGCCTAACTCTGAAACTTCTCCAACTTTGTGGGTCAGGGAGTTCAAGTCAACCTCAATATATAATATAGTTCCTTTTAGTAATCTCTACTTTTCCCCCCCACATAAGCTCTCTCCTGAAAGACTGTGGTCAGGAACAGAGATCGAAGAAGGAAACAGTGAACACATCCAGTATTATAAAGTTATGCACAGCATATAAACCAAGCAGTTCCACCAGCCTAATTCAGGAGCAAGATGAAACGCTTCCCTTTGGCTAAAACAGACTTTACCCAAAGCATATTCCAGAGGCAGTAGAGAGGGAATTACTCCCTAAATTGTATTCTGTACCTGTTGGCAAAACCCAGCCTGATTGTTTAAAGTAACTGCAAGGGGAGAAAGGATTTCGAGAGCTCCAGTTTCAATATAAGCCAGTAGAGTTTGGAAGCTCTGTAAAACTTCCAGTTCTAACACAAAGTGTGTCTATCATGTACGATCAATGTACCACATGAATACTGCTTTGTGGTTGGGCAATGACCCATTGCAGCAACATCATAAACTTTCCATTATCCAAGCAATGGGAAGTCGAGGTATTTCACTGAAGTAGTAAAGCAGGATAATATGGGTACTGGGAAATGCAGTGTGAAGCCACTGGAGAGTCTCCAAAAGGAAGATGCTCAAGTCTAGTTTTGCTTATTAGTCTTGCTCAGCCCTGACTGTGCTGGGTTGTCTCCCACAGGGCTACTCCATGTCCATACCCCAAGATTCCCAGTGCTCCAGTCTTAAGACAAATGCAGGACAAGAGTCCGAGCACCGTCCTGAGGCTGCCACCATGCGTTTGAGCTGATGGCCCTGACACTCAGGACACCTTCAAGGAACAGCAAGGAGGCAACTCCACGAGTAACCAGCACAAGCCTGACACCAGAGCAACCAGGACACACACGCTGGCCCTGCGTGGAGCCACAAATACTTTGTACCCTGCACGTCCGTGCTCCAGTTCCTGGAGTACAGGGCAGACTCCTGAGCTACCTCTGCACACAGCAAGCTTTGTTCAGGGGTGATGAGCTCCACTCAGTGGGACACACACTTGCTCATCACCATAACAGGCTAAGGTGTGACCTGCACCTCCCAGCTGCTGATCAGAGCTCGCTGCACTTACCTGCAGACCTCCAGACAATCTGGGCAAGTGCAACATACCAAACACACAGATCAACCGGACTGCTACGCATCCAAATGCTAGCTTTGGTTAGACCTGGTCCCATGGGGGTTCTTTCTGTAACACTGACACTTAAAAAAAACTTTCTACCTTCTTATGATTAAAAAAAATCCCATCAACGAAATCCCATGGCAAAACTGCATCAGAAGACTCTGTTTGCTTTAACTGTTCTGCCCTTAGTTTTCTGTGGTTTTACTCATTTCACCTGGCTTTACATAAACTGTGCCTGCTACCCATACAAATCTGAGCAGTATCACAGAAGTCCCATTAAATGCAATGAAAATTGGACAAAGCTACTGTAAAATTTTATATACCCATAATTTTACTGCCTGTATTCAACTGAATACCATTTTTCCTTTAAATGGAAACCTGCTTTAATTATTAATGAGGACTATAACCCCAAGAAATTTTTTATTACGACGGCATCCTTCAAAAGCAACTAGATGTTTAAAAACTTAAATAGAGTAATATGAATGGTTTGGCTACAAGCTATGTTATAAAAAAAAAATGAAAACTCTACCTTCCTTAAAGCATAAAACCATACAGCAAGCTGCCTCTCCTGCACAATCTTTTACACTAAAGGGATTCTAAGAAGCTTTTCACAAGTCTGCATGGACATAAATTAAACTAGTAATAACCACAACACAAACACCCCATTTTTTTTCCTTTTTTTCTGTTGCTGAGCCTCTTCTTAAATGGTTTTTAAAAAGGCACACTCTTTTGGTGCTTTCTACATACTTTGTAAGGCAACTTCAATCAGGAGTGGGCAGTCTGTACTCAGAAAACGATCACAGTACATTTTTAAATTCAGTTATTTCTGGTTAGATCTTGGAAAAGTTTTCTGGGAAAATGTCTGAAAGTTACCTAGAAAATAACTAAGATTAGGAATTGTGACATATCAAATTTTGGATGTCTGTATTACATTAGTTGTAGAGACTGTTGTATTTGATGAAAAATCCGATTCCCCTCTGCCAAAATTAGGGTTTGCCTTTGCCAAAGATTATTTAGTCTCTTAAACTACTACATTATTCATTAGCTTGAAGTTACTCAAAAGAAAAGAACAGGTTACAGGAAGTATTTTTAATATTTATGCTTCAGACAGATCATCTCTTAATATGCTTCACTTATTAAAAAAGCAATTGCTGGTATGAAACACCTATGGCAACAGGAACTATGTGACAGACAGCCACAGCCACAGCAACCTCACGTCTCCCTTTTTCTATTCCTAGCGCTGTTACGGTGAGGAATTCAATCTGCCCGTGGCTCAGTTTACCTCTCCTCAACAGCCCAGTCCTGCTTCCTATCAATCCCAAACCTCTGGGAAGCTCACTGCACTCCACACTCAGAAGACATTCCCTTCTTGCTGGAAGAGCCGCCCCATGAGCCAGACTCTTGTCTTGATGAAATCAATGGGAAATTGACTCCCAATTTCAGCATCTGCAGGATCAACCTTCAAGCACAACGCGGCAGAGACAGCAGCGAGTTCAAAGCGACGCTCACCAGCGTGGCTGTGCTAACATCTTCACTACATCTAAAATGGGTCTCAGAAGATGAACTCTTTTTTTCGTTTTTTCTTCTTTTTTTTTCCCCTCTTCTTTCTTTTCTTTAAATGAATGCCATAGGCTTTTTTTTCAGTAACTCGGGTTTTCCCTCTGGAGGGAAGAGATTTATCTGCTTTGAAAGAACCCTACTAAGATCAAATCTGGTGCCACAAAGGGTAAGATTTGTAAAAAAGTATTTCAACTACTCTAGAGGTACGTATCAATAAAGGAATACTGAAATAAAGCCATAAATAAGGAAAACTGAAGAAAACTACCCTCCAACACTCCAAATACACTATTAGTTCACATTTTTGGCATCTCAGCCGGCTGTAGCCCCAGTAAATAGGCAAACCAAGAAACAAAATTACATAAACGAAATTAAAGAGATACTAATATTTGTAAAGACAGAGAAAACTTCAGCAAAAGAAGCGCCAAGAAGCTGACAGATGAAAAAAGGGTGCAGGAAAAGCTGCATACAAATACTAAAGGATGTGCCCTATCCCACAGACCTTAAGTGGAAGAGAAGGAGGTAAAGCAAACTTGTACAGTAACACACCCTAAGTTTCCATTGCACAAATATACACAAAATAATCAAGCAAATGACATCTTTAAATATATTAGGCAAGAAAAGCTATCTGAACCAAATACTTGTCAAACTGTCAAGATTCTACTATTTTTCATGTACATCCTATCCTCAACAATTATGTTGAATTCATCTTCAAGGAGGACAGATATTGTGCAGTCTATCTTTTAACACAAATCTGAAAACGCAGTTTCATGCTATTCCATCAGTAACTCCACCATATGGCAAAGCTGGAATGGATGTTTCCTCCCTAAGGGTTCTCATATTAGGGTACCAAAAGCATATCTACACCAAGAAACAGGATCTGCACAGACAATTCTGAAGGACTTACAGTTTTGTATAAGAAACATCACATTTGTTTAATGATAATGGAAGCAGCTGTAAAAGCAGGCCTAGGTGTATGAGCAGTTAATGTGTTAAACACGCTGAAACCTGAAAAACTCTCAGTCGGGTTCTGGCAAACTAGAGCTAGGTGGTGTTTCAGCAGCTCCACAAAAGTCTCTGGAATGGAGCACTACATCAGCTCAAGTCAGCTCAATGCTCCTACCAGCATCAAGGGAGCCCATTTCCACTCCAGGGTTCATAATTACCTCCTGCACTCCACTTCAACCCAAACATGGGGGCTTCTCTGCAACATGACTACAGCACATTATAAACATTAAAAACCTTTTAGGAAAAAGTATTTTGGTTAAGTAGACTCATGTAACTTTGTAATGTGGGTTACTGATTTTGGTCAATACTTGCTGTATTTATGGATGCCACCAACTGAAGGCTATGTCCATGTGCCTGTGCATGCATATTTAATAACTATATTCCTCATTCTGCACAGCATTCAATGCTCTCACCACTGAGGATATTTTTCTATGCCCTTCTATGTAACTTCACAATTCTCCTCAGCATAACAGCACACCTTCATGAAAACTGAGGAAGCTTGGATAAGCTGCTACCATGCAAAACCCCCACAATCATGAAAATTACAGAAGAACATCACCTGATGGACATTTAAAAATTATTCATGCTATATTTAATATAAAATACCTTTCCATTCTCGAGAATATACTTGTCCATTACTGGAACAGGGGCAGGGTAGTACGTTGATGTATTTGCTTCCTCACTGAAGGTCTTCTGTACCTCAGGTTCAGGCTCAATTGATTCAGGTTTTACTTTTTCAACCTCAATGGCAGGTCCTAGACAGTTAAGAAAAGAGAGCTGTCTGCTATCCCAGAGAACATGAAATCAATCCCTTCATCACCCATGATTAGCATAAAATAACACATTAGTCATGTTCATTTTAAAGTTAGAAGTAATCTAAACCAAAATCCTACTTCTGAACATCAATAAGTAAAAGCAGGATAAGTATTCCTGCTTTATAAACATTAAAATGTTTAATTTTAATTTAAGTGTTTAATTTTATTCTTAAAGCATAAGGACAATTACAGATATGGGTAAGATTTCTTCAATGCACACTAAGGAAATTATGTTAAAATGACACTGAAATTATAAACCAAAAGCAACAATAGTAATTCTTCAAATAAGAATTGCTATATAGTTGCATAGGAACCTGCATAATTTACTGTGACAATTACATAAATTATCCACATAGAATTAAAAATTTTATAGAAATCCGAAATCTCTTTAGATATAACAGAGGTGTATAAAAATAGTGAGGATCTGCAGAAATGCTATGAAGGAAACAGACTTAGGTTACTTATGCTGACGTATCATGCATAGAAAGAATATCAAAGGTTAAAAAACCCCACATAAATTAGAATTTTGATTGTCCAATCCATCCAACACTGATTTTTATTTTTAATGTAATCAACAAAAATTATGCACAGATTAAACAATGGAATAGTACTAAGCATATATTTGAGACTTCAAAGGAGGATAATTATTTTGTCAGTCATCAACTTTTCTTTTCCAGATCCAAGTTATAAAGCGTTCCTAAAAAGACAGAAGAACAAACTAAAAATAACTTGTGAACTGGATTTCGTGACTCCATTCATTGCAGGGGTTCCACCAGAAGTCTAGGCTCTGGCCCCAAGCCTATCAGTGTCCCCTGATGTCTGGCTCTAGGGTCCCAAGAAGCTCCAGCAGGCACTGAAGTTCCATGCAGGGCTGGTGGCCCAACAGCACAGCGAGGCTGCCAGCTCAGACTGGACACCACGGAAACACCCCACGCCCAGAACTCTAAGGACAAACTCACCCACTGGTCAGTGCTGGGTGGCACCAGGCTGGTGCTGAGAGCGCTGCACCACTCTGCAGCCCAACCCTGACACCTTCAGCCAGTGACAACTCCATCATCAGGGCACCTTCAGCTCCCTGCTCAGTGTTGGTGCACACAGACCCAGCCCTGAACCCATCCAACTCTGCGAGTCACGCTGGCACCACAGCTCAGGTCTTAGTCACGCATCCTAAATGGTTCCTGTGCCTGGAACAAGCACAGCATTCATCCCTCCCACTTTGTGCAGTTTCGTTTGGAGATTATTATACAGAGATAGCAGTGCTTCCTCCGTTGTCAGCATTTGACATTTATCCTATAGCTTATTCCACACCTACAGAGCCGGCTAAATGTTCTCAGCTGGCTGCCACTCCACGCTCACCAATGACTAAAAGTTGTCTTGGCAACTCAGACAATCCTACTGCAGTGCCACCATCAAGAGGGTCTAAAGAGCCAGCCCCAATGCAAGCATGGCACAACCAGAGAAATCACAGAAACATCCCATTTGCATTATCATTTCATGGTGATCTTAGTAAGCACCTCTAGTACCATGAATATACAACGGTACAGCCAAGACAAACTGAACTCCCTAAGCTTGGGACTGTGTAAAGCTGATTCACACTGGGGGGAGACCCAGGCTGGTTAAAGCACCCAAAGCCTTCCCACAGCCTGGGCACACCTGAACAAGCAGACGCAGGGATGTAATTGCCAGCGTGACCTCAGGAAGTCATCTCTGAAGTTGTTACTTTAAGAAAACATCCTTCAACAAAAGGCTATTTTCTTACGCTTTGAAAGCCACTTCGAGGAAGACACCTAAGTATAACCACCTTCTTCCTAGCAGGAAACGTTTATTTCAGTTTAAACACTTTTACTAGTCCCTCTTTAGAAGTCTTTTACTGTTTTTAGTCATATATTGACACAGCTGGAATTTGGTTTCTGGAGCTTTCCCAAGAAAAAAGCTTATTAAAGTCCACAGAAACCACAGCTTTCACAGGTCAGAATACCTCTGCTGCAATTCCTGCTTTACTACTTGCTTAGAAGTCACCAAAAGAAAGACTTTAAAATCTTTTTTTTATATCCTGATTTTTGATTCCAAAACAGAAACCTGCCTCTAACCAGGCAGTCTCCACAGCCACTTTCACCAACCACTAAACTCTGCATTTTCAATCCTGCATGCTGTGAGTTGCACACACAACCTGCACTCCTGCCTGCCAACAGGAGCTGTGTGCTCCCTTCACCACTCTCCAAGTTCCCCCTCTCTGTAGCTCTCGTGCTCTGCATCTTATTTTAGAGATGATGAATGGGACATATAAAAATATATACCTCTATCTAAAGGCTTAACAATGACAGCACTTATGTAATAAGGATTAGGGGAAAAAAAAAAAAAAAAGACGATTTTCAGAATGCAAGAAGGAAACAAGTGTTTTATTGCAAAATCTTTCTCCTTCTGACTGCAGTTTTTTTTGTAATATCCGAGAGGCCAGCAAGTTCAAGTCAGGATGAGGAGGGAGAAGGCTTCCCTTCACCATCTCTTTTCCTCAAAAATGCATCTTAGGCTACATGCTACTCCAAAAATTAGTAAGAAAGTAAAATTAAATTGATTGATAAAGTGGTCAGCATACATTTGTAAGCAGCAAGTTTTTCCACATGGTCTACCAGAATTTGAAACAAAACAACACAAGTCTGAAAAGTGGTAATATTGGCACTTTCTGTACTTGATAGAAACCTTGGGCCTTTTCATTTTTTTTTTAACATCAAAAAGCCAAACAAATCTAGAAAAGCTGAAAAACAGTAATTCCTGACGTGTGGTAAGACACAAATCCCGTTTCATTCTCCCTACTCTGGTGTCAATCCCAAGACACTATAAACTGGATCACTGAAATTAAACTGGGATTTACAATAAAACCTTGGGGGTCTGTGTGCACGTGCTGATGAATCAATGTTTATGAATGAATGTGAATATACTCCCTGACTTTGCAGCAACACTAATTCTCAGCAATATTACATGAAAATGAAGATTTTTCAGGGAGCTAAAAACACACAAGCATTATCCCTATAAAACTTCAGTACTTCTGACCATATTTCCAGCCACAGGAAACTGCACAGATCTCGCCCAGGAGACAACTATTTTTTTAAGAAGTTATTGAAATTCTTCTTTTGCAATCCAAGGGCTATTCAAAGGCCTTACAGTGGAGAGTCAGTATTTAATTCCTTAAATTATCTTACTCTCTACTGATAAAAGGAGGGCCAATTAGTGTTTTCAGGCACAACAAAACAAACTGCAAAGGCCTACAATTGCTGGGCTTCCAGTTCCCCAAGCAGACAAGGCAAGAGGCTGCACACATTATTCCAGGAGCTCAAGAGGGACACCAGAACCTTTTCCACAAGAGTCATCACATTTTTCCACTGCTCTGGTCCCTAGAGCCCTGGTGAAATGGCTGCCTCCTCTGGGAAGGGATCTGCTGGGAAATAACATTCTAAAATCATAAAGAAGGTATTAAGCATTTCTCCATGGATCAGTACTGATTTCACTACTGCATTTGCCACAGCTGCCTCCAAGGCTCTTTCGTGGCAAAGAGCAATTTGGTGTCACCATGAGGAAGATGAACCTCCTCACTCCTGCCACGAGAGTGGCTCCACTTTAGCAGCAGAGATGAAAGTCTGTCTCAAGTAGAATACATTGACTTCCAGCTCCTCACTGATTTCAACAAGTTGATGGGAAATTAGGAGGCTGACTACTCGACTGCACGTTAGCTCAAGAGGCTGTTCTATATTTGATCTGCAAGTTTAAAATGGCAACAGGCACGCATTTCCCACAGCTGCAATTCATCAGCACAAACCAGCTGTCATCTCATGCAAAGAAATCACAAGTCTCTAAGGTGAAACAGAAATGCAATTAGTTTGCATTAAGTCCAGCCTGCTAGAAGTGCAGTGTAACATAAATTACATGTAATTTGAAACTCTAGGTTTAAGAGATCACTGCAACTGCAGATGAATTCAGGATGTAATTTATTTTCAGAACAATTTTCAGAGATTATTCACATACCCAAACATACCTCATTTGTAAGCTGGAAAAGTAAGGAAGACTAAAAAAGTCTTTAGTCTTTACGTATCTATTCTTGATTAAAAGTAGTACTTTTTCATACTGTCACCTTCTTCTCTACTTTGTAACATGCTGAAGATGTCTCCCTTGCTAAGTATTCATAAGTTTTGTATTGATCTTTCTAGAACACGGTTGTTTCTCTGCTGTGAATGAGGCTACAAGGAAAAGCAACAGAGTAAGCAACAGTTAATACACTGAGTCTAAGGAAACACAAACCCTGTGAAGGACACAGCCAGCACAGTCAAACTCTACCTTTGTCACCATCCAATGTTCCTTAAAAGTAATAATAACAAGGGATTTTTTTTTACAAGTGTCCTATAGCTGATATTTTTCCAGGTATGTGATCAAATTTCAAGAACTTGTCTTCAATGTAATTGGGATTTGTTTTCAGTTGTCAGACTGATGCAATGAAAATTTAGAGAACAGTCAGTATTTTCTTCCAGGGTTTCTCTTCCTCTTTTATTTTTTTTTTCCCTTTTTCTCCTAAGGTTTCTTTTTTTGGCTCAAGTAAAAAACGCATCTTCTTCTTAAAGGGAAAGAAAGGAGACAGAATGCAGTTAGCTGTCTTCATTTCACTGCTGGTCTCACCACTCCAACTGCTGTCAAGTCTACCAACTAAATTGGTACTTTACGCTGTTCAGCCCCATTGCCTACCAACATCTGGCTCGTGCTCCATTCCCATAAATTCCAGCTAACTACTTGCAGATGAAGAAACATCTTTCCATCCAAGGAAAATTTTAGAAAGCTCAGTGGAATCTCCTGCCAACCACATCGTGTTTTTCAGGCTGTGGCAACCTTGCCTATTTAGTTTTATTTAGAAAAGTTAACTAGAGTGTTTCTGGTAAGTAACGACATTTTAATTATGCAGTGTAACAGTGATGAGCATTCACAATCAGACACCCAGTGTAGGTCGTGGGACACGCCGAGAACCTGGCTCCAAGGGAGTGGGTGCACCTTAACACATGCTACAGCACAGGCCATGCTCTCCCAGGTCCAGCTCTGTACGGGAGGGTAACTCAGACACACATGCAAATTGCATGCACTCGTTCCATCCAGGAGAAGAGCCAATATCCAACTGACATGCAAAAATTAAGTTTCCAGATACACAAAGGCAGACGTAAGAACGGCATGCTAAGTTTGGATGCACAGATTTCAACCGAGTTTCAGTCACCGAGCAAATCTTCAACACAGCATTACCACATTCTAATAGCAAATAAATGTAATTAGTCGAATTTTTGAAGGTATTCCAAGAGTACCATCTTCAATGAAAAGGATGAACTTTTTATTTTGTCTTTTTTTCCCATTTATTCCAACATAATGCTTAAATAATTGTGATAAACCCAAACAAAGGAGCAATTGACCCAAGATATTTAAAACTGAAATCCAAATTACACAAACCTGCATTTTGTAACAAGTGTTGATAAACGGGACACTAATATAAAGTTTTTTTAATTATGCTTAAACAATCCATTATTTTTCAAATAGCACGGCTGTTTAAAGCCACTGCTAAAGTTCAGGAATATATCACATTCTAATAAGCTACTAATGGGAAGAGGGGTCAGAAAATGGAAGGTAACATAGTCACATAACAATAAGCAAAATCCCTAACTGCAAAGGAGAAATTAGTTTTAGCCCAACTATTCATTCCAGCGCCTTTTTTTTTTTTTTTTTAAACTGGAACATACTGGTATATTTTGCAGATGATGCTTTATTAACTTTTTCAGCATATATTGGAAGGTCAGAGACTCTTTATAATACAGCTGCTCAAAATGTAACTCTGATTCAGCCACACCAGCACAAAGACCTCTAGTTTTAAAGAAAACCCCAGACGTACATAGCATACAAATTCGACACATATTGTACAGCCACAGCAGAAAACCCTTTTAACATTCAATGTCCAGTTTAACAACCACCGCTATTCTTCAAACACGTCTCCATTACTATTGATCACACTTGCAAAATTCATTCAAACTAGTCCCACTTAAGTCCGGCACTTACCACTACCTAGTCTTAGGAGCAGTACATCCTGGAGCCTCCTGTTCAAGTCTCTGAGCTCTTTCATTTCTGACACGAGTGCCCCATACTCCTTTAGCTTCTTTGCCTGTTGCACGAGCTGTCTCCGCGTTCTCTCCAGCTCCTGTTGAATGTGCCTCATTTCTTCCTGTTGCTGCTGGTAACTCCTCAGCAATTCCTCATAGAGAATCCGAGGAACTACAGCATCGTCCATATTGTTCATGCCTTCTGTAGTCTCCATAAAAGCCTCCTCAGGGCTGGAAGTATTACTGAGACTCATCCCGTTCTGTTTCTCAAGGCGAGCAACAACTGCTTCAATGCTTTTGTGTGTACCTTCACTTTGTTTCCTCCCATCTTGTCTCTGCACGTTACAATAAAAAATAAATAAATTAGGAGAGCAGTAAGACATAATAAAATCAAAATTCTACAGTCTTGGGAACTGTTAATATTCTAGTTTTCCAATAAATCAAGTCAAAGCCAGTCTGCAAAAATATTTTGCCTAGCAGATTCTTATGGATATAATAGACATCATAACTAACATGCAGCTGTAACTCAGCTAAATGCATGTACAAACTTCTGAGGCAGTTAAAGGGCTTCCTGCATTCGTGCAACACTTACAAACCAGTGTATATAGGTCACTCGATTCTGTATCACTAATTTCTTTTTTAAAAAGTGGATCTAGATCTCTTTTTCTTTAAAGTACTCTTAACATTCAGGGTTCTGACAGCAATTGATTTTCTGATAAGCAAGAGAAAGAACCAACTGTGTGCTCCATTTGTCACCTGTGACGATAGCAGAGGTGAAAGCAGCATAGGCACAAAGCTGTTCTGTGAACTGAGGGCTTGTCCTTCCCACACTTGGGGAGACAAAACCTTCTCTGACTCTCTCTACAGAACATTCACCCAATTGCCTGATGCAAGTGACTGAGTTAACACTATCAGCAAACACTGAAAAGGATTTGAAAACACTGAAGCTGGAGACAGAATATATCATCCAGCCTCATCTTCCTTATCAACTGATTCCTTCTATATTAGTACTGCATTGCAGAGGCTTCAGGCCCTGAGAACTCTCAGCGGAATTTTACCTTCAGTCATCTGCACAAACCCCACAAATTAAATCACACCACTTTCCTGGGGCCTGGAGAGTGGGATTAATATGTGACAGTACAGGTGAAGTCACTCAGTTTTACTGGCCAAATATCAAAAGGCATTTGAATTTCCAAGCAACCGCAAGGAAAGCAAATGCAGCTCATAGATGAGAAGTGAGAAGCTGACACTATCAAATTCCCATACCATAATATCCATGAGTAATGTGGCAGAAAACAAAATAGTTTGATGTTACACCTGCTGCATGCATGTTCTAAAAAAAATTTAAAAATTAAAAAAAAAAGCTGGCCCACCACAAGGAAATGTAGTAATATCACTCCTGCAGCTGCAAAACACATGAAGCCATAGAGCAATAACTTATTCTGAAGGCTGGCAGACTTTTAAAGAATTGATTTGATATCAAGAAATAAATACATTTCCATAGTAGGTTTCTGGCATTTGAACCTAAAAAGGCAACTGAGAGTTATAATGGAGTGATCCAGTCCTGTCAGTTCTTCTTGTCAGTCACTGCTGTAGATGGGCAGTCTCAGAGCATCCCTTCTAAGTCCAAACCAGCAGTGAGCTGTATGCCACAAGTGCCACCAAGAAGAGCTGGCTCAGTCAGGTACTGGTGACTTTTAGGGCATTCTGGGCCAAACTGGAAGAGCATTGTTGCACCAATCTCAGATGCCAGTTACACTGTGCAGACAGCACACACAGGAAAATGTTCAACTGCACTTAAATCAGGTTTTGAAAACCCATGCCCCACCCCCACACACAATGTGACCCAATTTCACCAAACACACTGGTTTTAAGGGGATCAAAAGCAAACCTGGAATACTTAAGCTAAGACATTTGTATATGCCCCAAGCACTTGCAAAAAAAGATTAAAAAAAAAAGGAAAGGAGGGAAAAAAACAAAACCAGAAAGACTTCAGTACCTTACTGTGTCTAAGCTCCACATCTTCTTCCCCATAGTCTGTAACCTCCCCAGCTTCTTCTACGTGATTGAGAGAGAGTTTGGGGATTTTAATTTTCTTCTGCATCACACTGTTCTCAAGGTCAGTTTTGTCCTCTAAAATGTATATTAAAAATAAGATTTTGTTACATTAATCAGTGTTCTCACTTCCAAATACTACATGACTTAGGCAAGACCAGTTACAAAACCCCAACCTCCCATGCTCCAATCCCCTCATAATACCACGATCAGATTAGTCCATGGTGTAAATCCACTGATGCCCACTGGCAATTCTAGAGTTTCAACTGGGGATCAATCTGGCCCAACACACGAATAAATACTGAAAAATGCCAAGCTAAATTCAAGTGATCAAAAGTGTCAGTGAGTGGCTTGTACTATCACCAAAGTAAGAGCTGAAGAGGCTGTAAATCAAACTTCCTGAAAACCATCTGTATTGTTTTAAATTATGTTTACCAATTGTATTTTCATATTCATCATCCATTGCTGCAGTTCAAACTCTGCTTAGGGTTAAAGTGAAAATAAACTTGGTAATTCATCCCATACTCTAACCATCATCTGTCAGCAGCACAGATCTATTTGCACACATGGCAGATTCTGCTGTTCTGCAAAGGGCTGGAAAAGGGAATGTTGCTGGAGAGCTTCAAAGTGCATTACACAAAAGTTGCGTAAGAACCAAATCTGTAACAAAATTACCACACAACCCCTATTTCATTAATTAATGGTATTCATCCTTTTCCTTTAGATACTATTGGCAAAGCCAATAAATATTTATACAAATCTTTGCATCTCATTAAAAAATTGAAGTAAAATATTTTCACGCCTGTAACACTTTGACATATCTCAAAATAAGGTATTGAAAAATACTAATCTGAAAATAATTTTAATATTCCTGGAATAGAGAGGGGACAGTGAATCAAGAGTACAGTCTCCCAAAATGTGCCTGGGATAGGTAAAATTCTTGCAGAACAGACAAGGTCTGAAAAGATTCACCTGTTCCTGAGAGTGTCAAGGAGAAATGCATTTAAATTGTCAAGCACTACCTTCATTCACTGAGAGCTTATGAACAGGAAAACATTTTGAGTCTTCTTATCCACCTGCAGATTGTATTCTGCAAAGTGTCCCATGAATATTTTTGAAAGTGCCAAGGAGGATGGCCCCTGTGAGTGCTTAGCTGCATTGACTTTTGCTTTCTCAAATTAGCATCTCTCCACAGGACCTCAAAATGGTTCGTGTTGACAGTGTAGGAAAGGGAAACAAAGGTAAATCACTGTTTAATGAGGAGCAAGGCATTCATTAGAAATGAATTACACAGATGAATGCAATTCATTTTGTTACAGATAGAAATGGATCTCTTGTAGGCAAATGGTGATATTACAGCCCAAGGCTATGTAAAAAGAATAGGCAAAGAACATGCAGAATAAGACATTAGACAACCTGAAATGAAACGCAGATGGTAGCAATAAATACTAAGACAGATGCAAAAAGAAACAGATAAACAACAAAAAACAGCTAGGCTTATTTTAGATCATTCTCCATTCCCCAGAGCATCGTGGATGCTTATCCCAGTAAAATAAAAAGGCAATCCAACTGTTTTGGTTTTGAAAAATAAATCCCTATGTTTTCATTTATCTGGGAAATGTAGGTTCATCAAAAAAGTGAGATAAGCCAATTCTAACGCCAGAGAGATTAGAAGAAAATAAGGGAGCCCTTCCCAAAAAACCAAGTAATACAGACTTCCAGACTAAAGGACAGACTGATGGTTATTGGTATTTTCTTGGAATTTAAGAATAAACGAATCCATATTGAATGGGGCAAAAAAAGAAAACCACCGATTTTTTTCTGTGTTCATGTATTCTAGGGTATTGGATAGATTGAGGAATCCTTTGCTAAAATATGTTCTCTCAATTCCTTGGAGGAAGAGCAGCACATGGATACTGCAGAGCCAGCTTCTCCAGACTGCTTTGCCAAAGTGTCTTCCACAGGACACGCAGATGACCTCCTTCTCCATTTAAAGAATTCAGCTCAGTTTCTGTGCTCTGAAATAACCCTTGGCCTCGCAGCCAGATGGACACAATCCATTACTCGACACAGTTAACAGAGTTGTCTGCCGACAGCTCGCTGAGGTCTCCAGAAGCCAGGACCCCACACCAAGCGGACAGGGACAGGAGCCACCCTTCCCACGGCAGGGAAAAGAGACTCAAAACAATCAAGGACGGGGTCACAGAGGAGTAAGTGCCTGTGCAGACTACAGAAGTCAGCAAATACCTTCCAATGAATAAACCAACATTTAAACAACAATTTGGAAGACCAGTAATATTTATCTTTGATTTTGGCTTTTTAAGTTAATTCGTAAAGGTTAATAATGCATTCTATGCACTTAACACTGAAAATGAAAGAAAATACTTAGCTTGGGGTCAAAGAAAACAAATACAAATGATCTGAGTTCTTCATTCTTTTCACTCTCCACTCCATTTCAGTTTGCCTATGAAATTTGTTTGCAAAAGTTCACTGTTTTTGAAGTTTGTTTATACATCTCCTTACAAATGCTTCGTTTGTACATTGCTGGCATGTAACTATCAACACAGTTCTCTTTCTGTTCATTTGACTTCTTGGTTTTACTGCTTATCTGTACATGAACCAGTAAGTTGAAGAAAGGAACTCTTCTCCACACACAAAATTTGAAGAAACAATGGGTTTCTGTAAGTTAAAGCTCAGAAACTTTCAATGTAGCCAGTAACCAAATAAATGTTCCTCTGCCTTCCGACAACAATACATATAATATTTTTGTACATATGCTCTGGTCTTTGAAAGCTTATTTATACCTAACACAATCCATCCAGTGTGTTGAATATGAAAAGGCCTTTTGTTCTTTTCTTTTTTTTTTAAAGTGCATTTCTAACCTCTGTTGTCTTCTGCATTAGTCACAGATAGTGCCAGAAAAATCTCATTCTGAATTTGAGATTAATGCTGGAGTTCTGGCTCTTGTTCTGTAAATATTAATGGAATTTGGGAAGGGGTGGGAGGGAGAGAGTGGAGATATGGGGGAAGGGTAGGAGAAATATGAACATGCATTTACAGCAGTTCTCCTTAGGATTCTCTGTCTGTTGTTGTGCCAACAAACAAGACAGGTATAAAAGAAGAATCCAGCAAAAAACAACACCCTTGTGATTCTGAGCCAGAAGAAAACCAGGATAGGAACCAAATATATGGACAAGCTGCAATTCAGTGCCTGAGGCTACTGAATAGAGAGAAGGGCAGCCTAGAAGCTTCGTAGCTCAGAGCCTCATTTTGTAATGACCCAAATCATTTGTCTGGACTTTGTTCCCAGTCATTTAAACCTTGCTAGAAGTTAAAAATTACACCTTCCCCTAGGTGGCTATGATCAGCTTGTTATAAAGTTGTGTCTGTTGTTGTCCCCAGATATGGAATGAGTGGTTCAGTGATATCAATTACTGAGAACTAGCACTTAACATACTTAATTAGGTACTTGTAACGAAATATGCAGGGTGGATGCACGATACAAGAACGGATTCCCTCTGTTCTTTAGGAAGGGACATTCTGAAAGACACATGTAAATTAGGAAAAACTGCTTTTGTTCACGGAGAACCTGGTATTCTGTGATTCAAGATAAAGAGGAAAGCATGCTGGAGTAACTGTACTCCAAGAAAAGAGAGATGTTGGCAGTCAACTCCTGACAGTACTGAAGCTCAGGGCTCAAGAGCCAGGGCACATGACAGCATCTCTCCCCATCCAGGCTTCTCCCAAAGCTGAACAGGCAGTCAGAAAAAAGTGAACTGCTCAGGAATTTTGGAGTGCCTGGGAACACATTTGGCCTCAGCAGTGCTCAAAGAAAGAAAAGCCAAAAAAGCAACCCTGCATTAGAGAATCTCTATCTAGCAACAGAATCTCTAACTAGCAAAGGATAAAGTGTTCCTGGAATGCTTTCTTCAATGGGGCCCTCATTTCAGTGTCAGGATGGCTGGATCCAGGCCAAAAGGTAACGGCTTCAAGTCTGGAGGGGCAGGGAACTGAGGCAGAGAAAGCAACTTTAGCAGGGCAGGGATTTGGTTAAATCCAAGGAGAAATACGTTAGTGCTCTAAAACTGGAAACCCTATTGTGGGATGTAAAATAAAACTATGAAAATCTCAAAGTCTCCTTCAAGCACTCCTAACTTTCTAGTTTAGAAATAAGGACTGAACAAACTAATCCCTTCAAAAAAAATTTTTTTTCCATCTTTGGGATAAAAGCTAGAAAAATAAAGGAAGAGAACTCTGCACTCCAAATGGATGAGGAATGGCAGGTCTGGTATCAGTCCAAAGAAGGGGCTTGGCAATGCTATAAATCTTACAGCAATAAAATGAAAGAACCTTGAACAGAATTCGTCCTTCCCCTAAGCCTTCAAAAAAATTCCACTCCTTGTGAAAAATGATATGCTGACAGATGAAAAAACTTCCCATCAGCCTTCCCATTTCCAGGCATGTACCCAGCACATATGGACAACACCTGCACAAGATTCCCCACACACTGCTGCACTCCACTGCTTTGCTACTGATTCAGCCAGGTTGCTTCTGCAGAGGAGGTAAGATCACCTGCCCTGGCAGGCTGTGCACTGGTTACAGGTCAGGAAAAGTAAAAGATGCTTAAGAACCAAACCAAGGATCCCACACCAAAGGTGTATGTGGTGCTTTAAAGCAAATACACCAAGCACAACAGGGCATGGATTCCTAAGTGCCACTTACACACAAATAAACAATATTCAATACTGCTGTGACTGAGAAGGAAAACAGCATGATAACAATAATAATAAAAAAAACCCCACATAGCTTATTTGAAGTTGGAAAAAAAAAGAACTATAAATTACTTTCTTAGCTAATTTAATGCAAACATTAAAGGAGGACTTGAACAGGAAGAAGAGAGGAGATTTTAGAAAATGTAATGATCCTGCAGGCTCAGAAAATATTCAGGATACAAAGCAGAAAGAAATGTGCCTCAAATAAAACATGTCTGAGCCAGGAGTACGCTGAGATTACAACCACTAGCAAAGAAGAAACTGAGAATGACAGTAACAAACAGAGGGCAACAGACAGCAGTAGAAATGCAGAAGTTATTTGAAGAGGACAGGTGCCACCAAACTCAATGCAGCTATAAAAGGGAAGAATGTGCAAAAGAGGGGTCAACCAGGTGCTGGCACAGTCAATTCAGGACTTGGATAGTAAAATTTACTATATTGTTTTGCTGTTTTTTCTTTTTTTTATTCTGCAGACTAGAGGAGAGCTTTGTTGGAAGGACACAGAAAAAGATTCCAGAAATAAACACTGGGCACAGTGAAACTACTTCAGAAGTATATTTAGTTGGACAGAAAGGTAGAGATGAGTGTGAGCAACAAAGCAGATAAGGGGTATGTAAGAGACAGCCAGATTTTGGGTTGGGAATGACAAGCAAGATTATTCCTCCTCTTGACTCCAAATTTAAGACAAATGGACAGAAATGGTAGGAAAATATGTCAGGACATCCTAAGCATAAGCTGAAAAAGATTTCAGCTAAGGGTGTCAGAAAGGGAAGCTGACAAAAAATGTAAGTGAGAAAAGTTAGCAATAAAAAGGCAGAGCTGAGAGATGCCATCATCTGGGCTTGTATCACTCCCAAAAATTTAAGAACTAAGTAGTTCTGTAGCACTCTGCCAGGAATTGAAAATGACAGCAACACACAAATAAGTGACTGGAAGGTTGTCTTCAGAGCATAAAGAAGAGTGAGCAGAGGAGTCAGGGAAGAACAACACATCAAGCAGCAGTGTGACAGGCAGGGCCGATAAGCACAGGAAGGTGAAGACATGCACTTGAGGAACTGGCCCAAAAGCCTGCTAAATCTTGTGAAGTGAATTTCAATGAAGTCTAAAGAACAGGAAGCAGAGTGAAAATAATTCTTAATCAAACTGGGGAAAGACAAGATAGGAAGGTCTTAAACCACTGCTTGACAGGTTTAGAGATGATGGGTAAGAAGGATGATGTGCCAGGAGCCTGAACCACGACTGCTCACTGACAATGGAGAGAAAGCCACACCTGCTTTGCACAAAGTCACTGAAGAAGGGAGAGAAAGGTTAAGGAGCCAAAATCCTACAGAAGCAGAGCACGGATTATATAAACCTCTTAAGTTCTCTCTGAAGTCCTAGATCAAGACTGGTTCTTGCTCATTAATATTTAATACAACAACACAAGTAAATGCACAGAGCATGGACCGGCTGCTGCTCTCACAAAACCCAAAACAAACTAAAACTAAAAAAAAAAAACCACCTTCCATGCTAGCTAGTGAAGGAAATAATGTTGAGGTCTCAATGCACTTTTTTCTTCTAGTAGAAAAACTGAGATACCCAGTCTAATTCTGGTAGGAGTGAGAGTTATTGATATGGCCACCTATTTGTAGTTAAATTTGTAATGCACATGAAGAAAATAAAGTATTTTCTAACATTCTCCTTTTGCTTGTGCTCACTTATCAGCAGAATGTTCAGATCTACAGTCTTGAGTATCAGCCCAGATATGTCAGACCTGTGCTGCAAGAAAAACTTGCACGTATTTTCTTCCTTAATTTCCATTATTAATATGAAATCTATTTTTCAATTCAGAAGCGAATACAAAGTCTCATCAAAAATAATTAACCAAAGGCAACACGGCTCAAACTAATACAACTAAAATCAGTCATTATTCCTTGTCAGCAAAACTCTCCCTTCATTTAACTTTTAGTGGTACTAGAACTTGGCTGCAGCACGAACAGATGGAGCTGGACTATCAAGTTAAGACTATGCTGAGAAACAGGAAATCATGCTCTCTACAAGACTGAGGACAGTTGTAATCCTGGATCCAATATTTACTTAAATACTGACCTTGAATAACTCAAACTTTTCATCTTACTGTCCCCATCTAGCCCACTGAAGTGTTGTACAGATTTGTTAATGTTTGTACAATACTCTGCACATGTCAAACACAAAGGATTACAGCTATTATGGAACAACTCTCCTAATCCTTTCTGAAACAAGTACACTAACACAGCATTACCATTAAATTAAAATGAAACCCTGAAAACAAGCAGGATGTGAAAATGCCATCTTTTAAATCTTTCCTCTGCACCTACATGTGAAACTCAACTATGGGAATTACTTTTCAAAAACTGGAACATGATAAATATTTTACAAAGAAATCTTTATAACAAAAGCTATGTATTTCTTTAGAAGTTCAAAAGTTCATTCATAGAGATCATCAATCTCAGTGACAACTTCAATTTGTCAGTCTGGCTGCCCTCACCAGTCCATCTGTATTGGACTGTACAATTATATTAGGACCAAACCCTGTGATGATTTCATGATCCCACAGGCCACAAAGCCACGGAGATGCTGCCCATGAGCCATCCAGCAGATAAAGGAAAAGCCACAGAGATCACTCCAGGAAGCCTCCACAGGTATCTCTGCCCAAGGATAACCTTACTTTGGAAACAGCGGGTAGATTTATGCATTTTTTTCAGTTTACATACAAAAATTACTGTGTGGCTCAGCCTCTACTATTTTTAAAGGAATTCTTTAAAAACACAAATAATTGACTGACTGGCACTGAGGCAATAGACTGGAAAAAAATGTTTTACTGTTAAATTATGAAAACAAAAACATTCACTTACATTTTTTTCCCCTTTCACTCCCCTGCAAATTTTAGCATATTTTAATTAGTTTTAGTTACCATAGCTACCATAACCATACTATCTCTGAAGTCAATTTTATTAAAATCCTGAAGTTCATGTTTTTACTGTATGCTAGCTAAGCTTATACAACGTTTACAAGCATAACTGGTGTTAAGTGCAACATAAGGTACTAAGACCAAGAAAAACAACAATAGTGTAGGTCACCTGTAGGTCTTTATGTTATAAAAATAAATTAGGTGACTTCTGACTATTAAGGTGAAGCAAAAAGCAAATGTGACTGAGGAACAAGCAGGTCAGTTAAGAAGGGTTAAAGACAAACAAACAAACAAAAATGTACATTCAGAGTAAGCAGGGTAATACAGGAAAGGAGGAAATTAAATATAAGTGCAAAGTCTTCTTCCACAGATAAATCCCAGCTTTTTAATTAATTTTTACTGGCATTTTAGCCTGGTGATGACATCACCACTCTCCTAAGGGTTACTTCAAACCACTACTTAGCAGTTACATTTTGAAAAGTTCCAAGATTTTTTTGCTGTTGCCATTTAAGCTTTGTGCCAATGTGCCATAATAAGACTTCAACACTGAACGAACAGAAATGACACCAAAAAGACCCCACAAAACTGTGTCTCTGTACAAGTCCTTTATTATCTCAGATATGCTCCTACACTAGGATTAAGAAGAAGGGAAAAAAACCTCCACCCTTCATCTTACATGAGTTAAAAATAAACCAGAAATGGATCAAATACAAAATGAGTGCGAAATTTAGCTTTAAATATTTTTCATGAATACTGCCACACTTGTGTTCAGGACTATATTTAGGAGTGTGAAGTAGTTAGTTACTCTGTTATCCAAAATGATTTGCTGAACACCTCTGCATACAGCCAACTCTTTTACCTGCTGAAAAGGTAACACAGCAGTAATACCTCAGTTAAGTATGTGACAAAGTAGGCCATGCACGTCAAATATCACAGTAAAAGTTATTTTAAAAATGAAAAATAAAAATGCTGTTCTGAACAAGGTTACCTCAGCACTGCCTAAACTGCTGGGCTTAGTTCCTCTCACTGATTGGAGTGGGCCCTTGGCATGGCAAGACCTGATCAGGCACAGGAGGTGACACCACCATTAGGGACAGCTGGACTCGATGCTCAAGGGCAGTGACACAAAAGCTCATCCCCACTACTCCCAAAGCAGCCCAGGAAAAATCAAACCAATTAAAAAGAGCCTGTGAGGAACCACTGGCAGTAATGGGAGGTTTCCCACAGCCTCTTCCTGACACTTCTTTACTCAGGGCAACCCCTGGGATCACCCAAGAAGCATCTGCAGGTGCTTTGACTTTTCCTGGTGCCGTTTCTCCCCAGGTCTCTGTCACACACCATGCGAGCAAGGGGACAGAGATGCCTGGGAACAAAGGGTCAGCTGTCCCTACCACAATGCTTCACTCACCCTGCTGACTGCCCTGGGAAAGGAAATGGGACACGTGGAGCACGCAGGAACATGGGATGGAGCATGGGGACAGTGGCCACAGCTATGGCCTGCTTTTTGTACTCCAACTCCCCAAGCTCTTGGAATGATGCAAGGAGGAGAAAATCCATGGAGAAGCCCAAGACCACAGAAATACCAATAAAAGCTTGGGCTTAAACATTACACATCAAGACAACTTCCTGACCTGAATTTTGTATATTCTTGATATAATCTAAAATCTTATATTGCACATTTTTCACCTATTCCAGAATTTGACTAAGGGGTTTTCCTCCATGAACGATCCATAGCAAAGAAGCTTGGAAACACACTAAGAAGGTGAAATACTCTTAACCTTACTCAAAACTCAGTCCTAGAAACACTTTAATTCAAAATTTTTCTACGAATAGAGATTTTAAATCCTTCTGAAATACACAGTAACTTATCTCACCATGAGCTGTACAGGCTTTTAAAACTAAGAAAAAAAAATCACCTACCCTACTCCAATAAAAAGTGGAGCATAATATTTTTAAAGGGGCAAGAAAGGATAGGGATGCACACAGGTATTAACAATTTGCTGTGGAAGCTAAGGAATTGCTGTGAGAATCTGATGGAGGTATGTTTGCTATGACAGTGTGGGTGGGAAATGTTGAGGGCAGCAGCGAGAGAGCACAATTATTTACTGTAGTCAGGAAAGAACACCTCCTAGGAGAAGACAGTCATTATTAACTTGTTAACACACATAGCCTGAAGTAGGGAACTTTTAGAAGTCCCTGAAACTCAATTCATTCCACCTAATATTCATCACTTTGAAAAGAAAGAAAAAGCTCCAATGGAGTCATCTAAAGATCATGCTCCTATAAGGTGCATATGCTCACAGACAACATTCTGCCAGTGACTATTGGACAGGTGTGGAAAAGCTGCAAGTGGCACATGTGTGTCAAGAAGAGGGACCAGAAAAAACAGCTTTGGAGCATTTTGAGGAGAGGACAGAAAAGAAGAAAAAGGAAAGGTGTGGATGATCACAAAGACAGACTCAAACTCCTCCTGAAAAGCTGTCTGCTATTTTTGTATTCTCAACAGGACAGACCAGCTAACATCACCTCAGGAAACTGCTCTGTACTCAAACTCCAGTCTGCTGAGTTCTATTTTCCATTCAAGAGGCAAGGAAAATTATTTATTTATTACTACATAGCATCAGCTGCTGGTAGCCAAATAGTGAACCTGTTAAGGC
This sequence comes from Daphoenositta chrysoptera, assembly GCA_013397915.1. Classification (NCBI taxonomy): domain Eukaryota; kingdom Metazoa; phylum Chordata; class Aves; order Passeriformes; genus Daphoenositta; species Daphoenositta chrysoptera. The sequence continues at coordinate 557,739 of VZRO01003885.1, forward strand.
ACAAGACATTCACTTTAATTTGCCTTCTGTGGCTGGAAGGTCTAGAACCGAGTCAGGTCCACCCTTCTGGTTTGAGCGCTAGTCTTTGGGTAACTTTTATAAAAGTGGAAGGTTCCCAGGCCAGCACATGCCAGCAGTCTCAGCAGTTCCCAACCACGCACATAGGGACACCAGGGAGGGCACGGCTGATCAGAGTTCATCTACCACTCTTCTCTATCACGTACTACTCACCACAGAATAAAAGACAACAGCATTTATCTCCACAACACGCCAAGTCTCTCACAATTACCTGATGCTCTGAGCATGTCCCAGCACACTTCCCTCTTTTATTTTTCCTTTTTACACTTCTGATGCCTTTACAGCAGCGCTCTCTGCTCTGCAGCAACAACATCCCTCACAACCGCAGTGGCTTCCAACCATCCAACCTCGCCACAAAGGATCAAAGAATTGCTTCTAGACTCTCTCAAACGAGGACAATTGTTTTATGAACTCTTTACACAACCAATGCTCCAATAAAGCTTTGCATTATGGGCATAAACCTGTATTTAGGCCTGTGTGAATTCCTAAATTACAAGGGTAGAAGTTTGAAAGGTATCTAAATTTCTTTAGATATAATAGGAAAGGGAAACTCTTTTCAAAAGAAAAAAAAAAGACATTAATATGGGTCTTGTATCTGTGTTCTTTCTCCCCTCCTTATTTTTTTTTAAGTTGCTAGAAAGGAAAAACAAATGGATCTGTTTCTCGAACTATGATTAACTTCCACTGCATGGACAGTGTTTGATCATGAAAATATATATAAAAAGCTAGAACTTTTCTTACTTGAGCAGCCTTGGTAAGTGGAAGAAAATTGGTCACCATTCAAACTCTAAAAGAACAGGCTCAAAAAAACCATTTTCCCTTACTATTCCTTGTTTGTTGTTTGTTTAATTTAATATCTGTACATAAATTTGATCCTGAAACCTGTTCCTCATGGGGAATTCTTGGACCAAAGCAGTAAATCTTTAGTCATTGATGTATGATTTCCGCAGTTAAGAGTTCCGTCCAAAAAATTCAAAATCAGCTATGTATATTTTAAATATAAAAGCAACTTCATACACATTCTTTACCTTATTACTAGGATAGGCTGGAAACCTTTAGAATTAAAAGTTCTTTACTAGCATGTGAAACATTCTTGCAGACTTGCAAAATTATTCTTAACTAAATAAGCAATTTGTATAACATAACACTTGCAATGTTTGCCATAAAAACTTGTCATAATCTGAGTTGGTCACTATAAAGCAAAAATTGTGCTATGATGTCTTCATGCAAGACCAAGTTTTCTCTCCAAGGTTTTTAACCACAATAAAAACAAACACCAATATTAACATTTTGGGGAGAAATGACAACTTCAGAAGTAAGTCACCCTTTGTATGCAACTTCTGTTGAATTCACCTAAGGTATTGTCACATGGTGCAGCATGGAAAGAAGCACAGAAGGATTCATGTGGTGCTCAGGTGAGAAGTTTTCCAAGCATGCAAAACACAGATCTAGTCCGAATACATTGAGATGTGACAGCTGTAATAAAGATAGCTGTGTGTTTCCTTGTGTTCCTGGCTCAACAGGAGAATTTCCTGTAGAAATCAGAATCTCTGGAGAGCAATTAGTGCAAATCACTAATACAGGTAACAAGTCCTATTCTCTGGAGGAAACGGCATATATTGGTTTGTTCTGGTTCAAGAGACATGAAACAAAGAGAAACTGTACAGAAGAATTCAGGAGAGCACATCTGGGGCAGACACAGGCTCTGCCTGGAACAAGGGAATTGGCAAAATTGAGCACTTCCTGCTGGAAAACTGAGGCAACCTGGTGGGTTCAACATGAGAGACAAGTGTCTATTTCTAAATATCTCTCTGAAGAACTTCAGCTGTGTTGAGGTGGACACGAGGAACTGAGAGGGCACTGCTGCTGCAGTTCCCCGTGGGACAGAGGAAGGTGAGGAACAATGGGATGCCACCTTTGGGAAGAGGCCATGCAAACCCTGGACACAGAAATTGTTGTTTTGCGTGGATCTGAGAGAAAACCTGCAAGAGACACCTCACATGCCCTCCTCTGCCACACACAGGACAGACAAAACGTGGGCTGGCACAGCACAACAAAAATTTAGCAGGAGAATCCACTCCTCTGCCAGACTGCCTAACTAGTTCTCCCGAACTTCTGGAGTTGCAAATACTCAGAAACTGGAAAAGCTTTACAGGGAACTCATGTTTGGCCACTCCTGGTTCTTTCGAGGTATCACTTTATGGCCAACACTAGAAAAATGATAATGGCAAAAGTCACTGGCTGAGCCAGGGACAAACTGGACCACCACCAGGCTAAACTGGCTTAGGAACTGTTAACTTTCAAAAATAAAATTTAAAAAGTACCAGTTTTATGTGACTTTAACACCAAGTTACTCTGTTTAGACACCAGAACTCAGCACTGCCTTCTAAGAGCTCAATGCTGAACAAAAGAGTTTTTAAGCCCATTCCACATTCGGGGAAATAGCCATAACCAATACTTCTCCCAAAGTGGAAAAGTCAGGATGAGAACCCAGTGTCCTCCCTGCTAACCAGACTGACATTTCAAATGGTCATTGCTGTCTTTCAAAAGCCTCTTGGGCAAGTCCACACTAACCAGCAATTTGCTACAACCACCAAACTTCCCTTCCATGTCAACTATGACTATGGCAGCAAGGAAACTACTCAGTCTTCAAGGAAACACTCTGCCAAAGAGTCACTATCTAGGGGCAATGTAACAACAGTACTGTCTCACAAGGGCTGAACTCCTTCAAATGGCCAAAATAGGGGCTTATTTCTTACCATGCGCTTTAATTGGTCCTCTTAGCTTGGAGACATTTGTTATCTTTAAACATGAAACAAACCAAACGTTGCAAGCCCACGCTTAACAAGAGCAGTACCTGGAGGTCTGGTTCCACTACTGCCTTCCAATTTATGAAGTCACTTAAACTAACAAAGCGGACATAAACCAGCACCCCTCAAATCTGGCAAGAACTGCAAAGGTACACAAATGACTCCATGCACTATAAATAAGCCGTGAACGAAAACCTAAACTTTTTT
>VZRO01003885.1:561404-590965 GCA_013397915.1 Daphoenositta chrysoptera
TGCCCCACACACCCCGCACGGTGCCCGCCGCAGGGAACGCCCCTCACGGCCCCTCACGGCCCCGCCGCGCGGGGTGCCCTGCCCGGCCGGGCACACGGCCCGCACTGCCCCGGCACCTGTGCCAGGGGACGGATCCCGGATTCCGACCCCCGGATCCCGACCCCCGGATCCCGACCTCCNGCGGGCGTTCTTGCCCAAGCTCGGCCTCGGGAAGCGCTTTTTGGCCCCAAGTTGAAAACTCCGTGCACCTGTGCGTGCCGTAGAAATAGGTTTTGTTGCAGGGAATCGTGGAGGGGTTTGTGTTGGAAGAGACCTTAAAGATCATCCCGTTCCCACCCTGCTGCCATGGGCAGGGTCACATTCCGCTGTGCCAGGTTGCTCCAAGATCCATCTAGCCTGTCCTTGGACAGGTCCAGGAATGGGGCATCCATGATTTCCCTGGGCAACCTGTACCAGGGCCTCACCTGGCCACCCCAAGGAATTTTTTTTGCTAATATCCAATCTAAACATCCACTCTTTCAATTTGAAGCTGTTCCGCCTTGTCCTGTCGCTACATCCTCTTGTTATTGCAAGATACGCGGAGTCTCTCCCCATCTTTCCTCTTAAGTTCCTCTCAGGTGCTGCAAGGCCACAACAAGGTCAGCCTGGAGCCTTCTCCAGGCTGAACAATCCCAATTCTCTCAGTCTTTCCTCACTGGAGAGGTGCTCCATCCCTCTGTTCAACTTGGTGGCCACCTTTGGAGGGGAAACAGAGGGGTGACACACAGGGGGATTTGTTCCAAGGACTGGGGCAGAGCCAGTGAGCTCGGGGAAAAGGGGCAGGAGGGACCTGTGCGAGGAGAGCAGATCCTTCCTGGCCACACAACACAGAACCCCAGGCTCATCTGCCGCTTGGCAGCAGGACCTGAACACCAGTTTTTACCTGAAGGTCCTCATGGTAATGCAGAACCCTGCACTCCATCATTCTGTGCCCTGGGGATTGCTGGAAGAGCACAAAGCTTCCCCATCCTCCCCCAAAAGAGCACAGGGAGCTGAAAAATGCTGTGCAGGTGTGTCAGAACAAGGCTTAGAGACGGCGCAAATTTTAGCACAAATTCCCAAACTTTTGGAGACCCTCAGATACCGAGTACGGATGTTTTGAGATTCTTGTATGAAAAGGATAATGTGGCAACATTGGTGATGGTTTGGAGCAAGCTCGTACTGCTGTTTCCAGTCCTGAGGTCTGTTTTACCCAGACAGCTTAGGAACAGAACAATCATATGTGGAGAACTATTTAAAGTAAAAATAAAAAGAAAAAAAAAAAATCACGGAATGAGCATGAGGGAGGGGCATCACCAGTTTTTTGTTTGCAAAACACCAACACAAAATGAAACCAAAAAGTATCGTCTTTTCTGGTTTTCATGTCCCTAGGCGTTTGCAGTGCTATCTGTGCCAGTTGCACTGACTAAAACCACACTGAACTTGTTCTTGCTGGTTATCTTTTATAGACTTCCTTGTACATGGGGACAGACCACAAGCTGGAGAACATGGAGTTCAGTTTTGACTGGCACAGGTTCCCAGAGATCTTGTGGAGTTTTCATCCTTGGAGATAACTCAAAAGCATCTGGATATGGTCCTGGGCAACCCCTTGAGCAGGGGCTGGATAAGGCGGCTCCTGAGGCCTCTTCCAACCTCAGCCATTCTGTGAAAGTGCCACGAACTTTTGGTTGTGCCCAGCAGAAATCTGTCTTAAACAGCACATGAAAACATAAGGAATCCATACAGGTGTAGTTAAGCCAATGTAAGTATTTCAGCAACAAGCTGAAATAAACTTCCCATACAGTAATGGCAGCTTTATTATTTTAGCAATTACAGAGTTTTGCAAATACTTTAGTTTAAGATTGGGGATTTAAATGGCAGTACTTTATGTTAACAATAAAGCATTGCCAGACTGGTGTGTAATTACAGGCAAATATAAGTCTGCTACAAAGTATGGATGACAAATGTATTCTAGTAGCGAGTCTGCAAGGGAAATGAAATTCCAGCAAGGATTGTGTTGCTGATCAAACAATAACAGCTGCTGTAGCACTGCTGTCTGCTCTGCCTCGTGTTCCAGGGGGGTACAGGGAGCTGCAGAGAGACGACAGGACAGGCTGATCGCTGGAATTACTCCATGGACACTGGTAGAATCACGTGAAGGACCATTTTGTCCTACTAAGTTCAGTGGCCAGTGAGGGATTGGCTACACTGCCTCCTGCCAGGATTGTGTTCCCCCCACAGCTGAATTCTGTTAGTGGGGTGCAAGGCTGCTGTCGAGGGGAAGGAACTCAGAAAAATGGTAAAAGTGGAAATAACCAGAAACAAAGAGAAGATCAGGACTCAAAAATTAGGTTGAGTTGAAAGGGGAGAGATCTCTTTGTGTACCAAGGAGGCCTGGGTAATTTGTCCCAAAGAAAGAAAACCAAAAGACTTCATGTGAAGGCAACTAGCACCATAGTGGGTTTTATGGCTGGTTGGTTGGTTGGGTTTTTTTCAGGGAAAAGACACACTCTAAACTGATATTTGCAATATTTTACATTTGAATGTTCAATTACAGCAAAGACTGTAAAGATCTTTGTATCAGCAGCAAAAAAATAAAAGGTCTCAAATCCTCTAGAGAGGCCGTTTCACAGTTCTCCACTGAAGGACGTTTTTGGGAACAGATAAGGGTCGGGATGATAAATGCATGTTTACTCTTGGTCCCTTGCACTCACATTGTGCCAGAAGGCATTATAATGCTAAAGAATTAATAATGATCCCATACATTTCTCTTCTGCCTACAAGGAACAGTGTTAATTTCTGGCTTTAAAATCTATAAATAATCTGCACTGGTTAGCTGTGAAGATGAGGAAAAATCCATTAAAGCACGGAATGAAACACAAGTCACTTGTCACTCCTGTCTTTTGGACCTTTCCCATTTCTGCTAATGGTTAGCCAGCTGCTTTAACATGGAGTTGAGCTTGAGGTTTAAAGGTGCAGAGCTATTTTAAAGGTGTAGATTTTAAAACTCATTGTTAAGAGAATTACTGGAACCTCACTGGATTTAAATCCTCGAGCAAGTCCAGCTTTTTAGAAAGAGCACAGCCCTGCTGAGAAGTAAATTGTTGTACTTTCAAAATGCAAATGAAGCCTCAGCTTAGAAAGTAATACTGTCACTCCAAGAGTGGAGAAACCACAAAGCACAGTCCCAGCCCTTGTGGGACTCCTGAGTGGCTCTTTCTTGGAACGCTACTTATATTTTGCTGGTGTTGTTTTTCTTGAAAAGTAAAAAACTGTTCAAGCAAAAGCAGACGCCCGCAGCTTTCATGTGCACTCTGTGTTTTCTCTTAAAGATCCAAAATGAAAAGCTAATAGTTCCAGTAAGAGTTACACAGGTGCTAAATCTCTTTTCATAGTAAAACGTTAAAATTAGGCTCATCATTCACATTACTCCATATTTAGTACCAAGTTCTCAAAGGACACCATATTGACTTTAAATCTGCTAATGAAGAAATTCCCATGTTCTTTTACCGTTCCAGTGGAGGTGCTTCACTCCTACCTGACTATTCAGCAGTAACCATGCATTGGACTACTTCTAGAAATCAAAGCACATTGAATATGTGGTTTAGAAAACTATTGTTTTCTTGTGGATTTATTTGTCCTTCAAGTTCTGCAGTTCTTACACAGTTGTTTTCAAGCTTAAATATACCTTGTAGGAAAGATACAGTCACAATTTTTAAAGTAATACCGTATTGGAAAAATGGTATTAAAAGTCGTACAGGTTAAAGAAGAACTCAGCTAACAGTGCACAAGAACTGAAGACTCTCCAAAGGTTTATGTGTGTTCAGGCACACAATATACTCACAATCTGGTTGATTTTTACCAAGAATATGATCAGTGGAGTGTTCAGAAGACACCTCCATTCCATGGTTCACATTTTTGATCTTACAATGAAGTGCAAGACAGAGTCATTTCCATGTATAAATTAATCTCCCTCTGGACAAAGTCATGTACAGCTTCTAGGTGTTTTGAGAGAGAGGGTGGTTGGAAGGAGGGAATCTACTATCCAGACAGAGCAGGGTAAGCATTCCAGAGGGCTGTTCCCCTTTATATTTTAAAATAAGTTTTAACTCTCAAGACACTGTTGCTACGCTGTGCTTTCAGCGTCAGGGTGATTACATATAAAAATACAAAAAAAAAAAAAAAGAGGTCATGTTCCTGTGTGATCCTAGAAGATGGATAAGAAAATACGTGTCCATATATAATTCCGAAGTACTCCATTACCAAGGGTAAGGGAACCTAGATTACACAGATAAATTCTGAAGATTTAATCTTTTGAAATCTATGGCCTTAAACCATCCTCAGCCCCAATTCCTCAGAGTGATCTAACTTTTCTCAGGGCTGTGGGTAATACTCAATCATCTTTTACAGTAAACTCTCACACCCTCACAGAATATGCTTTCAAAGAAATGAAACCTAAGGAACACTTTATGGGTCCGTTCACATAGGAGACACTTATTTCCCAGCTGGTGCATTCTGTAGCATGAAAAGGTAACAATTAAGCCAAAGTGACCACAGGAGAAGGCACTTTTCTCACTGTTAATGACTGGCTGGAGAAACCGAGGACCGAAGAAAAAGCCAGACAGTCATTAACTGCTGAAAATTCCTGACCTAAAGGTCATTATTACTATTATAAAATTGGAAAATGAAAAAGTAATTATTTTCTTTGGGTTTTTATATGTATTAAAAATATAAAATTCCAGTCTGTGTTGCTGTGGATACTGGTCTGTAAGGTACTTATCTCTCCCATTCTGGCAGGCTATGCACTGGATAGAACTGGAGCTGGCAACCCTTCAGGAATGTGTGCCAGACTGTATTTTCCTTTTCCAAATTACAGGTTAAACGTGCCCACAGAAAGTCAACAGGAACCAGGAGACGCTGCCAGTCAGCACCATCTCTCCTCTGAGAGCAGCAATTCCCCCACCCTCACCCAGCCTTGTCTGAGAGCTGCAAATATCTCTCAAACATCGTGGCTTTCAGCTCCTACCCTCATGTACACCATTCCAAATCTTGCTAAATACCACTGTCTGCACTAGGGCACTGTGCTGTTTTCCATGCTATGAACTCCTTGCCTGGAGAGGAAAGCAGGGAGGGCTCTGTGTGAGCTGGCTCCTGCCTGGGCTCACCTGTAAAAGGCGTCCTTCAGGTGCCATTGCCACCATTTGCAAAAACTGCTCTGGAGACCATACTGCTCCTGCAGCCCAAATGATCCTTATTGCTGCTACCATCCACTGATGCCTTCAGCCTATATATTTTCACTCTAACTGGAAATTTTATTTGAGATTTGCCCTTTCCTTTTATAAACCAGACTTTCCCCTGGCTTTTGTCAGGTGTTTTACTAATAAATGACTCTAAAAGTAGCTTTACTTACATAGATTTTGCACCATGGTAAGAATTTGATTCCTTCTGTACTTCAGAGGAAAAAGTGACTTTCTTTTGGCAAAGACTAAAGTCTTTTTGTAACCTTTGGGCTTCAGAGTAATATCATTACTAGACACTACCTGTGATTTTGTTATGGTGTAGACAATCCTCTAAGTAAGATGGTATTAATGACCCTTTTTCATAATACTTTCATTTAGGTTTTCTATTTTCTTGTCTGTACAGCACTGTTTTGTCTTGAACCAGCATTTATGTCTCATACTGACAGGGAGAATGATCCTGCAGCCCTTTTCTGCAGAGACCTATTCTGCTTGAGAGGTTCACACAAGTAATGTGGGATAGACACAGAAGGAAAGGAGGTCAGCTACTAAAAATGCAGGACTGCATTTTTTCCAAAAAGGTACCTCCACATACACCCACTTTCCTTTGGAAATCTGATTCTAGCAAGAGTCTGGACAAGCTCCAGAGATGGTTCTTGCTGTTTTGGAAGGTTCTGGACAATCAGCAGCTGTAGAAATAGGATTGAGTGAAGACAGAGTCAAAACCGCTTCAAGAGATGTTTTCATGATGCAGTGCTTTTTAATTCATACTCCTGTCATATTCCTTCTAATCCCTTTCAAGGCTGGTTATATTTCAGTATAAAGTGAGTTTTTAGAAAATGTTCCCAGGACTTAGTGCTCACATCTCACTACTTCAGAAGGTAGAGTTTTCTACTTCTCATGAAAGTCACAATCAGAGATGGACCAGCTGCTCTTCTGAAGAACATCAGCTAATATGAGCACATAAAATCCTGTTGTGGAAGGTGAAAGGGAGATAACGGAGCAGGAGTAATCCTCAGAATATTTCAGAAAAGTGCCTTCCTCAGCTGTGTATTGTTAATAATCATGTGTAAATTAAAAGAACAGAAAATGAATGCTGGAACTGCTGGCAAGTGCAAGTGCTCCCTGATCTCAAATCCTTCACTCTGCTCTCTGAACCTCTCCACTCCAAGCAAACCAGACATCTTTATCCTTTATGAGTTACAAATGAAGCTGCACCTGGTCTGCTCAAGTAGGTGAATTAAAAAACAACAACAGAAACAACACACAACAAGCAAATGTGAACTGGAAAGAGTTGCTGTGACCCAGCTCCCAAAAATTCATACAAGGGGGTAACTGTGATAGGCCCTTCCAAAAATTTTTCTAGTTTTTCAATGCAGAGTAATTCCTTTTGTCTCACACAGCGTAGATGATTGGCATTCATCTTTGTTCCACTTACAAGGAAGGTGTTCCCTCAAAATAGAAAATGGCATAGGAAACCGATAATCCAAGATGTGTTTGAAACCTCAAGGGGCTTCTTGCTTTGCTGGTATTTTCCACAAAAGCCTTAGCAACACCTATTGTGCAATAATATTTAACATTCAGGGGAATCAGGATCCTTTTTAACGGGTGATCAGAAAGAAGGGCCCTTCCTAGGCTGTCCCAGAATTCCTCATGACAAAGAAAGCTTTGTTTCATAAAGAAATACCTTGCACTGGAATACCCTAGGGAAAACAGAGTTTGGGTTTTTTTAAACAAAGACTGGAATGTTTGAGCTCGAGGTTCCCTTTAAGCACTCTTCTAACATGAATATTTTTAAGGATGCTCTATCAAGTTCATGCATGAAATGTCACCCAGCCGTTAGTATATTTCTATGCAAATACAGCTGTGAAAGCTAATAACTGAAATCTGCATTTTTTCCACATTTCCAGCGTATTAAGCAACTTCTCATTCTTTCCTGTTTTGTAACTCACATTAGCCTCTTGTATCAATAAAACAAAGCTCAGGCTATATTGCTTCCTGCTTGAATTCCCTGCAAACATCAAAGGTGGACATTTGAATAAGCAATTTAATGTATACATTTTTATTCAGTTCAGTATACTGATTTTCTCCTGGTAGGAATAAGAATTCTGCAAGATGACTGCAGCGAAACACACCATTCAGAATATGAATTGGAATATTCTTGCAACGCTTTTCAGTGAGGATGGTGTGATATTAAGATTAGAATCCTGTATATAATCAGATTTTGATGCTTGTACACACAGTCTGGTATTTCTTTTCCTTTACAAGGTTCATATGCAAAAACACAGCAATCCAATATGTGGAACATGCACTGTCTGCAGATACTACACAGTCCAAACTGATGAAAAAATAATGTCAGGGAAAATAAGAAAGTGTCTGGGGCTCTGCAGCATACAAACTTTGCTAAATTCATCAGAAGTAATTTTACCGTTCTGAAGACAGAAAATATTGCAAAACCAGCCCTTCCAGAACAGCGAGAGCAAACAGGGCTCATGTCCATCCCTATATTAAATCTTGGACTGAAGATTGACTCTTTGGGAGCTGTAAATATTTCTATAATCTTTCAAATTCTCTGATACGATACACACAGAATTTCTTCCAAATGGCCTATATTTTCCTTATTCCCTCTCTTATTATTTACCAGTACATATAAGAGGTAATCAAATAGAAAAGATAAGATAGGTGGGGATTTTATTAGAAGCAAAAGGTGGCACTACTGGGAATATATCACAGTATTTAGGGAACATAAATATAAGGCATACCTTCAGTTTTTATCCAAAAATGCAAGAGAGGAAAGAGCACAAAGCAAAGGAAGTCTGAATTTTTTTAGGGGCTAAAAGGAATCAGCCCAGTTCAGTAGCTCAAGATTCTTCTTCAATAGTTAACTGATTGGGAAATAAGCTAATAGTGCTTTAGATAGATTTCCAGGGATGATAAGTGATGAATTGACACATTTCTTGACAAGTAATGACAGTTCAGTAGACACCATTGTCTGTGCTGCCTCTGACCTGGAGGCACTGTCTAGAATCACAGAATCATGGAATCGTTTAGGCTGGAAAAGACCTTTAAAACCATCAATTCCAACCACTAACCCAGCACTGCCAAGCCCACCACTAAACCATGTCCCTGAGCACCACATCTACACCTCTTTTAAATAACCCCAGGGATGGTGACTCACTGCTTCTCTGGGCAGCCAGTCCAGGCCTTGACAACCCCTTCAGGGAAGAAATTTTTCACGATATGCAATCTAAGCCTTCCCTGGTGCAGCTTGAGGCTGTTTCCTCTTGACTTACTGCTTGTTACTCGAGGAGTGACCAACCCCCACCTGGCTACAACCTTCTTTATGGTGGTTTTAGGGATTGCTAAGGTCACCCCTGAGCCTCCTTTTCTCCAGGCAGAGCCCCCCCAGCTCCCTCAGCTGCTCCTCACCAGACTCTGCTCCAGACCCTGCCCCAGCTCCGTTGCCCTTCTCTGGACTCACTCCAGCCCCTCAATGTCTGCCTTGTCATGAGGGGCCCAGAACTGGACACAGCACTGGAGGTGTGGCCTCAGCAGTGCCCAGCACAGGGGGACAGTCACTGCTGCCACACTATTGCTGGTACAGGCCAGGTGCCATTGGCTTCGTGCCCACCCGGGGACAGCTGGCTCATGTTCAGCCCCTGCTGACCAGCACCCCAAGAGCATTTTCGTGGTCTCTCCAAAACTCACTGAAATCACTCCTGACAGCTCTCATGGGTTTAGTTCGTTTTGGGTTTTTTTGACTCTGTTAACCAAAGGAATTAGAACAGTAGCCATTCTTGCCCTCAGACCATGTAGAAAAATGAACTCAAAGAGAGGTTGGACCTATCAAGGTGTCCAGTGGACCTCAGATAGCTGTATGCAGCTTTACAGTCCAAGAAATCCCACAGAGTTATTGCTTACCCTGCAGGGCTGTCTCAGTACAAGATCTCAAATACCATCTGTGCTCAGTGTGGAAGCTGCCAAAACCCCATCCACAGAAACCGTGGAGCACAGAGTGTTGTAACTCCCATCTTGCTCTGGAGCAAAGACTGAAAAAAGACACCTCCATCTCACTTTAACAGCCTGAAATTCTCACCCCATAATGGTGCAGATATAAAGCTCCTTTCCAAACATAGGCCAAGGGAGATTTCTTTCAAAATCCACCATCAAGACCAACAGGGAGGACACACAGTGATGTCTCCCATTTTTCACTGATAAGCTCCTCGCTGGGACCCCTGTCTGGCAGGTGGGGTGCCTGGCTTTGGTTCCCCCATCTGCCTGAAGGGGTTCAGCCCTCCCACTCTGCACATCCCCTTGTAAAATCCTTTTCTTCACCTAAACACATATAATTCCCTCTAGTCAAAACCCCCAGGAGAGGACTGCCTCTGTCTCCCAGCTCAATGCATTACACTCCAGATGAGTTCTTACTGATCACTTGTAAAGGTAAAAGCAGAGCAAGTAACCAGGCTACTGCAGGGTCGTGTGTTTCTTCCACTGAGAGAAAACTACTTTCAATTTACTTGTGTTCATAGAATTACAGAATGATTTGGGTTGGAAGAGAATCTCTAAACCTTAGAGATTATCTAAAATCACCTCCCTCGACCTGCTGACCACACTGCTCCTGATAGGTTTGGCTTTCTGGGCTGCAGGCACACATGGCCGGGTCATGTTGAGATTCTCATTAACTAACACCCTCAAGTCCTTCTCCTCGGAGGTGCTCTTAATCCACTCTGCCCAGCCTGTATTTGTGCCTTGGATTGCCCCAATCCATGTGCAGAACCTTATTTTAAGAGCACACACGTAAGAGCAGTCACTGTAAATCAGCAAATTTGCAGAACACTTGTTATTCCTCAGTAATTTCTTTAGGGGTCTATGTTCCAGAGAGAAAAGTATTGCTGAAGTGGGAAGTAAAAAATGTAAGTAGCAATTTGAGTTACTCTTAAATACTCAAATAGCTTCAAGGTTATGTTTTCTCTGAAAAATATTCTCAGTGAGTGTATTTGGTGCTCTTGCAGCACATGACATGTTTTAGCTTCTTTGGGGATTTAGTTTTTTAAACCTTCAGGTTTTAAGACAAATGGAAGTGGAAAAAAAGTGTTTACATATGAATGCCTCACTTTAATTGTTTTGCATTTTGGGGTTTATTTGATTGTGGTTGTGTCTCAAATAGCAACACCAATATAAATGCCATGCTTAGGAAGACTAAGAAGAAAACTAGAATTCCCTCTGTCTTAAAATTTTGCCTAAAATGGCAGCTATGTCTCTGAGATGCTGTTTAATTAACATCAGTGGAAGACTGTCAGTAATCAGTATTGCTGAGTGGTTTATTTACTTGGAAAAAATACGGGTTTCAGTATGTAACTTTCATCTTTTAAGTTTAGAAGTTTTGGTACCAGCGATATAATTTGCCAAGTTATCTCTAGGCAATTAAAATATATTCTATCGTTTAACCTTTGGATGATGTATAAATATGCATAGACACTCCTACAAGGCAATTTGTCTGCCAATCTGGAAAATGCTAACGCTGTAGTCAATAAGTCAACAGTCTGCAATATTAAATTATGAAATCAGAAAGAAGTGCAGTTCGCATTCAATCCAGATATAAAGATCCTAAGGATTTCCAATTTTCTGTGTGGGACAATAAATTTCAAAGACGACTGTATTCTGCCCCAATAATCACGATCTGCACAGCGTGTTCAGGTATTGTTGGAGAGATTAAAACCACAAAAACAGAGTGGAACAGCTCAGCATCAGATAATCACAAGCAATTCTATGTCAGCAACAGACAGCTGGAGACATATGCCAACAATATTGCAAAAGTGGGAAAATGGAGATTTTGTGACAGCAAGGACGTGGGTTTCATGCATTAAGCTAAATCTCAACCCAAAACATTGAAATTGTTGTTCACAAGTAACAGCTCTCGTTCACAGTGTTCAGAAAGTCTACCATTTATCATAAGGAATATGTAAAGCACAATTAAACAAGAAAGTATTTGTTTCTCTAATATTTTGCATGTTGAGCACCTGTTTGATTTCAGTGTTACTATCACGGACAAAGAGATCAGAATATTTTTTGCCAGATCAGCTGGAAGAGCTGTCCAGTTATGGACCAGTCTAATGATTTGTGAGAATCTTGTGTGAAAAAGCAGTTAGATGGAATTTTATCTACAAATATTTGTCTAAAGATTTTTGCTTCCAAGTACAATTTAAAAGAAAATGAACAAATCTTGACATAACTTGAGTTATTCTGTTTTTCCCTTTCCCTTGAGTTTCAAGTGCCCCTGTTCTTCCCTGATACTCATTCCCATCTATCCCGGCTTTTGTCTTTCACTTTTTTAAATTAAACATCTACTAAGAAGTAAGTCCAAAAATAAAGGCTGAAAAAATCCCATTATATTTATTGCTGTGAAGCAGAAGAGAGAACAGGGAAAATACTTAGACTTGTGCAGCAGAAATTAATCTACCTTTCCACTGCTTTCTCTCAGAGCCTCTCTTATAGACACATAAAAACCTTTTCTTTCTTTTTTCTGTACTTGACTGTGTAAAAATCAAGATAAAAAATTTCAAGGATCTGAGTCCAAAAAACCCCGAGTTTCCTATTTTCACAAACAATTCTCAGAAAACCCTTTGTATGTTGGATTTCATATAAAAACGGGAAATGGCTTGAAAATATTCATGAGGAAGTAAAAACCATTGTGACGAGTTCACTTCCCCTGCATATGAAGAGCAGTTTCAAAGTGATGTTTTATAGAGGTGGTTGGGCCTGAACCTTTTCTGATTTTACTGTTGAAGCCCTGACTTTGTATCTCGAGTGTTTTGTCCTGGGATCTCGCCACGATTCCTGAAGCTGTGACTCCCAGGGAGCGAGATGGAGAGGAGTGACTTGTGAAGGAGCTCCGGCCCAGGTCCCCGAGGTGTTTGTGTTTTAGGGCTCGGAGCCTGGCACGGATTGAAGAGCCACGTGTAATGCTGGAGGCGCCGACCGAAGAGTTTGAAAAACCAATGCAATAAGAGGCGTCAGCGGGGAATGGCAGATTGATTGCAACAACTAGTGCCAAAAAGTTCTGAAAAGAAGAAAAATGTGGTCTGAGTAAAAGAAATAAAGAAGAAAGGAGGGAAAGGATAGTAAGAGCTTGCACGCCTCCGGCAACTTGCCTGTGGATCGATGTGTATCTGGGACAATTAATCGAGTAATTCTTGTGACTGGTTTTTTACATTGGTGTGTAAACCTTGGTGATGCTGCTCAGTCCAGATCAGGAGGTTGGATTGATAGGATCTGCCCTAAAACTCAATTTACTAAAACTTGAGTGTCTTGGCGAAGCTCATCTTTTGGGTCAATGGAAGGCCAGCACCTCCAGATGAGAGATCGTCCATCCATTTAGGGGTAGGAAGGACCCTTCCCTCCTGAAGTGATTCCTGGTTTCTCAAATATGTAGCACAGACTGGACACGTGGTGTTGCTGTGGCTGAAGAAAGATAGGGTAAGATTTAACCTACACCTTCTCCTTCCCCCCCAGATTAACACCTGAGTTTATGTAGTAGCTTTTTTAAACAAATAAGAACAGAAATTCTAATTTTGGGATGTAGTGAACGATGCTGAGCCACAAACCTGTCTGAACAGAGGCCCAAAGCCAGCACACCCAGCCCTGAGAGGCTGACAGAGATGCAAAGGTGATCCTCCAGCCCCACAGAGCCCATGCACAGCACCCATCTGCTGCCGCAGTGGGATGTGGCTGCAACAATCCTACAGCTGGTGATTAAAACCTGCTTTAACTCATGTTTGGGGTAGCTACCATGCAAAATGCATGGCAGCAGCCTCCATGGTCCTCTCCAGCTGGAGAGCAGCCCATCAGATCGGCACTTCTGGAGGAAAACTAAAGCCACATCACAGTCTCACCTTACCCAGGCCAGAACACTGACTGCTGCAAAAAACATGAATCAGGAGTAAAACAGAGCGCTGAATACATTAATCAAAATGATCGCCGTTGCAAGATCTGCTAAGAACAAAGAAAACAAATCCAAGGAAAAGTTAACACTAGAAACCATTTGCAAGGCTGCACGAGTCAGCTAATGAAATAACTGTCAATTGTAGACATAAACCTTTTGTGCTTTCACACAATTTAAATATAAAGTAATTTGCATTCAGGTATCCAAGTCTCCCTGAAAAAAAGATTAACAATAGGATTCGCTTTCTTTCTACAACCTTTTTTCTCCCTCCCTTCCCCCCAGGGGTGGCTCTGATAAGGTCACCTTATTAATGCAGATCTCTGTTTTTCAGAAAGCAGCCAGGAGTTTAACTGTTTCACTGTGAAATGATCTATGAGATGAGAACAGTCCATTTTTTATCCTTGATTGATCATTTCAGCATGTATAACAGCAAATCCTAAGGGACACCACTCAAATCCCTGCCTCAGAATGACCTAGAGACTCAGCTCTAAAAAGTGTTGCGCTCCACTACACAAAATCCTTCAGCGTTTTTTCTTAACTTCGCATTTTCCACTGAACATAATAAAGTTGCCTTGCATCATTACAGTCCCCTGTAGAAAAAAAAAAAACATCTTATAAATAAGTAAAAAGTTTTAACGGCTGAGAGTTGGGTGCCACTACCGCCAGCTGAGGAACTGAGGCATCAAGCAGTTAATGCCTTTTCCCCAGACACAAAGGCAGGAGCAGGTCTGTGATCTCAATTCAGGTGTCACGGCTTCTCATTTCCTTCCCTGGCCACCAGACACCTGTTTCCCTGCTCTTAATAGCCTGTGATGGGAACTGCCTGGTGCCAAAATCACAGGCTCTGGCTCCTATATGATGAGTTGAAAATAGAGCGATTGCCCTTTATTTTTTTCAGTTATTTACTGTGTCTAAGCTCTATCTCAGTTCCATTGTTGGGTCATTCTTCTCCATTCTGTGCGCTTCCAGCCAACTAATCTTCATTTTGCTTTTTTTGATGACTTTATGCTGACATATACAGAGACCTTAAATAAATCATTACGAATATAAATAGCAATGGCTGGATTACAAAGGATTCTGGAACACTTGTGATAGTAAATTAGCAGGCAGGCAAACATACAGCTGCCAGCAGCTGATGTAATATTTTAGAGAATTGTTTTCTAGATTGCGTAAGGGAGAATTGTTGTCCTTTGAGCTTCGTTCTCGGTTTCTTTCAATCTGTCAAACAGTTCAACAATGTGATGCTCACACAGAGTTCACAGAGAAACAACTTATAAATCCCAAATATCGTATACACAGACCAGGGAAGATGCAAGTCTGAGAATTTAGGGAAAAAAACTCTACAGGGATACTCTCTATTGCTAACAGGACCCCAACAGATAGATATTATATCCACAGAAAGAGCTTCCACATCAAGGAACTTTTGTCACAAATTTCCCCCTTTTTCCTCCTATCCTTTCTTCATAAACATTAAACTCCAACAGGCTATTGTATTATAATAGTGCAGCCTCTAAATTCCTGTAATCAACTGATGGAGCAACATTAATTATGGAGACTTAGTACAGGCCACACGCATCTTTACATCCCTTTATAAAATGCTGACACACTCCCCATCTAAAAGGGATTACAATCACAGAGGATGATCCTGCAAATGCCTACTATTGAATGTAGCATTTGCTATCATGAGTAAGCCCACTGAAGCTACCAGAAACTCACATGGCCGGAAAAAAAGCTCTGATTCACATATATGACTAACAAAGATACTCAGACCACAACATTTTCTATCTGACTATGCTTTTGCAGTCTGAGAATTAGAGGGTTGATGTTTTCAGACTTGGGAATCAGGCCGGGACAGCAGGCTGGCTGTGAGATGACGCAGGTAAGAGGGGCAAGAATGAATAGTGGTCCCCCCCAGAAATAAGCTTAAAGAAGGAAGACAAAATTTGGGAAGCTGTGTCAGGAAGGCATTGGATATTTGTGTTTTAATGACGATGAAGTTGAGATGGGAGGGGTACATGACGTAGAAGGGATACAGGAGATAATAGCAGAGATGTACTAAAGACAAGATTTGGATTAAGTGGGATTTAGCCAGCAGGGACAGAAGGCTCAGCACTAATATCGAAAAGATGGGGAAGCAATAAAAGGATCCAAAGAGCAAGAGGCTTAGTTGTGAGCAGCAGGAGAAGTGATTCTTAGCCAATCCATTGCACTTTGGTAGTAGCTGTTGCTCCAGAGGCAGCATACAGAAGGTGATGTCCACAAAAAAGTCCCATAAAACTCCCTGATTGCAGCCAAGAGTCGGGTTCCTGATCCTGTGCTGGTTTGGCGAGCCAGTCTGTGGTGTGAGTCATGCAATGAGGCAACCCTACAAAAACCATGTAAAAGTAGCTCATGCAGTGAGTAGCCTGAGCCGGAATGCCCTTGAATTGAAAGGAATACTCTGTTCCCTGGCACAACATGTAGCTAACTGCCTTTCACTTGTCTCATTTGTAGAGAATGATTTTTGTCTTTGGCAGCGATGAGTGGCACATGTTGGAGGTGTTTTGCCTAAGGTGTGTTGTTTCATTAGCTGAATGTTGCTTAACAAAGTCTCATCATTTCGGAAGGCACGCTATAATGAATCATTTGCAGGTTATCACTGATGGATACATAAAATCCACTGAAAGCATCAACTGTCACTCAGCAATAGCATGGCCTGAATATTTATTACCTTTTATTTACTTTATGTCTATTCTGTATCAGGAACAGGTAAGAATTCTAAGACACGTTAAAAATAATTTCCTCTGATAAACATCCACAATGTTAAAATCAATCTCTTTTCATCCCCACCCAAAACAAAGCAATTCCCTCTCCTCCTACGCCCCAGTATTAGTAAAGGCCTGAGTTTAGGGAGAGTTCTTGCTACAGTCCCTGGCGTTGGCCAACTCACATCCTTCCACATGCAATAAAAACCTCCCTAAAAACTCACCATTAGCATGCAACGACCCAGGGACAGAATGAAGCAAGAAAGCAAGATTAGTGTAACAATGATTAGCTTTAGTGTAGAGCATTATAAGGTCAAATTTCTGGTTGCTGGTCTGGGTGACTATTTTTACAGCAGTGTAACTGAGAAAGGGGCTGCTGACTATTCTCAGGTTTGTTTTAAGGCTCTTGGTATGCCCAGTGGGAATGAGAGCCTTCCCAACAGTGACACCACACAGGGCTGGATTTACCTTAGTTTTCCAGAATAAATTCCTGCCTGTTGAATATTAAAGATACACCTTTAATTCCAGGCTATGTAAATTCTGGTGACATTACTATGAAAATCTTATACTTCCCAAAGTAATTTTTTTTAAGGCTGTTAGTACATTACTGAGAGATGGGGGTCTTTGGGATTGCACAGTCTATGCACAGCCACTTTGGGATGACACACCAAAGAGAAGTATGGCTGGCAAATATGTAAAAACAGCAATGACAAAAATACTTTTAAATTACTGCAAAATACAACCTGGACTACAAACATGTCTCTTTTAAGAGAAGGAATGAACGCTTGTCTTCAATTTTGTTTTTTAAAGAATAAACTAAATGAGAAAGGGATTAATTAGGATTTTAAGGTAGCTCAGAATAATTGTAACACTGCAGCTAAAGGGTTCTTAGTCTTCACTTTGCAGCAACATGAACTTCCATAAGCGTGGGATGACAGGTATAAACCCAGGAATGGCAACAGCTCAGAACACAACAAGGCTGCAAATAGGGAGTGCTCACAGCAAGCTTGGATCTTGAAATATAAAGGCTTCCTGCAGAGACAAGGAAGGTGGAATGGTTGCACTTTTTGTAATAAAATACATCATGTGATTCATATTTCCATCATCAGGTTGTTTTTTGGTTTTGTTTGTAATTTGCATGAAATATCCTGAATTGAGCCTGCATTTCATTGAAGCAAATAGGCTAATTTTTTTAATGACCTTCACCTGCTGCTTATATACTGGTCTCTTAGGTCCCAAAGGGATTTGAGGATAATGGGAAAATTAAAACCAAACCAAATCAAAAGAACAAGCCTAACTGGATTAAAATAAATAAGCCTACATATACTGTCCTCAATTATCGACAACTCTTTGGATTATTACTTCTGAATAGAAGCTGGCATGCCCCCATGTGATGCACTAAAGCAGTTTAAAGCTGATCCAGTAATTTAAGGGCTCAACTCCTTCCTTAACATAAAACTAGAGTGTTTTGATTTGTTGGAACTTGGGCAATTAGTAATGATACATTTGCTGACAGGTCTTGAGCAGGAACAATCACAAACATCGTACACTCGGTACAAGATTTATTTGTCAGAGTGCATGCTTTTTAAATCTGAGTAAAAATGGATTTTGTAACCTGATTGAGATTAATTAAAGGTATAACACGGGGAAGGAAAAAAATGACTCACTGCACATTTATTTTCAGATCATTTTTCACTGGAAAGTTTGCAGGTCTAACGAGCAGAAGCTACTGACACAGCGTGCAAATGGTTCTGCTTTCACATCAGAGAGAGAGAGGGATTTTTTTCTCATTTTTCTCTTCTTAGCTTGTCTGAAACCAGGTGTCCAGCCCATGAGGTTCCTGCCAAGGCATCAGGGAAAAATGTGTATTTCTGAGGAGAAGCTGACCTTACCTACTTCAGGAAAGAGTAAGAGTATGATTCTGGAAGGTCTGGGAAAAAAATCACTGTATGAAATTTCTCAGAAGTCAGCAGGCAAATATAGAAGAGCTTAAAATATAAATTTGCTCATGTGATTTTTTAATGCTTGAGTCTATAAACACCAAAGAAGAAAAAGAAAATTATGTAAATTATATGGGCTTCAGCAAGAGGTCGCAGGCTGCAGTGTCCCAGTGCAAGCCTGTGGCTTTATCCACTTCTCCAAAAGGCTCTTTGTACAACTGCAGCTTTTGTTGTCATTTAAAACAAAACAAAAAAATGAACCCCAATATATTTGTATTTCATATTATTCAGCTATTGTAAACTGATGCTCCAGGAAGGGGCTGAAGTGACACCGGTTTACCCCGTGCAGATCTGTCCCATATCAGTGCTCCAGTACAGCCTGGTGCAGCTGGTGAGCAGGGTCCAACCTTGAATCCCGTACCCAAACCTCTGCTTTCTCCCTGGAGAAGCTGGGGAACAGCTCTGCTGCAGAAAACTCCTCTCACACAGGTGGTCAAGAGCCCTCAGCCCCAGAAGCAATAGTGCCCTAATACCTTAGAGCAGCAGCAACCTGTCTTTTTCTTGCAAGCAAGAGCAGACATTCCATCCCCTTCCTCAAGGAACATTTTCTGTGGGACAACACAGGAAGTTCATCAAGGTAACTTGGAGGGGTGAAAGGCTGGGACATGGTCCCTGGGGGAGATGCAGTGGGAAGTGAGTACCAAACCAGCCAAAACATGACTGGTTCTCTTGTTATCCAGTGGGAAACCCAGCAGAGATTTCAGGGCTGAACATGATGCTGTGAAACATCAAAATTATCAGTTGTGTCCAGACCTAAGAACAAAATATTTGTCAAAATATTGGGCAAAACTTCAATGTTAGAATGGGCAGCTAGAAACAAGGTAAAAGGACATGTTTTTAAATGCAATGTAACTCCTGAAGTTCCTTCAGGTATTTTTACTCAGTGTCTCAAAGAGCTTGTTAACAGAGAGACTTCTCAGAGCCTGCACCATTTCCATCCATGCCACTGCCCCTGCTCAAAGGGCCAAGTCCTCAAAGCAACACGTTTGAACAACAGAAATTGATGGAAAGTGAAAAGAAAGTTCAGTAGCCAGAGCTGCTGCTCATGCTTGGTTATTCTGGTACTGCTCTCCTGGGAACACTGCTCCCAGCCAGCCTCTGCAGAAAGGGACTCTTGCTACCTTCCAGCCAGGCCAGAAAGGATAATCTATCTGAGTGCCTGTGAAAATCACATAATCCGTTTCCATCAGGATTAATATCCAATGTCACACTAGTCTGATACATACAGGATGAAGTCTGACACTTCTTGTTATAAAGGTCATGCAAGGAAACAATCTCTGCCATCCCCAAAGCAGAACCCATAAGTGACAAATTTCCATTCCCCCTCTGTGTGTGTTAAAGAGGCAATCTTCATCATCACCATTTTTGTTTATTCCTGGGAACACTTTCCACCTGGTGAGCCTAGAGCCTGCATCTGGCTAGGTTTGTTCCAGCTGCAGCAACAGTTTAATCGGAGCAGAGCAAACACAGCATCCCTTCTTTCCCGTGTGGTTCAGCTGCTGCCTGTCCCCCTGCAGAGATACCCGTTGTGATTCTTGCAGGAGAAAAATGACCCATTTTCAGGTACACACAAAGAAGCATTACAAAATAAACCAAACTGCTGCCTGCACTTCATCACGGGTTACAGCGACCTCATCACCTGCAGAAAATGTGTTATTACATATATGAGACAGATCATAACTGAAAGTTGGAGGCTCAGTAGTCATAAATTCAGGCACAACCAGTAAGGAAATGTATTTTTCCTCGTTCATTTTTAGCCAACAGTATGTGAACAGCAGTTTGAAAAGCTGGTGAAGCAGGGAGGCCTGGAACAACTACAGCACATTCAATCGACAGAAGGACGGGATCAGGTCTTGTTATGTATTCATCTTATTCTACCTTGTTAAAATCTAATCCAGCTTGCACCATCTTCAAGACCTGGAGCAGGCCCAGAAGAGCAAATCAAGCTTTCCTAGATGGCATAGAGCAGGCAGGTCCTGCCTTCTGGGATTATTAAAAGATCCCATTTTACATCTTAACCCTGCAGGCAGAAACAAGTCTGGAAGTCACCTTACATGAAGAAACGAAGGAAGGTGTTACATCATTAAAAGCTAGGCTAGTATTTCTAAGTGGAGGCACACACATTAACTAATTGAATCACTATCTTCTTATCTTGGGGAGCCAGGCTGCTCTTACTCCAGATTAAAATGCAAATGTTCACCATCTTTCAAATAGTAATGTAAATTTGAAGTTGGGGACTAACCTTTCTGTAAGCTTTAACTGCTCTCTCTGCTCCCCAGGCTTGCAAACAGTGTTATTGTGATTGCTCAGGCTGCTGAACCCAGAATGTCTATCCATACTGGTATTTTGCCAATTTTTGCCATCTTCAGCTTCAATGTTTTACAATTTTTCATAACAGTTCAATATTTCATAAACAATGTACCTTAGGAAATAATAGGTATACATACATCTTACTGATAGTATAGGCATCAGCTTACTAACAGCCTTTCATAGAGACCAAACAATTCATAATAAATTACAGAATTAGGAAATAAGTTATCCAGACTGAGTATCCTGTTCCTCCCCCTTCATCATTTTCAGGGATTCTTTCACTGGTATCAAGCTGAAAATACCACAAAAAAAGTATTGTAGGACAGGATTAAAATTCAGAATGAGAATGACAAATTGGAGAAAGAGCCTGATGAAAAAGTGGTGACAGATCAATAAGGACAAGGTTATACATTAGGAATACCTAACTGAACAAATACAAGCTACAAGACGACCTGAGAGAGAGATTTTGTAAGAAACTGTGACATATCTTAAATCAGAAACTCAACACAAGTCAACGGCATCAGACTTTACAAATGAGTCAAATATGAAATACAGGATTTGATCTGCCCACTCTGTTCAGCTTTTATCCTGCCTTAGCTGGAGCAGTGAAGAAATTGTTGTGCAGGGAGTCCAGGGCAGAGCAAGGGCTTGTACAGAGGTGACACACAGGGAATGGCTGGAAGGAGTGAGGTTGTTTGGTCTTGAAAAAAGCAAACTTCCGATGTTTAAAAGTCTGTTGTGGAAAAGGAAAGAAATAATTTATTCTGTTGTGGAAGGGGTAGAAGCAATGGACCTCTTAGATCAGCAGGGTCAGGTTAGTTCAGACACCAGCAGACTGCTCTGACCTGAGACTGCAGGATGGGGATGGGGGGTCTCTGCCCCTCGAGGTTACAGAAACATCCCCCAAGCACGGTGTGTGTGTTTCCTTGGCTTGGGCTGGCCCAGACAGCAATCCAGGAATCTCCTGGGACAGCTGTCCCAGCCTTTGTGGCACAACCTCTGGTTAGGATAACAAAAGGGTGCTAACACAAAGGAGACAACTGCCAGCTACACTCTTCTTGCAGAATTCCAGAATTACACTGCTTATTCCAGAGCCCAGACACCCGATGGGATGAACCGTGGTCAGGGTAACAGAAGGGTGCTAACACAAAGGAAACAACTTCTAGCTACACTCTTCTTGCAGAATTCCAGAATTACACTGCTTATTCCTGAGCCCAGACACCTGATGGCACAATCCCTGGTTAGGATAACAGAAGGGTGCTAACACAAAGGAAACAACTTCTAGCTACACTCTTCTTGCAGAATTCCAGAATTGCCCTGCATATTCCTGAGCCCAGACACCTGGCGTTTCAGGGCAGACCAAAAGCATGACAGAGAGATGTTTTGTGCTGTGTTTTGCCTGCAGCAAAGCCAAACACAAGGCTGTGCCACAGGGCCATGCACACCCCGCAGCATGGGAGGGCACTGTCCCAAAACCATGGGGCAGAGGAGTTGAACAGGCTCCTCTGGACACTGCTGGGCTGTGCAGGCTGTGGAGTTGGAGCTGCCCAGCAATGTGGTCACACCAGTCCCAGGCTGGGAATGCATCCCGGGCTTGCTCCCGTGGGAAGGGCAGGTGAACCTCGTGTGAGACAGGCTGCTCCAGCAGGAGCAAGCAGGAGGAACATAAGCATGTGGACTGAAACAATAAATTGCTGCCAGATGTGTCTACTCCTTTTATTTAGTCAACAACAATCCAGCTTAGTATATTTGCTGTGAAAGAGGGAGAGAAAAGCTGGCAAAACCAAAATGAACTCTGGAGGGGGAGAAAAAAAGAACCTTTTTTATGGTTTTTTTTTTTTTTTTTGTGACCCATATTTTTAAGCATTTATTCACATTGACTTTTTAAGGGAGAGAAATACACATAATTTGCACTTTGGGATAAGTTGAAGGTGTCCATGCAATTTCATGGATGGCAGAATACCAATTTTGCTTAAATGATAGAGTCCCACCACATGTCTCTTATTTAAATGACCTGAAAATAAGAGATATGAAGGCATAAGCAAGAACAGAAAATGAACCTAAATATATGAAACTAGTGCATTGTGTGATTTCCTGGTGTGTGTTTCACCGTGAGCACCAAGCCCACTCTTGGACATTGTTATCCCTGGCATTAGCCCCCTTTGGAGTGGTCATCCTCATCACAGGAAATCCAGAGTTCTGCTGGGTGTGTACAAAACAGACAAACACTTAGGGAAAACTCCTGACTCACTAGCAAAGCCAGGAGACAGAATTTTTGTTCATAAAACCCGTACTGTGTTGGAAGAGCAATATAGCCCTTCTGTGGGACCCACGGCACAATAAAAGCAGCAAAAGCTGGATGCCATCCAGGATTCCCATAGCATTTGAAATGTTGGCATTGCAAGAATTTTACTTCCGAGTTGCAACAAACAAATGAGGACAAAAAAAATTTTAAAGTATTTAAGAGTGAGGTGTCCTGAGGACAATAATACCAGATTTTGTTTTCAAAAACTGAAATATTTAGGTTTTATATCATAAAAAAAAATATTTCAAACTTAGCATCATTCCATGTTTTCTCTCAACTTCTTCAAGTCAACTTTGGTTTCATCTACTTTAACTCCTCTTCCCCTATTTATTTTCTTTGTTTTTTATACAGTTTCCTGAGATTCTGCTGTGTCCTCTGTCGCTTTTCCTTTTCCCATTTCTCGGAGGAACAGATGGTAGAAAGTTTTAATACATTTTCCCCTGTATCTTCCCCAGTAATTACTCTGAAAGCAACTGTCCATCTGAAATGCCACAAAGCCTTCAACATCAATGTCCTTTACCTCCACTTTGCCCAGGTATTGTCTCCTCTGAGCTTGTACTCTCACACCTCCATGAAAATAAAAAACTTCTCCTGGTTATTAGGCAACACCTGACTTCTGAATGAAGTTCCTTGACATCCAAATCAAACTGGGGTGTTTGACTCCCAACAACAGCACCCAATGGGCTGCTCTTACCCAGGATGTCGCTGTCTTCTCAGTTTTTTAGGTCCCAGGCACATCTGTCCATCAGTTCATTGCCAGCCCTTAATCTGAGCATAACTCTACCCACACATCCTTAATGCAAATAACTCCTTAAAAATACTTTTCCGAGAAAGTACATCAGTGTTAGTCCAGAGAAATAAATGACAGAGGCAAACATGTTTTGAAAATTCAGAGTGAGTGAAGTGTAACCTCCTCTGCTTGGAAATTTAATCATCATGAAATTCTCTGGCATTGTGTATCTGTATTTATAATTCCCATATAGGATCTCTTTCTGTTTCCACTCACCTCAGTGGCGTCTGGGTGGGTTCTGAGACCTTAACTTCCACCGAGAAGAAAGCAAATGTTCATTTAGCATCAGCCAAAGCGGCAGGGCACGAGTGTCATCCGTCACACTGTCAGTGCTTAACTTGTTCCACTGTGCAGGGCTCATTCTGTTGTGTGCCAAGTGGAATCCCACTTCCAGATTGGATCATTTCATACACAGCACCTTCCTCAATGCCCAGGGGGCCAAACCTGTGTGAGCTCTGACTCAGGAGAGGTAAGACATGAAGGATGGTGCCTCACTCCCCGGCCAGGAGGCTGCAGTCAGCAGCTCTCACAAATGAATCAGTGCCTCATTTTTCCTGCACATTCTTTATTCACTGTACAAGTGTTTAATAAAAGCTTTGCAGTAGTGCTTTTATTTCGCCTAATTCTTTTTAATTTTCCTACGCTTTAATTAGCTGCATTTAATTCACACAAAATAAAGTATTAGGTTTGTGCTTTCCTTTGGGCCAAGTCATCATACTTCCAGGAATCATTAAAGTACACATGGGCCCAGCAATGTAAACTTACTTGTAATATTAAAAGGACTATTTAATAAGAGCAGTAACTGTTGATTTCCTTTCCAGATTTGTCACAGTTTAAATGCTGAAGGTGAGTAAATAGTATATTTCATTACAGACATTATTCTGACATTTGTTCAAATAATATGCTTTGTTTTGTATGACCTTAAGAAAAACAAGTGCCTTACTTCAGAGCAGGATACATCCCTTTGACTTTTAAAGAGCAGCAGATTTCCTCATGGTTCAGTACTAAGGCATCCTTGTGCAATTCCACTGTAATTAGTTCTGAGTTTGGGGGGCTTTTTGAGATTTCTTAGTTTAGTTTAACTATATCATCTCTGTGAGCTGAAAAGTGGTTGCTCTGGTCATACTGGAAGGAAAAGTGTGTTAAGCAGTGAACAGCAGTGTTTTCAAGAGTTATTCTATTTACTGAGATAAAGGAGTGCGTTTTGTAAAGCCACCCTGACAACAGCACCGAGCATTTCTGCTGCACTGAAACACCGACCCATTCCTGGGAGGGGGAAAAGTGCAAAATCTAGAGGGTTTATCAAGTATAGAGGGGCAATTCAGAGCAAACTAGGACAACAGAATCATCCTGTTAGGCACTGCACAATGAGCACAGAAGAAATTTCATACGCACATTCTCTAATTGCTCTGAGGGAAAAATAACCTGAAATTGAACAGTCCCATATAACTGAGAAATCAGGTCTTTTCCTGAATTCCTTGTTGAAAAGGGTGGTGTGCCGTGACTGTGCTGCTGTTGCTGAGTACATTAGTTGTGGCTCTTGCACACAGCCCCAGCCCTGCAGCAGCACTCCCTGTCCCCAGGTCACTCGTCCTCTCTGACGCAGAGCAGAGGAGCAGCCCAGAGCTTGAGCCAAGGGCTCAGTCATCCTGAGCACTGCAAACCCACCCAGCAGTACCATCCATCACCCTGCAAATAAATATCCCAGCCCCGTGCTCTAGCAGATGGAGCACAGCGCTCGCCTCGCTAATCAGCAGAATATAATTCACCTAAACTCTCAAACCGAGTACGTTCTCGCAAGAGGAAATGACTCAAATTCACCTACTGTTTTTCTGAAGAAGTACAAACCACAGAGGGGAGCGTATGCCTTTGCTGACAAGAGCTCAAAGGAAAATACTGAAAATTAGGGAAAGACAATGAACAGAAAGCCCCATATGTTGTGGGGGAAAAAAAGAATAAGCTGACGTGCTTACCAGCTTACCAAAATATAGACTTAATTTACTTCAAGAATTGAGGTATTTTCTGTATTTTAGTTTAAACAGCAGAGAGAAGGTACTGTGAGGCAGATTTCTGAGCTATTTAAACATAAAACTTCTAAAAAATTGTAAGTTTACCAGTCTGAGTTCCGTTTGCATTTTCTGGCTGTTCACATACTCTTAGAATATGCAGCAACTAAAGGTGGGCAGCAAGAAAGGAACGTGGGGAAAGGGAAATGTAAGTAAGTTTAAAAAATCCAACACATGAATATTGTTGATTTGGAAACAAAATGAAAGGCAAACCCAGAAAGGTCCAAACTCTGAAAACAGATTGCTAGCCACAAAAAAAAAAAAAAAAAAAAAAAAAAAAACACCAAAAAAACCCAGGTTTCATGTGGAAGCTTCTTTCCTATTTCTTCCCAATTCTCAACTTTTCAATGCCAGCAGTTCATTCCATGGGGTACCATTGTTCTTTCTTCCCTGGATTCTCGTATTTCTGTACCAGGTAATGCCAACAGGCACCTGTCAGATGCTCAAGAGAGTAAGTGAGCACCTCAGTTCTTCTCCCCATGACCAGCAGCTGGTATCTCAAAATCTCCTGACCCAGGCTTTGGGACTCTTGTGCAGAGGGAAGTCATCTAATGGTGATAATTAAAACAGAAGTTTCTACCCTGCGTTACACAAAATGAGACAAATCAGGAAGGTGCTCCCTGTGGGTATTGTTCAGTATCATCTGATCACCCCCTATCTGCTGAGACAAATGAATTTCTAGTAAAAATCATGAACTGCAGGAACATCAAAAAATTCTGCAAGTAGAACATTCCTAGAAGTGCAGAAATTGCTTTTGACCTTGAAAGGGAACTGTTGAGAGCAAAACTGTATAAAATTCAGAAGTCAGGAAAGAGCCTGATTTGAGGAATCCATACATCTGAGTGACTGGCAACTTTACAAAATCAGCATTGTAGTAAGTCACTCACACAAAGGGCTCGGTGTCAGCCTGCAGTGTGTGATCCTCGGGAAGAGGAGAGAATTCCACCTGGAGGTGTGCTCAAGGCCAATTTACAGCCCTATGTTAAGGACATATTTTATTTAACTGAAAATATGGTATGAAAAGCATTACCTTGCCTTATCCAAAGAAGTTCTGTGCAATGATTTGTCTGCTTCTCCTACAGTATTTTAATGAAAATGCCATTCTGTATATTGGCTTATTACCTTACCAGGACTGACAAATTAAAATGACACATAGGTCTTGTGTGTGTGCATGTACACTCCTACCTGAATTTAAACCTTTTTGTAAAACTAACGTGAAATTTGCCTGTTTCACAACAATTCCTGTAACAATGGAATTCTGTTATCCTGTTTATCTAACCTTGATACAAATAAATTTAAAAAAAAAAAACAAATAACCTGATGCTTCAAAAGAACCAGTTATTCACAGACAGACAATTAGGCAAATTTGAACTGTGGGAAACCTTTAAACTTTTGAAATGAGAGCGAGCTGAATCCTCCTTTAGGCAGCCTGCAGCTTTCAGCCAGGCTTGAAACACTGGTGGGATAAACTGCCACCAGACTGGAAATGGCTCAGAAAGAGCTGGAAAGTGAGATGCCAAGAGAAAAAAGGGACTGCACAAGGTGGGAAAGAAAGGTCATGCTAGTGTTGGGGAAAGACCAGGAGAAATTTTTGAGAATGTTTCTCTTTGCACATGAGCCATAATGAGCTGGGTGTAAAGCTGAAGGGCCAAATTATGTATTATGAAAGAGTTCTAAATGACGGAACATATGCGTTAACATATTTCAAGTGATATGTTTTAAAAACATTATCAAGCTTTTATGCACATGTTGCATCGTTCAGCTCCTAAATTCTGCTGCGAGATCTGTGGGAGGAGGTAGCCTGCTTGCTTTGATTCCCAGCCTTCACTTTGTGTGCTGCCTGAACACACTCCCAAATGTGCTTGGAGAGCAAAATTAACCCCTGACGTGCTACCACACAACACAGTTGTGTGCTATCTGCTTGTTCAGTGAAATAAGGAGATCTAGGGCCTATTGCTTCATCACCAGGTAACTCAGAAATTCCTGCACTGCACTTATGGGAGACCCAGAGATGGCTGTACAGGTGCCCTTTTTGCCAAACTGCTCTAGAGTTATATTAGGAAATAACATATGTGCACAGGAATGTTTTAAGGCGTTTTATATTTATTTTCAACCTCTTTATATGCTCAGAAAGGAAATACCCCAGACATCTGAAAGCACAAAGGGCAGTGAATGTTAACCCAGTCCTGATGTGCAGTTCCTTTTTTGCTCAGTGCACCCTCAACCCGACTGCTCAAGGGCAGGAGCACTCCCCTACAGAAACACTGCTCACGCCGATCCTAAAGCACACTGACACACACAACTGGTATTCATATCGAGCATTTCAGCATCAATTATGGAGATCAAGGGGTTTGTTTGATGAAACAGCTTCAGGGGTCTGGCAGGTATTTACTGTACAAGTCAAATAAAAGACATCTGAGAGCTGCAAGAGCACCAACCCGCAGCGACAGTGGGGCAGGACGCACAAATTGGCAACGAAACTGCAATGATTTGAAACCCCAAAAATGGTCATTAGGGATTTTAGGATAGAAATAACTGTACAAGAAAGCCATGAATGCCAGCCTCGTTTTGTCTTTAAACGGGCACTCAAAATAGAAAGTCTAATGTACTTGAAGGAAGCTACAAGAAACTTGACGCTTATGTGTAGTGAGTGGGTTCAAAGAGAGAAGTTGTGGTTACAGCAACAGGCAGTGGATTTTCATGTTAGCAGTTGTTGCAACACCACGAGATTATCAGTGTTGGGGAAGAGTGATCTGACAACTGAAAATGGGAAGAGAAGTGGCAGCAAGGTTAAGGCATGGTCAGTACTGTGGAGAAAAGGGCTCTGGCTCCTGTCTCAGTAATTTCTTTGCTAGCGTTGGTGGAAGTAGAATAGGGATCTTATCTGCCACCTTCATTTTCCGAAGGTTTTGTTTCTCTTATGAGTAGGAAATTTAGGCTGGTATGTGGCTGAAAGCAAGAACTCATGAAAATAAACATGAAACAAACGGAACACCCCAGATGTCTGTGGTTTGACCCGGTGCAGCACACGCTGCTGGAGCCTACAAGGAGAAGTGATGCTGTGCCCAGCCCTGCTGACCCTCCCTCTCCCTGAGCAGTGCCAGTCAGCATTGCCCAGGGCAGGGTTTCTCCTTGGCACACGAACAACTTCCCTTCTCTGTGCAGTTCCACTTTTACCACAATCCCAAAGAGGTCCAGAAAACCTTTCCCACTGGGCTGCCAATTAGATGCAGAGATTATTAAACACACAGAGACTCTTTATAGGGAAGTTTTAGGAGCTCAAGACCACGTGTTCTTCCTCAGACACTGTACATCAGCTGCTGCCCTTGGCTGCAATGACACATCAGTATTTATTGCTGCTGGGATCCTGCCATCAGGATCACCTGCAAGCTCCAGTTTAACACCCAGTGTCTGCATCTCTTTGCTGCTGGATTGAGAGCCCACCTCCAGCTGCTCTCACCAACATCCACGACATCACTCATGAAATCTGCCCTTCACTGCACAACTGCTCCCTCCCCAGCACAGAGCAGCCACCCACCTTAGAAGAGATGACAAACTTTGCTCTTCACCACAAAACTCCAAAAGGGTTTGTCATTCAGGTGGCTGAATCTTTCATAGCAGCTAAAATTGCTCCTGCAACAGATTACCTGTTAATCCTCTACCCACTGATAGAATCTCTCCTTACAGTTATATATGCCCTCTCTTTAGGAAGCAGCCAGTTTCAGTAAAACATCATTAATATAATTAATATATTTCATTACCTTTGTTCTGCTTCAGTTATTTTTCAATGAAAAAGCTGAAGAATTTCAATAGCTCAGAGAAGAAATAGTGTCACCTTGAATACAGAATTTCTTCATTATGATTCCTGAATTTGATTTCCAGCATGGAAGTAGAAGGTATTTGTCAGGATAATGGCAAAAAAGGGAAACAATAGGAAGCCTTTGTTATTTTAAATAGTTAAGTTGTTACACAATATGATGGACTTCTTCTGTTGTACCTTAATGGATAGTAACACAATCAATAAATGGCTGTAACAATTTCATTCTGCTTCACCTGCTGTAATTGAAAAATAACTCAAGCAGAACTTTGGAGTAGTTTGTGATGTATATTTTTTCTTCTGCCCTCCCCTGTCCTTTTTTTTTTTTT
>VZRO01003885.1:590991-635685 GCA_013397915.1 Daphoenositta chrysoptera
TGATTAAGATAAAGATTACACTTTAGTGATTGGACTAGATGTAATTGTTATTATAAACACCTTTCAACAAGCTGTTCTACCCTGAGAACAATCCTGCAAGGCTACAATAGAATGAATGAAATCAAGGGGAAAAAACATGGATCTGAGTGGCACGAACAAGAATGTCATTGGTAGAGAGAGAAAATAGGAAGGAATGAGGTGCTGCCATTCACTGCCTAAGACTGTTCAATCGCGAGTGGACACCACTTCCTCTGCTAGGAGCTGAGTAACAGAAAACTATTGAACAAAAGTCTATCAGTTCTGCTTGTGACCATTATGAAGGAACTCTAGGAATTCCAGGCAGAGGATTTTTGTGTTATAAACGCATGGAGGAGAAACTATTTCAGCTGTATTTTTACCCAGCTGCAGAATTAAGACACATGTACTGCAATCATGTCCAAAAAATCCGCTTATAGGAACTTATATATGAGAATTCCAAATGGTGATGCAGCAATCACAAAAAAAAAAAAAAAAAAAAAAGACTACAAAGTATGGAAATTTGGGATGGAAGTTATATTTAAAAGCAGATATGGAAACAGTTAAACAGCATTCAGCCTGCCATGTGCATTTCAAGTGCACAGGAAAGATTAAAAACCTGGTAAAAATACTGCTTGTTTTTTAAAAAGTGTAGAGATACTTGGGAGTATGAGCACATCCCATTTTCAAAGTAGGAGCTCCTAACCCTTCTCCCCAGTACAACAGATGTGACAAAATGATCCAAAAGCTGACTTTCCATGGGGTACGATGGGTTGCTAATCATAGAATCTCAGAGTGGAAGGGACCTTAATGACCACGTAGTTCCAACCCCCACAATACTGGTGATAAGAGAGGAGAGGTTCCATTTACTCTTTAATTACTTCACAGTGATTGGTTTGGGTTTTTGTTGTTTGGGGGTTTTTATAAACAAACACTGCCACTCTATATTTTGTACTAAAGAAGATAGGGCTAAAGAAATGTGACCTGAGCTTGGAGCAGACAGAGATGTGATCATCTTGTGTTCCTGTGGATTTATTTCACCACCAGCCTGAGAAAGTTCTGCCCTCCATAAATGAGTTTTCCTGTTACTGCAAAGGGTGAGTTTTGTTGTGTGGAGAGACTGTCACTGTGGACCTGCTACAAAGTAAGGGGCAGCCTGATCAGGGAAGTGTTTGAATTTAAAGTTTCTGGAGATGACCTTCCATCTGATGTCTGGAAGCTTTGTTTGGAAGAAACAATAGTGACAGTTGTTATATTTTAGTGTTTCACAGAGCAGCTGTCAGTCATGCAAGGTCTTCAAAGACAGAATGATTTGCTGCATTGTGACCTAAAGGCTGCTAATGAGAAAGTCTAAGTAAGCAATGAAGATACTTTGGTGATATCATAATAAACATAACACTAAAAAATTACAAAGTTGTCAGCTGTTAATTGACATAGTTAAGTCCTATAGTAAACTTAAATATTTGAATTCCAAAGAAAACACAAATGTTTTCTGTCATATTTGTCAAGCATCAAAGCTGATTGTTTATACAGTTCCCTCTCCTATTTAAAGAATACTTGAGGGAAAATAATCCACTTAAAAAAACCCTTCCAACTTAAACTCTTCTCTTTGGGCACTTCAGTCCACAGCAGTCCCATTTTCTGGGTTCCCTTACTGCTCACTTCTCTCTAATTAGAGCCAAGAGAATAGATCACAGCAAGTAACTTACTCAACAAATTTAGCTTCTTTTCTGCTCTCCAAATGTCTGCAAGCAGATTGCAATTTCCTCCAAACTGTTCATTATTCAAATTTACTGTATATATTTTTTCTCCCTCTGAGTATTTCTCTATGGATTGATCAAGAACAGTTTGCTTTAAGTATTCTGTATTCAAAATCCCAGCTGCCTTCAGTAGTTGTGATTAAATATAGAAGTCATGTGATATCATCCCTGCTTCTCAAATGCAAAAGCATAACTCTTTTTTAGACCCCAATTTGGCAAAGAATTTAAGCATGTGCCTAAAATTAAGCCTAAACGTTCTGCACCACAGAGATGAGACTATTTACCTCATTAAAGTTTAACATGCTTTGAAACACTTTCTTGGATCCAAGCCAAACCATATCTCCTCCCCCCCAAGCAACACAAGGAATTTTACTCATTTGCTTGGATTATTTGTTCCCCTAGCTCCAATCTTTTACAAAACGTTTAATATATAGGACACTGCTAAGTTCATGATTTGCCTTCAGTGAGTCTCTCTCCTGGCCACAAAAGTGCTGGTTCCAATGATCCTCCCAGTCTGGGAATTATTTTAACTAAATTCCATTCTTAATTATATGACAAGGCTAAGAACACACTATATTTAACATTATTATGCACAAAAGCACAGTCCAAACCAATATCCACCTGGTGTTTCAAGGCAGATTCAGGTGGAACCATCACAGGGCCCTATTGCTTAAATCCCACCGGAGCAACCACTTGAAAAATCAGATGGAAATATTTCTGTAATGATGGATAGCAGCAGGTCTCCAAGAGGTTACAGGAGAGTCCATTTGACAAAATTTAACACCTTAGCATTGCAAGAGTTCACACATTTCCTCCCGTATGTCTGCATCGGAGATCAGGGTGTTCCTGGTGGCCTGAGGTGTGAAGCTGTCTCCTATCCCACGGCAACAATATTTCCAGGTGCTTAATAGCCAGTAAGACTTATGCAGAAGAAGGTAGCAAACAAAACAAAACAAACAAAAAAAAACCAACAAACCCCCCACCTTCCAGAAAGAGAATTAACAACTGTGAAGACAATGTGTTTATTATTATCTTGGCTTGTCAATGAGAAGTTTTAGGAGTGATTTACCCAAGCTGTTCTTCAGTAGGCTCAGGACTGTGCCCTGACAAACCTCCCAAAAGTTTCTTCTGAAACACTTCAGCAGTTGTTTACTGAAAGGCTGCAGGAACATTATGTCCAGACTATATCCAGATTAGGATGCATCAAAACATCCCCCACAAAGAAGTCATTGTTCACGTGGAGTAAATATGGGAATCTGTGCTTGCAGGTGAGGGAAGCATTTGGGAACAGCAGATGAGGTGGAGCTCTGGTGTCTTGCACTCGACTCAAGGAAGAGCAGCCCAGAGAAGCCCATCCTTATGTCCAGGACCAGGGGCGTGACAAGGATGAGGAAACAGCCATTTGCAAAGGAACTCTGCAAATTCTGGCCTAATTCTGGCAAAAAGCAATCAAACTTTTTATCCTAGGTCACCTACTGATCTAGTAGCTCAACTCATTCTGGCTAAAGAAACCTCTGACTAGAAGTTTAGATTAAACCCAAAAATTGTTAATCTAACAACAGCTCTGGTGTAGCACATCCACTTGGAAGACTGAAAGGAAGACCTTGAAGGGGAGGGTGGATGCAGAAGAGACAGATTTTCCTGTTAAACTGGTTTTTTCATGACTTTCAATAGCAAAGGACTCCATAAGGAGTCAGACCAGCTGAATGCTTTGAAGATGTAGAGAAATTATATCCAAGCAATGCCCAAGTGGTCCAAATTATAATCATCAATGTATTATGCGCCCAACACTGTGTGCATTTATTTTTAAATAGTGTATAGATTCTCTGAGAGGTTTTGCCATACCTAATGCACCCATGCTGTGTGTGACAGATGCACAAATTCGTCCTGATTGCATGTTGGTTTTATATATTTATTTCAAAACAAGATCACACCCTGGCCAGTGCACATCTTGCCAAAATAGCAGTTGATTCTCTTTGACTCAAGTTATGCACACAAGGGGAATTCTGAGGGCTTATGCTGGATGTTATATGGGAAAGAGCTGACTGTGTGTTTTGAAATGGGCTGTGTAGTTCATAGCAGGCAATTTCCCTCAAAAGTGCAAGGTCCCACAAAGTAGAAGATGTGAAGCAAAGTGCAAAAATATCTCTGATTTTTCCTCATGCCTCCTGCTGCAACTGAGTCATGCCTGTCATTCAACACATCTCACATCTGGGTTTTCAGGTGCTGTCACTGCGAGCAGGATGAGCAGTGGCTGCAGGATTCACTTGGAGGGGAGATTGCAAAGTGACTCAGAAGAATAACTCACTGACAAACTGGATGACAAAAAATCCCAACCCAAACCAAAGCTTTAAGGACAGACAGGCCCTGGAGTCATTCAGCTTTTGATCTTGGTGGCAATGTGCAAAGCCTGTTACACAAGATGTTTCTCACTGCGTGAACCAATGTGTCCAAACTTATCACATCCAGCACAACTTACCTGGACCTGGCATCTGATGCACGTGCTGAGATAATTTGAAAGAGATGTCTCACGTCACTGTCTCAGACTCTAAGTTCAAATGAGCACTAATTTCCAAATGTATCCTTAAATAAACACACATGTAACACAAATAGGACTTGCAAGCTCATTTAAAAATAAATTAGTGCATTCAGTGGATGACCAGGAGAGGGTGTCTTCAATGCCTTTCAGCAGTTCTATGAGCTACCCAGACATTTAGCAGGAATTGCAGTGCTGAAACAGAAATTCTCATCTGGTGGGGGGTGGAATCAGTAGGTAAACAATTTCAAGGTAATTATTTAATGGGAAAAAAGAAAAGCTATTTTTTTAGTAAATATGGAAGAACAGGAACACGCAGACTAACAAACCTGACATCTGATCATTCTCCTGAGGATCTGGAAGGGCACGGTGGTGCTGGGTAGCGCTAAGCAGACTGTGCCGCACAAGGCGCCGGCGCCGTGGTGTGAAATGCAGATTCTGATTACGCTGTCAGTTCTGAGCCGAGCCTTCTCTGCACTTCTAGATCTCAAAAATATTTATATCGCATCCGTTTCTGTCGCACCTTCCATCCCACAGAATCCCAGAGTGCGAGCCAAGCTGAGAGATGGCTTCACCCAGCGCCGAAAGGCAGCAGCTGTGGGGCTGCACGGGGCAATCCCCCGGCCCTGGTGGGACAGGGAATGCCACCAAGCTGTGTGTGACAGGAACGGAGGGACACCAGCCCAAATGCCATTGCTGAGGCTGAGATCTGGTGCCAGCACCCCCGGGGAAGGGGCTGAGCAGCGTCGCTGCGTTAAGTTGCTCCAGGACGGCTTAAAATTCTGCAGGTCACTTGGAGATTTTGAGGATAGTACCCTAATTTATCTTCCAGTGCCTTTTCATCTCTAGCCTGTAATTCCTGCCTATTTTGGAGCAGTTGTAATCAAGTGCACATGTCACTTTAAAGCAAGAACTAATGATAAAGCAGATTCCATTGCACTGGAAGGCACAGTTTCCATGATGTATTTTGGTGAAATCCTTGGCAGCTAGAGGTCAGACTGCTTTAATTGTACATCAGCAAAGAACGAAAGGACTAATAAATGTATCACACCTGAAAAGGCCACAAAAAAAAAAAAGAAAAAAGGGAGAAAATGCAAGTGTGAAGCAGTAAATTTTTTAATGCTTATCAGCTGCAGAAAGGTATCTACATAATAGACTTCACAGGACAAATTTATGATTCTGCAAATGTTCCCTTCATTTAAATCAGCATCCCAGTGACTTGATATCTGCAAATCACCCTAAAATCCTGATGGCCTGAAATACTAAATGCCACAATGGACCATCTCATGTTCATTCTTCCCAGTAAACAGGGAGGAGGATCTATCATAATGACACTGAGGCCTTTTTGAGGAGCCCAAGGTCTGGCAATTATGCATATCAGGCTGAGTGTTTAAGTCCAATAATGGGGTTTTAGTGATGGATGGATCATCCCTTCCTGTACTTCTAGGATGCTTGTGATAGCTGAATTGTCCCCAAGTGGCACCCATAAATTTTGGCCTTTCAGAAAAGCCCACATATTGTGTAGGTATCACCCAAAGCCCTCATTAGTTAGACTGTGACCTTTGGTGCGTGACTATCAGGCAAAAGCCTACAAAAGGCCTGTGTTCGATTAGCACTGCAATTTGTTCATTATCTCCTGACAGGAATTTGCAAGTGTCAAAGACAATTCTGTTATGAAAAGGTCAAGATCTGAACGGCAGGGAGAGAGGGCATCACTCTCAGAAATTCTGCCCCAACAGTAGAAACCACCACCTGATTCTCACCCACCTCGTTCTGGGTACCAGGAGCCAGGAGCAGGTAAGTCACAATTTCACATAATTCATCATCACAGGAGTTAAATCACTTCAGGATAAAAATGGGTTTTCTGCTTTTTTACTTAAAATTATGGAAATTGTTTCTGACAGCAAATTGCTCCTAATTAATTTACGGTCTCTGCTGGGAAAACGCACTGTACTGTTGATTTCTACCTTCTACAGACTTAATTATTAAAAAAGCAAAATGTTCCTAAACTATTAACTTCTGTGCTGCCAGAATTAAGAGTTATAAGAACTGGAAGGGAGGCTGGGTTTGGCGTGCAACCAGTCTGAGGTTACACAGCACACCCGCAGATAAACGATCCCTCCAGTATCACCCTGGTAATATAAGGAGGATTATCGCCATTTTAGAAGACTCGATTTTGTTTCATTTTGGAAGAAAGTCAAGCTTCTACAATTGCAACGTTGGCTGTCACACCACTGAGCTGCCCTGTACCCCTGGCATGGCTGGACCGTCGCCTTGGATGAACTGAGACCTGCAGTGGATGATGGACACCCAGCCCTGGTTTATCCTCTGCTCTCAGTTTTCCTGTCCCCTACCTGAGGCTGTGAAGTGGTTCACAACTCTGTAAATACTCCTCATGACAAGCTGTCATGCCACTAGTACGGGGAAGGGGGAAAAGTGACTGTGCTGAGAACTCCAGGTTCTCAAACTTGCAGAAGCTGTGAGACAGAGCAGAGTGGACGGGATGGAAAAGATGGAAAGATGCAGGCTCATAGTCAGGGGAAAGCCAGCCTGCTGCAATGCAAATTTCATCAGCTGTGCCTCACTAGAGGGGCTGCAGAGAAGTGAACCACTACTGCTTTGAGAAAAAGGGGCTTTGGATCTTTAGTGCTGGGGACTGCAACCAACCAACAAAACGGAAAGAAATAGAAGGATCAAAAAATCTCTGTAATTAAAATTAGGGGAGTAAGGGTGAGAGGGGAATGGGTAAGATCAGGATTTTGCCACTAGTACTTGAGGGGAGAAAAGAGAGAAGAAAAGCTCTCTTTTGAGCCACATCCCATGTTTCCAGTGCAGCCCACCTGCCCCTCCTGGACACAACAACACAGCCTCAGACTAGTGGGACAGAGGTCTGAGAGGGCACTGAAATACCTCCTAATCCACGAGGATAAAATTCTCTTGTCTTGGAGGTTTTCACCTTTGCCATCTAGATTCCAGCCAAGCCTGAGTGCCAAACTTGCTCATGGCAGCACAGAGGTGTAACATGCACTGTGATCCATTCCCCCCTGTTATTTTCTGGAGGTGCAGGACATTCAATTGCACTCTTTATTGGAATTCAAAACTTGTAGTTATCTCTTTGGCAACTGATGATAAAACCTTGGATAGTGCATACTGGCATTGGCAAAATGTCAAAAGACCTACTGTACAAGCACAGAAAATTTGACCCACTTTTGTAATACTACAAGGGTCAGAGTCTTACATTGAATCCAGTGGGAAAGTTTGGCACAAGCCCATTTGATCCATGATATTTAGTTCTACGAGTCAGATTTACTCAGCTGCTCTCATTTTCTAAGCTGTCCCTGCTGAATGATTCCCATCACTTGCTGCGTGAGAGAAAGTAGCAGCAGAAGAATCTAGAAAATGTTGTTCTCGTATTTTTTACATCACTCCTTTTCTGACAGCTGTGACATTTAAGAGGAGAGAAGGATTGGTGAATGAGGATTCACAGCGCTCTTGGTTACCATCAGGGAAACAGCAGCATTGGCACAGGGGGGATGTGCATATTATTAAAGTAAAAACAAATACACTCAAGCCTGATACACTTTAAACCTGAGACTACACGAAAAGGGGCATTGTTGCCATCAGAGACAACACTTCATATTATCATAGAGAAAAAAAGTAGAGTTTGAGGGCAAACAAACCATGCAACAATTTGCACAGCTATTAGAAAAAACCCAAAACAAACCTCCAAACAATTAAAGGAAACAAACAAAAAAACAAACGAAACAAAACTTCACCACAAAATCAAGCACTAACAGGCCAGAAAAACACAAATAAGGGCTAGGAGCTAGTAGAGAATTACACAGCACACAAGGCAATCACAACTCTACCCTTTCAGTAACAATTTGAAAAAGAGTCAAAACAAAAGAGGAAAATTGTTAGAAATCAGGATATGCAAGATTACTGTGAAAAATAATGCAAACACCATAAAATATTAATACAAAATTGGCCATTCAATAGTCTCCATTCTTTCCTTTGTTTCTCATAAACAGACATTATTCCAATTTGCCTGGTGTAAGGAGAGCGGCCAATTTTAACTTGCAGCAATAGTTTTTCTTAAAAATGTCAACCAGTGATCAATACTGCATCCTACCCACAGAACATTTAAAAGTGTACCTCATTTAGAATTGTAAATAAAAATTTATGATGCTTATGAAGACATGTTTGATGTTCTTCACTGTCTCCTGAAGCGGGCAAACACCAGAATCTGAGGTCACCTCAGAAAATTATAACCTGTGAGTACAGGCAGCTGGGGCTGGAATGTTACCTGAGCTTCCTGCTGCCCCTGGAGAAAACACCTGAGCTGAATGAAGATAGAGTGTCACACCACGAGCCCTGCCAGTTCAGCTGGGGAGGGAGCACTGCTGGGCTTGGTGGTTAAGGCAAAGAGAAGAAGTTAATAATTACAGAATGTAACGTATCATCTTGAAGGGACTTAAGGGAAATTCCCTTCTTGATAAAGGGAAGTGTACTGTTCCTACGGATAAAATGCACGATGAGCAAATGATTCACTGAAGATAATAATCTAAAAAGACGTCAGTGATAGCTACTGTGCTATCTCATCAGATGGAGAAAAATAAAAATTTAATATGCAATAGGAGACTGCAACCTCAAAACAGGTCCCCTTTATCCTGAGGGCATTCCCTAAGAGGCACACAGAATTATACTGGGAGTTTTTTACTGACAGGCTCAGGCAGTGACCCTGGCAGGAACAGTCAACAAAAGCAAGCAGCAAGGAAAAAACTCTTGACTGCTGCAGTGCGTGTGATGTGGGACTGACCCGAAGGACATCTGGCAGCTTCAGCTGGTGCAGGAGGTGGCTGCCTGCCACAGAGGATGAGTAAATGGACAAGAGCATATTGCACCTGCTCTTGGGCTCCTGCTGGCTGCCAGTCTCATCCCAGGTGCAAGCTGAAGTGCTGGTTATTAACTGTGAAGTCCTTGGTGATGCAGCAACTCAGCGACCTCAGAACGTCAAACACAATGGCTCGATTTTCTTGTCATCTTTATGTGTGGCCAAAGTACTGCCCTAAATTAAATGATCCTTGATCACCATCCAACCCAACTGCCCAGCATCCCCCGTGGCAGCCTTCTGATGCAACTGGTGAAGGTCTCTGGACACTCTGGACACACTGCTTCACCTAATGGTCCATGGGGTCATCTTCCTGGCCAGTATCCTTGGGTGAGGCATCTTGGATCTGACCTTTCTGTGACAGCAGTTTTGATCCCATCAGGAATCTTCTTGACAAAAATCAGTTTTTCTTCAAAACTTCAGCATGAGCAACAATTCTAACGGTAAAGCAGATGGTGTTGAGTATGCACTATTTATTTAGAGTTAAGGTTTTGCCTTTCATTTAATGCTGTGACACTTGAATGCTTCTGTGATGGGCTTATAAATGTCTGCGACTACAAAAATGCAGCAGGTAAGGTGGAGCAAAATTCTTTACAAAAATGGAAGAGGAAAGAGCAGAAATGTACTCCTGTGACACAGTTTGCTGAGTAGAGGTCTGAGACAGAGGCCGTGACTCCCCCAGCCTGTTCCTGAATGTGACACTGAGTGACATCGTAGGAGTCGTGTATCTCTGCCAGTTAATCATAAGAGATGGAAAATCCCTGATTCTTGCATAAAGACTGAGATCGTGAAGTGACAAGGTACAAACTATACTGCTAATATTACCACCATTAGCATTTGTGAATAACCAACTTTAACTTGAAAAGATTTCCAACAACCCAAATCCTGAGTGTCAAAACAAGAAGTCATTTCACAGACAGAAGAGAACAACCATCAAGTCTTTCTTATGCTCAGAAGAGAAACAATCATCAGGCTTGCAGAAATTTCCCCACTTTTCCAAATGCTCTTGCCATACAGGACTAGGGGACCTGGTAGCTGGCCAGCTACATGTCCTTTGCCATGATGGCATGGCTTTATAAATGAACTTTTAAGTCCTGAATTCTAGTGGGAGCATAAAGTTTCACAGGTACAGTAAGTGAAGACAGCACTTTTCATGGTTATTTAAGTAAAACATCCTAAAAATAAAGTGATAGACTGCCAAATTCACTAACTCTGTCAAAATCTTCCAAAGGTGGATCTTTATTATTTGTTAAGAAGAAGATCATTTAGCAATAACTAGCATTGGAGAGAAATCATTGAAGGGTGTTGCTCTTTGCCAGCACAAATGCTCCAGGACAGTGTCAGCTTGGCAGAGGTCAGAAATAGCATCCCGGTTTGAATTTTTCCTGACTATTTTGACAGATTAGGGAAAACTGTATTTCCTGTTAGGTTTTTTGGGATTTTTTTCCCTGGAGTATGCACAGTATGCTTACAGTAACTCCTGAACCTGTTGAACAATTTCAAGCTCTTAGACAAAGGGTAGTAGCCTGCAAAATCAGAGGTTC
The DNA here is from genome assembly GCA_013397915.1 of Daphoenositta chrysoptera. Classification (NCBI taxonomy): domain Eukaryota; kingdom Metazoa; phylum Chordata; class Aves; order Passeriformes; genus Daphoenositta; species Daphoenositta chrysoptera. The sequence continues at coordinate 601,738 of VZRO01003885.1, forward strand.
CTTCACTTTTAATGAAAACAGGCAGACCATTCAAGGAGAAAGAGACTATTAAAGTGTCTTCATCAGGGGAAAATTTGTAGTATGAGCTCACTACTTATTAAAGATCAGGAAACCCGTAGTTGCAAGCAGGCATTATTAATCTTTCTGCTAAGAGAACTGCTTATTCTAAAGGAGTGCATGGTGCTGCTGTGCTTCCAAGATACAAGATGACAAATTCATTAAATGTCAAAGTAACTGTTTATACATCAGAAATGGAGCAGACACGGGCACTAACAGGGTTTTTTTTGTGCCTTAGGTGAGCTGCTTTCTCTCCAAACCCCCACCCCGTGCAGCTGAATTCCTCACGCTTGTTTGTGGATCAGAAGATGGTACATGTAGAGAGGGTGAGGAGCAAATTTTGGGCAAGCAAAGCAGAGCCAGGCAAAATGCAGAGCCTCTGCCAGAAAGCTTTTTACACAGACCTCAGATGCCTCTGCTGGAAGAGAGGCGAGAGCTCTGCATCTGGCCCGTGCAGCTGCCAAAGCCACCCCAAGAGTGAGAGGGAAAAACAGAGCTGAGGAGTGCCAAGGGCAGCACAAACATCTCCGCCAGCACGGGGACACGATGCCAAGAGAGGAGCACGACTGCCTGCCTCCACCTTGAAATGGCATGCCTTTTTAATAAAGGAAATTTGGATGGAGGAACGACTTGCCTGGGTACATTTTTTACGTGTTTTTAGACTATATAAAAGGAATAAATGACCAAAACACTCGTGTCTGCACCTATAGCAAGCCCAGTGGTAGTGTGAAAGCTGCCAGCATAACTAAATGAAATCAGTGTTGGTGCCAACCAGAGTCCTCAACTGAGCAGAATATTGCAGAGCTTGGCAGCTGGGGTCTCTGATTGCCATTCAAACAGGTGGAGAGGAGTAGAAATGAGACCTCAGGATCTGGTGATCCCAAAGAATCAATGAATTGAAATGATAGTGCTGGAGATTGCAGGAAACAGTAAAGAGAAAAAAAAATGGACAAGCGTGAAGCTAAACTAGGACATGAAAATCCAGGGTAGGCCAGAAAACCTTGCATCTCTCAACAACAAAATAGCAAAATCGTACTGTATTTCCTATTTGTATTTAGGTCATGGACTTTTTTAAGGCGTAAAAGCACATTAGTATTAGAATAGCCTCTGAAGCAGATGAAGCACATTAACTCTGCAATTCACTGATGATATGACATCAGTGTCGTCATGTATCCATTTGCAGAAATCCAGATTATTCCTTCCTTTGATCGCTGAAAAACAGAAGCCTCAGATGCCTTTGAGAAAATATCCTCATCAATACCGAAGTACTTACAGAGCAGTCTGCCACAGGGAGGGAAAGGACTGAGACTGGGAAAATGAAACATTTGAACTTCAGCCTTCCAGTATTTCTCTAAAACAAAGGAATGTGGGAGGGGTACAGAGTCCATGGGGAATAGCAATAAATCAGACAACTTTTTCAGGCCTGCCATGACTTCAGAGCCCAGGTTGGTGGTAAATGAAAGTCATGTCCATCTGTTTTGCTGTTTGCTGGCAGAGAAGTTTAGCAAATGCTTTTGTGGCACAGGTCCTGTTGCTGGCTGTCACGATTGATGCTAATTAACACCCTTGCTGATAGCCTTGGGGGAAAAGGCCAGGGGCTGAATGGGCACAAAGGCTGGATTGTCCTCTTCCTCCTCCAGCTTGTCTCCTTCAGGGGAGGAGTGGAAGCACACTGGGGCATGCTTGGCCTGCCAGGGCCTTGTTGTGTCTGTTCTGGGCATGAACACACCAAGCTCCACTGCTGGAAATTTCTGGACTGCCTGGCTTTTTACAAATCCATTCAATAATGAGAGAAGAACCAGAGGGCGTATTTTACAAACAGAGCCTAGAAGAGACATTACGAAGGTAGCCATAATTTAATTGTTTGTCAGCATTCAGCAAACTCTCCGTTAAAATTCAAAGAATAACCCAGACCCCAGAAGAATTATGGATAAGAAGTGTGGTTTATGTAATGTTATTTCTATTTCTTATGCACAGGAGCATCTTTCTTCTAACACCGTGCTGGAAGTGTTAGGTTACCCTGTCAAATTTTTCAAGTCTGCCACTGAGAAGAAAAGACCAATGTTGTGATGAAACTGAAGAAATGTTCTCAGAGATATTTAATGTACCAGCTTTTTCGGAAGGTAGTGACTTTGGTGTGTCATTGAATAAGGCCTTCACACTCTAAGAGCTGATATCCCGTTTGTAGAAGTCTAGAGCCCTTATACAAACACAGAGTAACCCTGGAAGCTGGCCCTTGTTTGTACCAACCAGCAAGAGGCTGCTACCAAGTGAGAAGTCATACAAACAAATCTGCTAAACAAAGCAGTATTTCTGGGGTAAATCAATCTCTCATTTGGCTTTACTTCAGGCTTCTGTCAACTAGATGCTCTCCTTACAGACCATTTAGGGAATCAAAACTAAACAGATGAATGAATAACACAGCGTAAAAACTCCCTCTTTTCATTGTATGCAATCACATTTTTGACCATTTCCCCCAGTGCAGGCAAAACAAGAAATATCTTCACACTGCTCAGTACGAATTTGTGCAAGTTCAAGGGGAGAAGAGAAAGAAGTGCTCCATAAAAGGGAAACCTCTAAAAGTAGTTCACAGAGAAGAAGCCAAGATAGTATCAAGGGTAATTATCAAATCGTTCTTGAAGTGAGATCAATTGATTACTGTGAGTTCCACAAAAACACAGCATTAACATTACGGAACAGACTCCACCTATAGCCTCATTTCCAGCACCAATCCATGTCAATCCTTTCCCAAGAAGGAAAATGCATTTGGCAATAGAGCTGTAGTATGCTGGGGCACTGTGTATCAAGCCCTGGTGCACAAAATGTGACAATTCTTCATGGTTTTCATACTAGGCGACAGAAAATATAGCATGTAGAAGTGTGATAGTAATTCAAACCAGAAAACTGAAGAAAACCCCACAACTTAGAATATTGTTTTGCCAGTTTTAAGAGGAGAGACTGCTTCTGGATGCTCGAGGATCCACCCACAACAGGCTATTACCATACAGATCTCATGGCAGGCTGAAGCCTTAAATATTGCATGCAACTTTCAAGGCTTGCAGCCAAATTGCTGGCTAGCAATGTGTAAATTCTTAGAAGGCTAGTGAGCTTGTTAGTCTCATGTCATTTGTCCATTCTGATTATTATTGGCCCTTTTAAAATGGTAAAATTGTAAAATATACTTCCAGGTAAAAGGATGCAGGACATGAGCATGTGTTTCATTAAGAGAAGTATTAATTAGCATTTCTGAATGGTTTCACATTCAACAGCAACATCATTTTGCTTATCAATTGCAGAAGTTCAACCTTCCAGCAGTGAAGATAACAACTACTAAATATTGCTCAAAACATAAACCAGCAAATACTTAGCTGCTTGCCTTGCCTTTCCACATGATGCATTACAAAAACAGCTGCTATTTTACTTTGTTAACAGTGATTTTTCTCTCACTAAATTAAACAATACCCAAACCAATTCAATTCGAGTGCATTTTGGCGGTGCCCCGAGTTGAAAATAATTTTGGAGAAACATGTTTGACAACTAGTAAGTTAATGAAACATTTATTTCCTCCATATGACATCCTAAGGATTTTAGGTTTTGAAGCCTGTCTTCTGAGTATCTGTGCGTCTCATGCTTTGGTTCACATCACAGAGCAATCCTGGAGCACACAGAATGGATTCCCCTTGGATGAAATGAAATTAGAAGATGTGCTCCAATCACCAACAGGCATTCCAGCCACAGGAGCAGATTTGAGCTGAGCCAGTGGGAAAACCTCAGGAATGCAGAGAATAGGTATGGTCATGTCTTCAGTGCCAAATGTTCTGCTCCAAAAATCCAATTCCATCAGTCCATAACACTTTGCTAATCTAAACACAGCTTGAGCAACAACAGTTGGGATTAGCCCCGAGTATTTATCTCAATTGTCTCCACTCCGGAGTTTCTTTGTATGCTCAAAGTAAATGTTTTCAGAAATTTCAGCTGCATGGGGCAAAGAGGAATGAACATTTTGGTACTTTTCACTTCTTGTTGCAGTGACATAAGTAGTGGCTGATGGGAAATAAAACAAATACTGCAGATTGTTTTGATTCCTGTCAAGGCTGTTATTACACTGTTCACATATGACTTTTTTTTTTTTTAAACCCTTTGCAAAATAACATGTCTGCTGCTTCTCACTGCTGTTGTCAAATAGTCCAGACTATCTCAACATTCTCCCTGTCACGTTTCAGAGTATGGCAGAGGATGGATCAAAATGATTTTCTGGGTTTCTGAGCTGAGAAAAAACATGGATTCCCACAATGAATGCTCTCATTCTTTGGGAGCATCCCCAATCTTTGAATCCCAGTTTTTCTTCATAACCACTCTAAGGATGTGCAGAAAAAAACCAGCTTTTTTATTGCATTTGCAATAGAAAAGGGCTGCATGTGTAACTTTTAAAATAAATCTCTCAGGCACAGTGATGTACAGTACATTGCTTTAATTGTTTTGAATCTGAAAGTTAAATTCTATTACCTTCACCAGAACTTGAATATGAACTCCTAAGAAATGCTCTTATTTGTCAAGTTGGCTGAACGAGGAGAGCACTATCCTTACAGGGATTTCAAATCAATCCTACTCCAGGAGGTAACTGCCACTACTAATAAGGATTTTGTTTGCAATTTGCTGTACGTTTCCTCAGGATGTCACTTTGCTCATCAAGCAAGCCTGCAGGCACTCACTCCACTCCAAACAATATAAAGCCATTAAATTCTTTTGCCTTGTTAAGGGGGAACACAAACTTCCAACCACCTAAATAGAAAGGGAAGTGGAAAAGTAATGTTCAACCCCGTGCAAGTGATTTTCTTCCATGTTATTATTTTAGCAACGTGAGCTCGCCACTTCCAGTTTGTTCTTTAACTTCTGTGAGAAGCTGTCAGAGCTCCACATCTGAAATAAGAGTAATATGGCTTTTTTTTCGTTAGCAGATCTGCTCTGTTCACTCCTTATTCTCCATGCTTCCAACAGCTTTTTCTTTTCTGGGACATTGCAATGTAGCCCAAAGATTTTCAGGGGTGGTTCATCACTCTGGACACTCCAAGTGGAAGAGGAGGGAAGTACAAGAGAAATGTCATTTTTGGTAGACTGCTCAGTGCTATGCCTGATCCAGCCATTTTGGGGGGTTTCTAAGCATCATCTCATTTGTCCATGTAGAACTATTAACTTCAGAGTACTTCAGCAGATGAACTGTGCTTTACTCCCCTGTTCTCTTGTCTCTTTCTTGCTTAGCACAGCATGAAATATTTTAACTGGTTTACATGGTGTAATTGGTCACCTTGAAGTCAGGAAAAAATGCACTGAGTGTTTGAGAGCTGACTTGTGAGCTCTGCTCTTGTGTTGAAACTACAGAGTCTCTGTTCTAAAACTTCACATATTCTATTAAAATCTGACTGTTACCACTTCTCCTTGGTATCTTTTCTAACTCCAGTGCTCTCCACTGGCATAACTCTTCGCTGTGATCACACCCTGGCAGCACTTGGATGTGTTTATCTCCTCTGACCAAAGGGCAGATATTCCCAGAAATCCATCTCTGATGCTCTGCCCGTTTCGACACTGTCTGAGCACTACAGAGAGATTCTGAGCAAAACAAAGCTGTAAATTATTCACCTACTTGATTCTAAACCCAGGCAAGCAATGATTTCATCCCTCCACAGCAAGTCCATATAATTTGAGGCAGCCTTGGAGAACACCAGTCCAGCCCATGCACCACCCAGTGCAGTTCGTATTTCTGTAAATTCTGTGCTTTATAGTCCATACCAAGCCATACAAAAGACCTTTGCCTGTTGCCATGGGATTCTGGTCCTGATTGTAAGAGAATCTTACAAAATATCTTTTGATTCTTCTTTCCTTTAAATATGTTCTTGCTTGCAAATTGACCTCTTATTCTGTGTGTGCCCAGGGATGTAATTCCCATTAAAACCTTGAAGCATTGCTCTCCCATTTGTGTAGCACAAACACGAAAGGCTGCTTTACATAATACAAAAGGCAAATTACATAAAAGGTTTGGAAATTGTCTGTTTGAAAAAACAAATACACACATGCTATCAGTAGGCTCAGAGCCTACCTTCAAATGCCTATCACACCATCATCCCTGTCTCACTTTTGATGACCTAAACCAAGTTTAAAGTCTTGTAATTTAAACTGGTTTCTCAAATTCCATGACTTCAGTGCCTTTTCTTTGTCAGTGGAAACCAGAATAGCACGTGCTGAGGTATAAAATATTTTGAGATTGACATTCTGATCCATTCTATGTCCCTGTATATATTCCAGAAAAAAAAGAAAATCATTTTAATATATATCTTTACAGGCTTCATCCAGCTTAATTGCTAGACAAACAATCACAAATTCTTTTGGTCAATACTGCTCCATCAAACAGGCTTTGGCTGCATTTAAGAAGCAGAAATCCAGGGGATTTTTCTATACTGAAATGCATTCTTTTCTGTGAAGGATCCGGCCAATCAAGAGATCAAGGTTGCACTGTGTGACAAACCTTTCTACATCTTTCTTTACCACTCAACAGTGATGTTTTAATCACCAACAAATCATCATTAGAGGTCACATTGGGCCCATTACCACGAAAGGAAGCCATTAAAGAGAGCCCCATTCAAGCGAGGTTCCCCCATGATGAGTGATGTGTGAGACGTGTAAGCTGACTGATCTTTAACCTATTTAATGTACTCTATATTTTTAAAAAGTTGTAAGGCACTAATTCAAATACCTTAAAAAGTTTATGCAGCTTCATCAACCATATTTGTGATATACTCGAAGGACAAAATGAATGTTTGACAAATCCTTTTCCTCGTGAAATACTGACAGCCTTTCATTAGTATTTAACTTTTGCTAACTAAACCTCCATCAGTCTTTTAATTAGTTTCCTGGGGGTTGTTGTCAAAATACCAGTCTGTGCTAACCTGAGTCACACGAGCTGCCTTTCTGAGAATTAGCACAATAAAATGGCATCCCCCCATTTCCAAGACACATTCATTTACAAGAGCATTGGTGATCCCAGCTCCTCCTGTACCCCTCATTTAAGAGTGTTTATCCTTAATAAAATCCCTCACTGATATTGCTGGACTTGAAAGGATTTCACCCCAAGACAGAAACTAAAATAAACTCTTACCAGGCACCTCTGCCTTTTGAGATTCATCATTATGAACTCAATGCTGAGTTTTAGCTTATTTAGAACAAAAGAGATCCCAGAAAATACACTAAACTAGAACTTTCAGTTTTGCCCACATGGATTTTTCCTTCATGTCTTTTCTTTTTCCCCCCCTTCTTTTCTTCCCCTTCTCCTATTTTCACTTGAAAGCTATTTATGTCCCCTGTTCCCATTAAAGCTAAACATTTGCTAATAATTTTAAATGCTTTCTTCATTGTATCACTGAACCAGAACAGATTTTTAGCTAAATTTGTTTTCTTTCATGTCAAGGGATGTGGCTTTGGAGATATAAAATTAATACACTTTCTTACAAAAAAAAAAAACCAACCGAAAAACCCACACAGAAAAAAGAATCAAAAAAAATTTTCTGTTCAAATATTTGCTAAGAAATTTCTACAGCTGTGGGAATTTAGTCCTTCTCAAGCACACCATAGTACAGCCTTCTCTTCTCCCTTAATGAATATAAACTTGTTATGATCCTTGGGCCAGTACTAACTTGCATTTATTGCTGTATTTATCCACCATCATGTGGTTCAAAATGCAGTTATGCAACAGTGGACGCAGCATCTTTCACTAAGAAAAAAACCCCATAAATTTTAGAAACTCAGTTCAAGCTCCATTCTCACTAGTGCCAGATCCTACAGGAAGAAAATAATCACAGTTCTACTTGATTTCTTTTCAGATGAAGTCATTTTAGTGATCACCCTCATTGTCTTTCAGAGTACCTCTGCTGGCTCTGCCACCTATTTAGTGAGCAGTGCATTGTTACACCTGATTTATTCTTTAGTTTTGCTGATATCAAACACTCTGCATTTTTGACTGCTTTTGTGCTCTGAGCTGATGTTTGCAGAGGCTCTGGGATGTCTCTCCTGAGGGGTAAAAACTCCTCAGGTCAAGACAACTGCACAGAAGTTTGGGGCACAGCATCCATTTTATCTGAAGTAGATTTTAGTTTCTATATAATGAAATGCAATCCTGTCAGCAGTGAGTGCCTTGCTGGATTTCTTTGTCCAAGGTAAGTCCATCCCAGCTGAACGTTGCTCTTGCCAGCCACATTTTAAGGAAATCAGGAATATGGCAGCATTCTGGCTCTGGATCCTAAATGGACCATCTGCCTGAGCTGCCTGCCCAAGTCCTGCACAGAACAAAAGTTCAATTGTGTCTGTCTTCTCTCTGTCACGAGAGCACGGGACAGATTCAGTTACACTAAAATAAAATTAAAAAAAGAAAAAAAGCCAAATTATTGTCAGCTCCACAAACATATTTGTAACTCTACAGCGTTTGCATGTGCATCTGGGCTGGGCTGTGCCCCAGTGGGGCAATTATTTGGAGGTTACAGCAGCATGGACAGAGCGTTTCTGTCTGGAACTGATCATCTATGAACAAAAGGTACAGATAAAACACGGGAGGAAATGTTCTGCCTTTCCCAGCCACTGATCTGTGACCCAGGGAGCTGCCTCAGGTGACACCATGGCAGCGTTTAAAGTTTCAGGAACACGCTGCAGATTCCCAAAGTCACTCAGCTGTTTGCTGGGTGAGGTTTGAAGCGACACTGATGAGCTCTGCAATCTAGTGCCCAGCTTCTCAACTGTTCATATAGATAACTCCATATAGATACTGTTCATATAAACAAGGGCTCTGTTTTGCGTTTAACTTTGCAAATAAAGAAAGACCTAAATACACAAACATACAAAATTTAATCCAAAGTGTCTCCTTTGCTGTTGATATAAAGTTTGCAATAAATAAGAGATAAAATGTGTAAATATTTGAACAAAAATATAATTAAAAAAATGGGAGCAACTCCTGTTTTCACAGCTGGTCATTGGTGCTAATTGCCAGCTTCACTTTTCATCTTCAGGACTCAGTTGATAAAGGTAGCCATGAGATATTTTCTGTCAAGAAGCCATTCATTTCTATAAAGATACATATCCCAACTTCACTCTCCCAAAATAGCAAATCCATTCGGATTTTGCAAGACATGCAAGTGCTGCAGCTTCACTGATGCTCCTGTGAGGGATCTGCCTCACTTGGGATACGTGCAAAAGCTTTTTATTACTTGTTGAAAATGTTGGGGTTTTGTTTTTTTTAGCACCTGCTATTGTTTTTCCAGCTCCTCACTTTCCAATACAACTTAAAAACACCCAACCTCCCACTAAGTCCATTCCCCAGCAACAAGAACTCTGTTAGAATGAATGTTACAGGAAGGATGTTCCTTTGCTACCAATAATAGAATTATAAAAGCCATCTTGGTATCCTCACTCTCTGTATCCAGCACCAAGTGGACAAGGCTGGGAGGCTCCTCCACTCCCTGGTATATCTCAGCCTGGGTGTTGAGGAGCTGTCTTCTCCTGGGATAAGAGGCTAATTTATCATCTCTATAATGATGCATGTTTCTTGTTTCATCCAGCTGCCTCCTTTGGAAGAAATGGACAGCTAAATAGATTTAAATAGATTATATCGTAATTAATAATTAACATTTAACGCAGATATACAAAATGGCTCATAGCCAAGTGGGAAATAAACCCCTTTTCTTCAAGCTACAATTAATTTCTTCTAGAGATGAAATGATATGAAGTACAAGAAAATATTTAGAAACATTTATCTGCTCATTGAAATAGAAGTATTATGACCTGAAAAATGTATGGAAAGGTTTCTGACATCTGGTCCTCCTTGATAATATTCTTCCATGGTGCTCAAACAAAATGCTGAATAACAAATACACCACAAAGCTCTGCCTCCTATCCCATAAAGTCTGCTTTTCCTTACTCTTTTTTCCCTCACTCTTTTTTTCCTCCCCTTTGTCTAAAAATTAAATAAAACAAATGAAATTAAGCCAGTGGAGAAAAAACTCCCAGGATTCAGAGGAGAAATCCTTACATTTCTACTTATTCTCAGCAAAGTCTGGACAAAAGTGAGATTGAACACTGACCAGCTTTACAGACCCTCTTACAGCAAAGATTGAGGGCCACTTTGCTGCCTCTTTTAAGCTCCAGGCTGCTCTGCTGTGAATATAGAAAGGGATATTCCATGGCATTTGAAGACAGACCTGAAAACATGCATTACATTTATTTTTATAGTAAATAAAGCATTCTTTCCCCCATAACTCCAGCAATGCAATTCAATACTATTAAACTGAGTGCTTACATTTGCATTTACTCAATCCCTTTCTACCCAGAGAGCATTTCCTCTTCCCTCCAAACACGGCTGCTTTAATCCCAAGGCCCAGAATACAAATATATTTCAGCACTGGCAGCAGCAGCAGAGGCCAAGGAGCCAAAGCAAGACCTGTTAATTCTCACGGCTGCTGTCACTCCCTCTGCCTCAGGTCTCCAGTGATGATATTTCCCTCCAGCATGCAAATTTTGGGAACAGCAGGCAGAGATGGGCTGATACCATGTGCTCCACCCTGACTTTTGACAAATATGGGGCCCTGAGGAACCAGATCCAGGGAAGGGGTGGCCTCCCTGCACAAGATGATTTTTACTGTCCCTCCCAGTGCAAGCCATTCTATGATTCTATCACGTATTTCAGGTGGAAAAACCACGAAGGATTCAGGTTCCAGATGGAGACTGCACCCAGGAAAGGATTTACCTGCTGTTGGATCCACTGTAATAACCCATATAATTATAAATTGTCATCTTGAGCCAAGCCTACAGGTCAAACTGGCCATTTCACTCAAATAGAAGCTCACATCATCTTCGAGTAAGTGAACATTAAAAGGAAGGAAACAGACTTTATTTTTAAGGCTGTGCTAGGCAAACATCTCTAGCAGAAAGTGAATAATAAATATGCTGCATGCCATAGTAATGTCCGTGGGGGGAGGTAAGGAATTGCTATAAAACACAGTATTCTAACTACTACAGATGTTGCTGCTAGAATTTACAGCTTTCCCTGCGTGCTTATCTCTCCTCACCAGTTTCTGCACATTGAATCACATTCAAACATGGGCCATTTTAAGCCATCTTTTTATTATTTTAACCTCTTTTTTTGAGCTACAATTAATTTCTTCTGTGCTATTTTCTAATGTTAAATAGATTCAAGACCTGTATTTACAAACCACATGCAATCCTATTTTGGCACATGTAAATTACATGCAAATACATTCTAAATTAGTTTGTTTATCACTCCAGAATTCTAATCCAAAGGTTTTGTTTTTTAAATTTCGTTTTTATTCTGACATGTTTACAAATGAGTTTGACTCTGGAAAATAACTTAATAAACTCAGGGTTAGCTATGCAATTAGAGGAGGCATCTGGGAGCCATAAAACCTGGAAAACAATATTTACATCTTTTGTACATCCAAGATTCCACTTTTTTTTCCTCCTCCCTTAAATTCATCATTTCAAAATATTGCTGTTATTTTCGTATGAGGACAAACAGCAAGAACTCATTTTTATAACCAATGACCCCTCTCTCCAACAAGCAATTCATAGGGTAGCAGTGGATAAAATGCATAAAGTAGAAGATTTCATTATAAAAAAAGAGAAAATGAAAAATAACTGAATTAACATTGATCATGACTTTTCAACAGCATTTCTTATTATTACGGCCAGGCAAAGTCTCCTGTGGGCAGTAAAGCTTTCCCATGTATTATTAGCCCTCTACAGAAAGCTATGAAAAGACACAAATCTGTTTTGTCAAAGGACAGAAGAGCATTTAGTTATAACAGAAAGTATGGTCATAATCCATTGTGGGGTTAAAGGTGAAGAAAACAGAACTATAACACAAAGCCTTGGGAGAGCAATACCCCGCAGTCGATTCCTCCCGGGCCGGGGGCAGAGCTCCCTCCCAGCCCAGCCTGACTCCTGCACGGTCTGTATTTATTTATTTTATCAGCAGCAGCACTGCCCCGTGGCAGCTGAGCTCTGCTGCTGCCAACACCACTGCTCCTGCTTCCACAGGCCATTTTTGGGGTGCCACGAGCAGTGGGAAAACCAGCGCCGTGGCAGAGGTGTCCCCCAGAGGTGGGGATGCCTTGCTTGGCTGTGCTGCTGCTGCTGGTCCAGCCCAGAGCCCAAACGAAACCTTTTAGAAAGTTTTCCAGCCTACAGAAAGATGTTTGAGTGCTCGGATGACAAAATTGGAGCCCATCTGCTGGAATGAGGGGGTTCAGCCCAGGATCAGCGTGAAGTCGCTCTCGCTGTCGGGTTTGTCCAACCTTTGACAAGAATTAGGGGTTTGGTCCAAGTCAGCTGCAATTTAGGTGCTCTGGATCAGATCCCAAAGCAAACGTGCAGCAGGTCTAAGTGAAGGTTCCATTTTCATCCAGCCCTACACCCTCACACTCCCTGGAAGGAAGGTGGGTTCAGCACAGGGGATGGGCAGCAGCACAAGAGAATTTTGCATTTGATCGCCATGAGGCTCCCTGGAAAATGGGCAGGAAAATCAGGGTCTCTATGGATAATCCTTCCCTCCTTCCTTCCTTCCTTCCAGTAGTCCCCAAAGGATAAGGACAAGGGATGCAGCTGTGCAACAGGGCAGGTAATCCAATAAAGCATCAAGAATAACACAATCTCCTGCCATTTCCTAGGTATTTTGAAAACACTTATTTTCATTGTGGTTCATATGGCCCAGAAATGCAACTCTCTGGTTTATGTTGCCTCCCCCGTTATCCTCTGAGCCCTGTGCCCCTTCCCCTCCTCTGCCAGGCTCCTCTGGCAGCCCTCTGTGTCCTGGCCCTCACAGCACCTTTGCAGGCCAGCAGACACCACACCTCCTGCAACGCCAGGAGGAACCCCTGGTGTTAAAACAGAATTTCACCTTCCTTTCACCCTCCCCTTAATGACACTGCAGGGACACCACTGCCTAACAGCCCCCACATTATCTCATTTGGCAGCAGCTCCAGAGACTCCTTCCAACACTGCACTGAGCTGTGTGATGAACAAGTCACTTTTCCATCACGGCTTATGCTGCACTTACAGTCTGAATTCACACAACCAGCACACCTTCCCCATTCAAATCTCTACTAAAAATTCCTTTGTTACAAGCTCAAAATAATAATAAGGGCTCTGGGTTATCCTTTCTTGTGGGTTTCCCTGTGACCTTGGCTGACTGCTTTAACAGAAATGTTCTGCATACAAAAGAAATGAGCCCACTGGCAATCCTTAGAAACAAATGAGCTTAGGAAAAGTCCTTTGTGCAGTTCCAGCTCCCCTCTTCCTCAGTCCCACTCGTTGCTGTATAATCACCACTGGTTTTGCCATTTTCTGTTACATCAGAGATTGGAGGAAAGGGGGAGCAAAGAGACACCGGTCTATGAAAATAATATTTATTTTTGACTTTCTCTTTACATGTTTCCCATCCTCTGCCCTGAGCTTTGTCTACCTGAGTTGCCAACTATTCAGGAGCAGCTTGGTGTCACTGCATCCAGCAGGATGACACCACTGTGGACTGGGATACATGGATGCTGCTACAATAGAAGTGAAGAACAGTTGCTGTGTGTGCCTGGCTAGGTTAAAAAGAAGTCACAAGCTGAATTCAGGCCCAGGTGGAATTCAGCTGCACTGGAATGACAGCACCCTAAAGCCAGTGAAAAAAAGGACTTGGGGTTTATCTGTCTCTGGCACAGCACCCAAGTGATGGGGCTTGGAGGCATCTGTCCCCACACTGGTGAGTCTGCAGCGCAGCTCTGCTCTTCAGGGCTCTGCTGGCTCATGCATTTCTGCACTGTGTTCTATTTGGTAGTGCCAATACAATCCTCTGATGCCTTCTAGATATGTAATACACTGATTTCCACTTAGTCTTGTTCAGGTCACTCAGCAAGAAGAAATGTGCCTGAGTGAAGAGTGACAGGTGACCTTGAAAATTAAAATTTCATTAAAATGGAAGAATGCTTTCCATCCTTTCTAAAAACATCTGATACTGAAGAAATAAGGGGTTTATGAGTAAAGAAAGTTACTATTCTAAGTTTTCCCTGAGCTTACACAAAAAGAGGAGCACAATACACCTGTGCACAGACTTGCTCGTTTTCAGTCCCTCTAAATGAGCGAGATGCTCATTCTGCACATTGTGAAGTAAAACAGAAAGCATTATGTGCAAACATTTACAGCATAAAAAGCCTCATCACCTGGGATACTTGCTGCTTCTGAAAATTCTGATCAAAGATAAGAACCAAGACAACTCACTGTAATCAATTATGCGCAGACAGTCCTCAGCCTATGTGCAATTCATAAAAATAATACTAAAAACTTTACGTGGATTTACATGCAGAAATGAAATATGGACATGGTCAGAACACTAATCTTCTGATTGCTATCTTAAATTGGCAATCCCGGCACTTTGAGGGAGTCTCTGGATAAATTCTGGTCCCTTGAAGAAATTTGCAGCAGCCCTTCAGCAGCCGAAAGGAAGAGGAGCTGCAGAGCCACAGCCCAGGCCTGGGGGTGACAGGAGGAGCACCCAGGGAGTCACTGCTGGGCCCCCTGGAGAGGGGTTTGTGGGGTGATTAACCCACACACACGTCCCCAAAGCCCTCCTGGTGCACACAAAGCCATGGTTTGACAATCTGCCTGAATTTACCAGAACAATGCCCGGCCATAGCCCGTGTCCAGCACAGGGGCCCCTATATCTGCACCCCCTGCACATGGACTGGCCAGAGGCAGTGCCCACCCTCCCACATCATCATCCCACTAAATCCAAAAGGGAACTTGAAGATGTATCCAGGTTTCAGGCAGGTATGAACATGCTGTGATTGTCATCCTCACAAATACCAAATTCACACTTTGAGGCCTTTTCTATGTCTTTTCCACACACCCTTATAAGAGTAAAGTCAAGGAATTCACGTTGCAAAATCAACCCTCTCATCAACTTTACACCGCTCAAAATCTGTGAGATGTTTAGATTTCCACATGAGGATTTGTTCCTGTTTTGCTGCAGGTAAAACATCCTTTCGTCACAGGTCTTACACATTCCTGCCCAGGTGAGCCCCAAAGAGTACCCGGTGATTTAATGAGCAGATCAATTACTGTTCATAAGAAAAGATACTGTCTCTTTAAAGGTTATTTGAAGGTTGATTGCTATCTTATTGCTTATATCCTGCAAATCTATTCAGCCTTATGAATGAATTTGACCTTTTTATACTTACTGGGGGAAAAAAACAGAAGTTAATTTAGAGCTCTATAATACAACACTTTTTCCCAGAGAAATGAAAGGGCATTCAAATCGATACCTGCACAATAACACTCTGATGAATGTTTGCACCCAATTTTCTCATTTTGCTAACTTGAGATTGGGCATTTTGAATAGTTCTCAAAGAACATATTCTTTATGTGCTGTGAAGTATGTGGTATTGTGTCCAAACAATGCTAGAGGATAATCATTATAGGAGTGTCACTGGGCCTGAAAAGGTCAGTTAGTTAGAAATGTCAGCTTTCAATGCAACTGTGCCGGACCTTCCCATGTAAGGATCCAATTAAAGGGACATGCCAAGGTGCATGGAAACACCATGGTGACCCAGAATAATAATAAGGGATTGTGGAAAAGCTTGATATTTTTCTTCAAAAGTAATGGATTAGCCTTTAGAATATCTTCTCTGCAGTCTTATTTTGACTTTGCAAATATCACTTCTTCTACATGTATCCAAAAAAAAGGTCACTTTTTTAAATGCAAAGGTGGGGATGAAACAGCATTACTAAAAGTAAACATTCTACAACCAAATGGGGATAAAGTTCTGGTTTCATTATGGAATCAAAAAAAGTGTCATTTCAGTAGAGCTCAAAACTGGGATATTTGAGATGGATGCGGGTGATGTTTGGGCACACAGGTGGGGATAGGTTGGGGCACAGGCAGAAAGATCAGGGAGGACTTATTCTCTTGGGACATGGTGTGAGGGAAGAGAAAAAATTGGGAACAGCAGCACTGTTCAGTGAGTAGGAGGCATCTCTGCAATTAATATTCTGGCAAATGGAGAGGTAGAACTGAGAATCAGGAAGGTACTGATCTGCATGAATGAGTAATTACAAGCAACAATATTATTTCTCCTTATCACAGCAAATGGAAATTCTTACAGCTCTTCAGATACTGTAAAGATGAGAAATTGGATATAGTAAAATTTCCTAATTAGCCTCAGGACAGCTGAAGCCAACCTAATGGCACAAAAAAAGGAGAAAGAGTCCTCGTCTTCTCTCTGCTTTCTGTTAGTACAATCATCTTGCTAAAGTTTCATCAAGTCTGGAACAAACTTCTTCCTGTAGCTTTATGGTTCAGCTAAGACAGGCAGCATGGGGATTTCACTTTGAGCTGAGATTTTAGCATTTATATTTTATTTTTATGGTAGGGAAATTCTTGTACTGCGTGTTCATACAAAGCATTTGGTGTCTATTGCCTTGCTGAGCAGCAAGGTTCTGACTCCCCCAGTTATCTTATATTATTATGGGAAAACGGGTGGATTACTACCCAGTGTCTTAGTGATATGGGAAATAATTCACTGGGCATTAAAAGACTCAATTATTTCTGGAATTCTAAGCAATTTCTTTTCTCCACCACCTTTGCAAATAAAGCAGCGTGTGAAGCCTCACTAACAAACATGAGCAGTGGTTATATTAGGCTGTTTAAAATCTTCAATGCCATCCTTTGACACATACTTAGACCAAAATCAATGTGCTATTAATTAATAAGGACTTGCCAAAAAAAATGTCCCCAAGTTTTAGCAGCAAACAACTTTCTGTCACATTTTATTAGTCGGTATCATTTTTACTAATACCTGTCTCATAGCTTCATGACTTTGAGTTCATATTATTTTCATGCTTCAATTAGAAAGAAGTTGATAGCCAGGCTATCCAGGAAGGTAATGGAAAAGTCTTGTAGCAGGGCTTAGTGGTGGAATTTATAGTTAAATGAAACTTTGAAATATACTATAAAACTTCTCCTTCCTTTACGTACTTTTACTTGAGGTCTCATAAGCAGTAATATGTAGAAATGCAAAACTTAATCAGCTAAAAAATATAGCAAATCCCACATATCACTTTATGCAATGCCAGGAGAGCAGAAATATATTTTCCTAACCAGAGGAAATTAACTAGGCAACAGTCCTAAATCTATAATTTAAAGCAGTAAAATATGTATGGCAGAAGCTAAAGCCACCTTAAAAGAATTCAGGGTAGCAGTATATCACAAATTAATGAAATGGAGACATTTTTAGAGCATGCAGCACTGATGATATTAAAGGGGGGAGGATATTTCACCACATAGATCAGACTGATAAATACTTTTAAAATCAAGCTTTTTTCCCTGTTTAAAAGTGTAGGAGCTTGGATATTAGGAGGAAGCACGCACAAATCATAAAGATTTCTGATCAAATCTCAGTGGAGATTAGGATTATCCCACTCTGTCCCTGCATGTAAACCTCTGATGTGGTTTACACATTAGGAAAATCTGAGTAAATCAAAAGGCAGGAATTATGGAGTCAGCACTTACTTTTTTTCACCTAAAACAGAGCTGAAAGAAACTTAAAAAAATTACTTTATATTCCATGCTGTAGCCAAACTGGACACTACGGAATATTCAACTATCCCAGGTTTTTTACATGCAATCAATTTACTGCTGCCAAATGTAGTAGGTTTATATACATCTGGGAAACATGCACCTACGGTGCTGATGAATTTCTCCTGACATTGCACTGATTTCAAGAGAATGTTATTTTAAATTGGCAGTAGAGAGACTGGTAGAGAAGGATAAAGCCCTGAGGATGGCTGAATCAAAGAGAATTTCAAAAGAATTTTCCTGATGGTTCTTGGATAATATCACATGTTAGCTATTTTCAAAGCCAATAGTTTCCAACACACTTCCATTTATGGTATCAATAATTAAAAAATACTTCAGTGGGAGAGGAACTTACCTTACTGAGAAGAGAAATTGGAAAGCTGTATTATTATCATAAACACAGGAGATGCAAAAAGCTGTGTCTCCATGGAAAAGCTATGGAAACAGGGGCATCTTATTTGCAGCTATTGAGTGGTTACCACAAAATGTGATGTGATTGCATGTGCATGTTCAAAGTGCTACTAGAACATGATCACACGGAAATGAAGGGCAGATCCTCATCTCCTTTGTGCAACAAGGCCAAATTAAACTACCTCCAGCTTTGGTCCTAAACCTCAAAGACAACTAGAATAGCGTTAAGGAAATGTTTTGGATCCAATTCAGAGGTAAAGCTGGGTTTAAAGAAAATTTAAATTACCAAAACTTAAATCTCATTATGTCCCACTCCCTGCCAGCATGTCCCTGCCAGCTCCTAATGAATTTTTAACATCCTTCCCCCACCCCACTGCGCACATCAGCTCTGACTCGGGCACCCTGAACTCTACAGCTGCACTCTAATTGTACCTCACATGTCAAGGGCCAAGAAGAAAGGAGAGTGGCGAGAGCATTGATAAATTTAACTTAACATTCCTCCAGCTACTCTGCAGCAAGGCAGAGCGGTGAACTCCCCTCCACACTTTACAGGGGTGTCAGTTACTTCAAAGGAATGTGTTTGAGCACGAGGGAGTCTGGCTTGCTCCCAGCTTATGCATCATTCGTGTCTGGCTGTTTCTGGAGATCCACAGCAAAGCAAAGACTTCCTCCAGTTTGGGGCGTAGTGTGGAGATTCTTTAGCTGCTTTATTAGGGTGCTGGAAGAGGTGAGCCCTGCACGTTGCATACAAACCATGCAGTTGGAGCTGCAGCTCCAACCATCTGTATTCCTTCCTGTTTCTTTCATTTTTCTCATTTTTGCCCAGACTTCTCTCAGCCCAGGGTAGAGATTAATGGTCTATACCTGCTCAGTTTAACACACAGATGTGCTTTTAAGCCCAGAACCTGATCAGCCAGGTTTCAGGAAGCCAAGCACTCATTGCTTGGGGGTTGGAGGTCATGTGGAGCAGGGCAAGAGGCAGCACTGGGTCACCCTCAGTGGGGTTCAACACAGCACAGGCAGGGGGCAGGTTCAGGGAACAAGAAACAGGCACAAATTCTGACCTTTTGGTGATTCCTGGGCAATCATGAAACAGCCTTGGCCATGGGGAGCAGTGTGACTGCCATGGGATAACATTAGGGTTTCTGGGATACCACAAGCTCTCTTTAAATGTTTTGGCACCTGAGTCTCAACAACAGTTAATTTACATTAATGGCATTATTTTACTTTGCAATTAATCTCATTAGCTGGCTGATCAGTTTTTGGAAATTGTTTTAGGGGCGCGTGGAGAACAGCTGTTGTGCTACCTGCCAGGGATCACCATCAATTCTTGACTAAAATTAGAAAAACTTGTTCAAGAGCTTCACACACACACAAGAAAGAGAGAGGATATTCATCATGACAGAGGTGCAAATCACAGAGGTCACCCTTTCTTTTGAAGGCCTTTGTCTATTCTTACAATTAAGCAATAGGGTTTTGGTGGCCAACACCCCTTGTGGGACACGGAGGACTTTCACAACTCCAACTAAAGCTGTGTGACCTCTGCCAGAAGCAAAGGCTGCCTGCCTGCGGCAAGGTGGAGAACAGAAACAAGTCCCAGAGGGTTGGCAGGTGCAACTAAACAGCTCAGCCCCTCATTTGAATCAGTAAATTAAGGGTTGACAGTGATTATGGCTGATCTCAGCCATCATAACCGATATCACGACTGTGTAAAAGCAGACTGGCAATGTCAGATCTTAGAGCTAGGACTCAAAGAATTAAATATTTTACAGTAGCAGTCTCCAAAGACAGATAAAAGCCCCAAGGCTATGATTTATTTTATTTTATTTTTGTATTTGTAGGGCTGAAACTAGACCCTTTAATCCACAGGCTGACATTTTCCAATCCTAGGAGGAATTGAGTGCCTAACTTTTTCAACCCCTTTGAAAAACCTCAGCTTTAGGGTTTTGGTAAGTTTGGCCTGATCCAACACCAAGCTTCTTTTGAAAATGCTTTTACTGAAAGCAAAACTATAGGTACTTTATTATGTAATCATGAGGAAGAATTATATTTTTTTCCTATGTATCGAGTTATGTAGATTTCTGGTTAAATATCAAAGGGTAAAACTTGCATTTCAGAAAAAAATCGCATTATAGAAAGCTTTTCCCCCTTTTAGTGCAGTATGCCTACATACACAGTTGTTGAAGATGCTTCCAACTAATTGCTGTGTTCATTTAGTAGATCACTTTATTAAACAGAGATCTGAAGCTACAGCTACTTTCTGTGATCACATCTATGCACAAACTCAACCCAATCAACCCTTTCACGGTGAATACCGAATCTGAAATTGTGAGGAAAGTATCATAAGTTTGTTTTACAGAAAAGTCTCATATTAAGATATTCTGGTCCCCAACCCTCTTTTCCTCTTCTTGAAAAAGTGTCTGTGGACTTTGGTGCCCTTATCCAAGATCTGAGCGTGTGCTATGATTAAGACCTTCAGAGATCTTTTTTTTTCCTTTTCCTCTAGAAACAGGGAATGCTGAAGATATGGAAAATGAAAAATGTGCCATGTTTGTCCTTGAAGTTACAGTTAGAATAGTGACAATGGCTGTATCACACTGTATTGTTGCTTTTATCAGCAAGAGCCCTGAGCATACATTAACATAATTGCAAACTGCATGAAAAGTTAACATGCAAAAATGTGATGCAATTGCCAATAGCCTCAAACATCTGTCCCAACAAAGTGTTCCTCCTCCTTATTTTAATTCTTATTATTTTAACAAGGTTAGTGAAGGAGAAACCATGTCACAGATTATATCTACATTTAGAGTGTCAGAACAATTATTGATGCAAAATTGTTATCCAAGCAAATGTGTGTCACATTTTGCTCACTTCCCATAACACCTGTTCACTCTGCTAACACATTATTACCAGTTAAGGCCAGAATTCATTAGTCCCAGTTAAAGCCCACCTGAAAGCTTAATTCATACACACATCTGAAAAATGAACAAAGTTAACCGAAATGTGGCACTATTTGAGCAGGGCTTCATCTGAACCTGGTGGGCAGCAGACTTCTGTAGCAGCTAATGGAAAGAAAGTGAGCCAGGAAAATAGAAATAAATTAAAAGCCAGCCAGCCTTACGGGCTGAGATCACAGAGGAGCACAACTGAACCAACCTGCATTTCAACCAGGGTGCTATGACCTTCAAAACTCACTCTGGCCAAAGAGCCCCACACTCTCCCGAAAAGAACAAATTTTGGTTTATCTCCTCAACAGGCAAATGACAAAAGCCATCATGAAGCAGATAGTTTAAGGCACTTTAATTCTACCTAAATATTTTCTGACCCACTTTGGGGTTCTCAGCCCTGAGCCTGGACCTTGTGACTCTCACCCCACATGTAGTGTCACCATCTCCCGACTCCCCAAACTGCTCCCCACCAAGGAAAAAAGTCAAGCTCGCATTTCTGTGATACTTGAACACACTTTGTGAATTTGAGGGCATCTGCCCTGCAGATATACCACTAACTGTAACCCCAGGAGGCTTAAAGAAATATCAGCACTCCAATTCATAGAGTAAAGGTCTGAAGAGGCAGCTCTGTGAACGGATAACTGCCCGGGGCTTTGCCAAGCACAATATAGCTGTCACTTGTTATTAGGTGAAAGATTTTCTGGGCAACAGTGTTTTTCATTTTGCATGTCAGAGACGGGGGAAAAAACACATTTAGACAACCATCTCTTTAAGAAAAGAGAGGAGAGCGGCGCGGCAGAGCTCACTTACCGGGGCTGGTTATTGTCAGGAGGTCAAGCCGCCGTTTCTGCTGAAAAACAAATTATAAAAGGAATTGTTAAAAGGGGACTAATTTTAGCGGGTCAGCTTAGACCTGCAAAGTAAGTGTTCTGACATTTATAGCAGAATTAATTACAAGTTACATGGCTCACAGTAACTCTTTTGGAAGGGATCCACATGTACTTTATGAGGAAGAAAAAACCCCTTCCTCAGTCCTTTTAATGTGTTTTTATTTGCACTTATGAAGTGTTACTACTTGAAATGGATAGCTGGAAGCACGGATGGACCGATATATTTATAAAAGTGATTTCTGATTCCACGGGGAAGAAGACATGGAACCAGGACAAGCAGCTCTAAGTTCTTTATTCATATCAATCACTGACTCAATGGCTGTATGTGATCAAACACAATTATATCGCCTTGGGGTGAACCTTTCAAAGACATGTTAGAGGATCTAGACAAACTCAAGACTGATAAAAGGAAAGCTTCTTTTCATGCTGAGCACAGTCAGCCCATGGATCTCGTTGCCACTGGATATCCCTCACCCCAAAATCTTGCCAGATTTGATCATCACTGGATATGTGTAAAGGTAGCAAAAAACATGGAGTTATTACAGCAAATAATCAAGTTTACACAGAGGACTGGTTTCTGGAAAGGCTGCAAACCTTCACAGGGCAAATAAACCCATACTATCAGAAAGTCAGGAAAATTTTTGGCCTGGAACAAGCTATCCCACCAAAGCCTCTGTGATGGCAGGGTGCATCTGAGGTTCCCTTTTCCCATAACATGTAGCCAGCGCTGTTGCCTACTCAGTGCTCCTGGTCTTAGGTGATCTCTCCACCATTGCCCCTCCATAGCCTGCCACTTAAATCCATGTACTCCTGGATCATTATCACCTTTTTCTACCTTTCTGTGGGCTGAGAGCTTTCCATCACAAGCAGGGCTTCCCCCATCTCACGGACAGGCTGTTACTGCCCCTTCATCACGGCACTTTCTAACTTACTGTCTTCTCCCTAACTTTGCCCAACATCAGTGTCTAGCAGGTATTGAAGATTATACTGTCCAGTTTAATTTCTTTCTCCTAATTTGCTCAATAATGTCTGTGTTACTTTCATTTATTGTCAGCCCTATTGATCTTCTTCTAATCTAATTCTCATCACTGCACTCACTGTATTCCCTATGTGACAGCTGAAAGTCCTTGAGGAGGAAACATTGACTTGGTATTCCCTACCCTGAGCCCTCTTCCTTGGAAATCATGACTGATGGGACTCCTTTCCAAGCCCATCATTTATTTCTCTGTGGTAAAGCTTCACTGGCTGAAGTGCACGGACACAGTTGGTCATCCACACTTGAGCTGTGTTGGGCACAACAGTGAATTTGGCCTGCTGGGAAGCCAAGTGGGGTGTCAGGCTGGAAAAAAACCATTTTCTGAAACCTTCCTGGCCTTCAGTTCTTTACCTCTGGCACAACACAAAATATATTTGAGAGAAAATTCCTATCTGTCTTTTTCCAGAGGTACTCCTTGTTCTCTCAACTCTGCTAAGTCATTCCGAGCGTGACCTTAGCAGTGTGCTCCAGTACATTTGCTTTAGTTTAAAATACTGGGGCAAGCGTGTGCCAAAACTTTTTCCAGGTGTGCCAGGGTAAAAGGGAGCAGAATACCCTGCTGCTGCCCTGTGTCACCTGCTCAACCCCTCCTTTGCCAGGGAGCAGCAAAGCAGAGTAAGAAATCCTGTGTGTGAGCACAGGACCCACTTCCCAGTGGGAGTCATGAGACAAAACCTCTCCTAATGAGCTAAATTTTTATATAGATCCTTCACCTTAATCCTGATTCATATGTACAAAGCTGGGAAATGCCAGAGCTTAGCCCCCACTGGGCCAAAAGCTTTGCTTACATTTCTCAGCACAACTGGAACTCCAAATGCTGTATATCTAATGAGCAGCTAGAGCAGAAAATATATATCCAAAGCCTATACTCCGTGAAAGCCTCTCTACTAGGAAAAAAGGTGGAATATAAATATCCTGCATCAAAGAAAGTTGGAAAATGTAAAGATATGGAACAGAGAGAAAAGCATGCAGCCCAACTGGCCCCCAGTCCTCTATTAAATGGGGTAAAAATAAACATTAAATAAAAACCAAAATAGCTTAGCTTGATACATCAGGAAAACAAAAACATATAGGACAGGTTAAACAAACGGGAAATAAAATGAAATTATTACAAGTCAAATGTTCTGTTTGTAACTTTTTTCCAGTTTGAATACTGCCTTCAGGCCGACCTTGACAAAAACAAATTAACTCCAGATCCAGGAAATCTTTGTGTATATGTTGAACTTTAAGCTGAAGTTATTTCTCTGACTTCAAGTGGAGCAGCACTGATCTTTTGCATCTAACACCTAACTGCTGCAAGGGATTTGAAATGCCACCAGGTTCTTGGCACTGGCTCCACCCAAGTGCTCCAGGCTGGAGCTCGGTGGTTCCTGCCTGCCTGGTGACAGAGGGAGGAAAAAATTCCCAGCTCCGACCTTCACTGGACCTTGAAGAGGTTTCTCCTATTTAGCTCGTCAAGGGAAGTTTGTGTACACTCACCCCAGCCCTGCAGAGAAGCACACAGCAAAGTGCATTCCAGAATGGTGCATTTAAACATGCAAAAAGGCCCTAATTATGGACGCAATCACTTTCCGGAAATTCCAGCCTGCTCTCAGATCTCAGGGCTAGCTCTCTGCCGTTTCCAGGGCTCAGCTGGATGCAAGCAGCCTAGTAACTAGATGGATTAAAAAAAAAAACAACAACCCAGACAGACTCACTTATGAGTAGCTATAAAAACAGCAGTATTTGAATTTAAAGAGAGAGACATTACAAATGTCACACCCATTAATAAAATAATTTCATCAGAAGAATCGTGGCTGTGGGGCTTTATATATTTGCTTCTTTCTTCAATGCTGAAAGATGCAAATTGCAGCTGTGGCCCCCCTCCAGCACGATCACCCTCTCCCTGTTTTGACAGATTTCTTGAAAGACTCAGCTCACAAGATGTCTGGCTTTATTTGTTCTGCCTTTAGGAATTTTCCACTTCTCAAACACCTGCCCCTGCTGAGATGCTTGGGACCATCCCAATCTTCAGGCAACCTACTGTCCCAAGAATATCTTACAATCTGAGCACTGAAATGCACTGACTGTCAGCCCTGGTCGGGAAAGTGGTGACAGCTCCCCGTGTCTCTAAGGCTGGATTTCACCTTCAGAAAGGCATTCCATGAGAAACACTAAAATGATCCCCTCAGCATCAGCCATCATTGATAAGAGGCAAACAGAAATATTCCCTGCATCATCACAGTGTCGCTGTTGCTGTAATCCTGTCCTGCCCTTAAGGGGCAGCATCCTCTTTTCCACTCTGATGGATGTTCGAGATCCCAAGGGCAGGAAGAGGCCACTGGTGATTCATTCTGCTTCCCAGCTGGGGCAGTTTCCATCGCTGGCACTGCCCGAGGCACCGTCCCTACAGTGCACCAGGGCTCCGAGCAAACCTGCAGCAGATCGTGCTCACTTCCACAAAATTAACACGATCTTTAATTAATGCAATAAGCACTGATGAGTAATAAATCATATTAAAATACAAGGAAGGCAATTTTTTAATAAATTAAGCATTGATTCACTCAATAAATATTAATCTACTAAGCATCAAGAATTCATTATGTTTTAGAAAACCAGTTGAAGAACGTCACTGGTGAGCCGGTCTGCAGTGTGCAGAATGGTCCCTGTTCACCCATAATATACACTTACTTTTCACTAATTCCTTAATTTATCAAGTTAAACAACTTGCCTGAAAGCAAGTCTGGATTATTATTCCATTCTAACTCACCCCTCAGATTTTTTCCTGTTTCTTAGTAACTCCTTTTCTAGGAACCTCTTTTCTCTCCCTTGGTTTTGGAGGTCTTTAAAATATTTGCTGACTGGTGTCATTTAATTTTCACCTCAATTAACTTAGCAAGAGTTGCAAAACTAGAAAAAAAAAATTGCAGGGGGAGTGTAAATTAACTCATTCATTTAAGTTTAGCTTATCTGTGAGATGTTCTTTCACACTTTGCTCTCTGCAGAGTTCCTCCAACCTTTTATATAGATGTGGGATGTGCTGCACTTGCTTTGACTCTTATCTACAGATTAGCAAAAGAGAAGGAAAAAAAGCCAGATGCAAAGATGCCCCACGAGACTGATATGGAGCTGTTTCTGTAGCAACCGATGATTTTCTTCTCATGTAAGAATGAGCCTCGTCATATCTAATTCTGAATGTATCTGGGCCTTACTTGCCAGCCAAAGCTGTGTCAAGTATAAAGTCAATATAGTCAGAAAGAGTGATAAAAAAGCAATTATAAAGTCATCTTCCTACTCCTCCTCCAGCCATGATCCAAAAAATATCCTTTTCCCTGCCTTCTGTCCCAGCACGTCATCTCCAAGCTCCCCACACCAGCAGGGCAGGTGAGTGGGGATGGAGCTGGCAGCAGCCATCCAGGGATCGATTCCACACATGGTGCTGGAAGCTTCTCCAGCTTCCCAGCCATCCACATCCCAGGAACCAGCAGAGGTTTTCCTAAAAACCAAGGCCATTTATTCCTGCCTTGCTCTGAGTCTCCATATGAAATTCCTAAGCCCAGAGCCGAGATAAATTTCAGCTCTAGAAAGCTCCTGTTGGATTTGTGCCCTTTCACTGCCTTCACTCTGTGGGCAGCTTTTGGTGCAGCTGTGAACCCAAAACCAGGCTGCCCACTCACGAGCAGCTCCTGCCACAGCCCCCTCACTGGAGGCAGGAATCGACTCTCTGGGACCTCACAAGGACTTTGTCTTCCAAAATGTATTTTACCCAGCCTGGTCTCTGCTATTGATTCCTTCTCCCTAATCTGAGTGTGTTTTGAACACATCTGTCCCTCACCACCTTCAATTTACTGTGCAGAGGGTTTAAGATTGAAATGAAGTGCATGGTGCTATTTTTTTTCCTGGAAATTTTGCCACAAGTTGTCACAAATAGTGCCTTTTCTTTTTGACTTCAAAACTAGTGTTTCTTTTCTGTAAACTGTGTTGACACAAGAGTAATTGAAACCAATGTATCTTATCAGAAAATAAAGCTGAGGATGTACTGAAGGGTGCATTTCACATTTCTGTGGCCTCTAGTACTGCCACTCTCTGCAATGTCAATGCTTTATAAACCTGTCCTTTCACATTATGGCATGAAAGAACCAGGGTTCAGAAAAGGATCAAAGAGATCCCAAGTGTGCAACTTGGCACCCACAGGCACCACCAGGGTTTGCACTGGAGGGAGAAGGGGCAGGAGGAGGAGGTTAAAGGCTCCATCCCCTCCTTCCTTGTTGCCACCTTGTTGTTGGACAGTTGAAGAAATATTCAGGGCTGATCAACATCTGGATAAATTTTCTAAGGAAGGCTTAGATGAAGGAAGGTGTTGGAAAAAAGTGAGAATTTCACATCTGCCTAGTTCCTCAAATGCAAGTTTCATTACTTGTACCTACCTCCCTTCAGAGAGCAGGAGTTACCTCCAAAGAGAAACTCTTGATTTAAGTAATGATCCCAAAAAGCTACTAATTCAAGTCCTGTAAAAATGGATAATTTGATGATTTAAAGCTGCCTTTTTTTCTGCACATTATGCTGAGCAATAATCTTTTCTTTCCATCCTGAAATCACAGGCTTTTGTTCACATAATGAAACAAGATCTCACATTTTGGACTTCCTTTATGATTAGCTGCTAAAGTTTCCTGGTATCATGACAAAATGAACCAGTCAGCTTGTTGACACTTGACTGGGATTTTAGCAAATTGCATCTGCTGTAGCCTACTCTGTGGAATCAATTATTGATAATATAGGTGTGGAAGAACATTTATAAAGTGGTTTGGGATATGTTATAGCTCATGCTAAGAACTATAACGAGCATTTTAAACCATTTTGACAGTGACCTCTGCAGATATTTGATTGCTGCAATATGTGGTAACTTGATTCTGGTTTAGAATCAAAACCAAGTCCAAGTAATGAAAGAGAGTGCCAAACCTTTAAGCTACTTTACCCATTCTTCCAGTGCACGTGTTCTCCTACTTAATATCTGACACTTGCCTATTTCTTTCCCCAAACCAACGATGCATGGTACCTTCCTATTTT
This sequence comes from Daphoenositta chrysoptera, assembly GCA_013397915.1. Taxonomy (NCBI): domain Eukaryota; kingdom Metazoa; phylum Chordata; class Aves; order Passeriformes; genus Daphoenositta; species Daphoenositta chrysoptera. The sequence goes on from VZRO01003885.1 coordinate 629,794, forward strand.
CCCAAAGCACTGCCAAACAAGTAGCTGAAATCTCTCCTTCTTCCCCCTTGAACTATTTGTCTCAGGAGCACAAGATTCACCCATAATGTTCCCACAGCCCTGTTGTGCTCCAAAGCTATTTATAATGAACATTAATACAACAGAGGTTAAGGAAAGGTGGAAAAGCCATTTTTTAGCACACTTACAAACACTCTGAAGTACCTGTGGCAGAAATAGAAGGTTTCAGCTCCTTGGTGAGGAGGTTCCTACCAACTGCTGTAGATCATTGCCCAAGCCAGGGGAGGCTGAGGTCCTTCAGTGACTGCACAGTGAGGCCACTGACAATGGGCACTCTCAGCTTTATGGGCCCCACAAATTCCTGGTCTCATCCACATATTCTTGAGTGACATCTACTGGTGCTTCATCTATAGGTTGTCTTGTTTACATATGCAGCACTCATAAAGCAATACTCAGATTCACAGTGAACAACTAGGAATCAAAAAAAAAAGGCACCTCTCTGTTCACTATAAATATAACAATCACAACAAAAAGTTGTTAAGGCTATCTCATCTCTGGGAAGAAAGGGCGGAGGAATGAACTGCTTTGGAATTAACTGGTCCTTAACTTTGCCAATAAAAGTTGTGACAACAGAAAACCTCTTGACTGAGGGAAAAGATGATATAGCCAACACCTTTGTTCTGCTCTTTCCCAAAAGCTCTGGGCCTGCAAGAAATTAAGGAAGAGTAGAGGCCCCTTTCTCCATGGTCTGGCCCTACATCCAGATTGGGATCAAGCCTTTTTTAAGCTCCACTAGAAAAAAAGGTGGTTTGTGCATGTTTTAAATGTACTTACACAGCAAGGGTTCAGGACCTACTCATTCCACAATTTAACTCAGCACTCTAAGGGGTTTGTTTTGGTGAAACACTGCCACGCAGGTTTTTCACAGTTTCTTGTATTACTATGTAAATTGCAGAGCTGTGGTTATAATCCAGTGCTTGTGACATCAATTACTTAACGCCTATAGAGATTATTGTAATGCCACAAACAACGGATTATGTTTTAAAGTACATAGTAAGCAGCAGGAGCTAATAAACTCTTCTCTTTAAAATTTATTTATTTTGAAAAATAGAGTAAACAAGGGCAAGAAAAACTGTACAGACCCCACACAGTGCCATTAACAACCAAAATCTATCCATGACACAGATCCCTTTAGGCACAGCCTTGCCATTCTTCAGTTGTGATTCCTGTCTTACATTAATTCTCACAAAGGAAAGGAGCAGCATTTGTGAAAGCAATTATGAACTTTGAAAGTTCACCATTTGTTGGGGGGCTGGGGGAGAGAAGCAACAGTGTTCAATGAATGTTTAATTAGAAACAAAGCCTATCTACCTATACCAGTAATGGGATATTGACTGGCCAGCCATTGCTTGTGGGCTGGTTTAGGTAACAGACAGGACAGACCAACCCCCAGCATAGGCAATTCTTACACCAAACATGCAGTTGTAGGAGCCTGTGATGGCATCAGAAGGGAGACACAAATTTGGGAGCTCATGTCCCTGCTCAGGCCCATCTGGACCTTGAGACTGAGCTCTGAACCAGCAGATCATTTCTCCCAAACCTTCTTTTGCTGTCTATAACTAAATAAATATTTATTCAAATTGGGACTATAGTTCCAACATCCACGTCTGACCTAAGCAGTTTACCAGCTAGTAGCAATTTAGTAGCAGTTTTCTATTCTCTCCATAACTAATACTGAGTTTAATGAATTGTCATCATGCCAGAATAGCCAGGACACTGGTGGGGAGAAGATTGACTTGTGTTCAAAGGCATTACTGGTTTGGAAAAAAGGGAAGAAGGGAAAAAAAAACCACCTGAGATTCTGAAGATGTTGGGAAAATTTCTGAAACATGAGAATTTTTCTCTGAAAGAGTGACTGACACCAGCCCCCCAAGCCCTGCTTAGGCTGTCACGGCACCACTACAGCCAAAGACTTTTCTGCAATAAGGACAGGCAGAAGGGAAGGGGGAATAACTCTGTGTTTTCACATTTAAATTAGGAGGATTATTGAAAATCCCTCCCCAGCCCCCACATATTGTGTAATGGCTCTTGATTACTGTATGTAAGTCAAGGCAACATGATAAAAATTGCAGCAAAAAGTGAAATTAGAATCCATCATGTATGGACAAATATATAAATTTATATGTCCAACTATTTTGGTCTCATCTAATTTCAAGCTTTTCATCTAATTTCAGTTTGAGTCTGTTTCTTTTCACAATCCTTGGCAATGAGGTTGTTTTTCTAATGCTCAAAATTTATTTTTTTTTTTTTTCTGAACCAGACCACAGCTTGTCATATTCACTTCAACAAATGATTCAGAGCATCATTCTCCCCAAACCTGCCTATTTAATTACAGCCCGTGACAGCACTGTCTGGAGAAGTCAAATGGCACAAACGAGCATGGGCTCTTCTGAAGGTAAAAGGAACAATCTGACTTTCCAAACAGACCCATCGCTTTCTCATTTGTTTCTGCAGTAATGATGTGGTACTTTCCTATGAAATGTGCTAAAGTCATGACTAAATCCCTACAACTGAGTATCTTGAGGCACAGAACTTGTGGAACATTCAGGCTGCAACTGCTATCAAAATTCCTTAGTGCTAACAGGGCAGCTCTGGGACTCCTTAGAGCCACTCCCAGGGTCACTCTGCCTCTGTGCACTATCGAGTGTAATTCATATTTAACCTGTTGGTGGTGTCTCTAGAACTGTTAATAGAAAGGTCAAATGGAGACTACCGGAGACAAGGCAGCATTTCACTCTATACATCTCAATTGGGACAGTTTTATCTTAGTTTTTATTTTGGCATTTTAGCCCAAATCCTTCACCCAGGTGCTTTAAACTGTGAAAACCATTCCAGGGGAATTTTTATTCCCAGTAGCTTAAGAGAGTTATATATGTTGTAAATAATATGTTAATGTTATGTTATGTTATGTTATGTTATGTTATGTTATGTTATGTTATTTTATGTTAAAAGAGAAAAAAAAAATTGGTTCATCAAAATCAATGAGCTGAATTAGTTTGCCTGAGAGCAGCCTGGAATGGAGATCTGAGTGAGAAAATGAGGCCATCCAGATATTACAAGTTTGCTCCTCTCCTCAGTCTGTGTCAGGTTATTCTGACTAATAAAATAGGGGACAACATTTGTCCTGTCCACTGAATAGAGATAAGAGGTCTGAAACCCTCTTTTCATTAGCCTTGTTGCTAACTGGTTCAAATTATCTCTCTTTTACTGTTGTTTTATAAGCAATTCATTGGGGACCTGCTACCTGATGCAAATCTAATGGTGGTTAAAAACCCCAGAGCTCACACTTCTGAAAAATCTGGTGACTGGCAAACTGGGGAATGCTCTGAGCATGAGGTCCCCATGGAAGAGGGAAGGGAACCAAATGCCCTCTTAACCAATTTTAACATGAAACTCTCATTTTTTGCATCACAAATGTGGAGATGCTTCAGGGTTCAGTCCAGCCAGAGGCTGAGTTTCCCCAGTTCCCCCTGTGAGACAATCACTGGAGGCAGATCGTGCCCCTCAGATCCCCAGAGGACAGAAGCTGGGATTTGCTCACGTGTAACAAACATTTAACCAAGGATCTGGTACCTCTGCCATGAGACACTGCAAAGCAGTTGTCCTTTGGGCTGCACAGAAAATATGTTTCTCAGGGTAATTTGAAATGTGGACGTTTACCTATGGTTTGTGAGTCACCCTGAAGTTTCCATTTTTTTTAGGAATAGATTGTTCTGTATTTTAATTGCTACCATTGCCCTTATTTACGTTCTTCATTTTTTAGAAGAAATCCAAGAGGTTTCCAAGCATCCATTGAGCATTAACCTTAAAAATTAATTATCTAGAGGTTTACAACAACATTTCCACACTGTGTTAGGAAAAGCAATTTGCTTCCCCAAAGAGTACCTATTTTTCAGTTAGCAAAAAAGCTGTGGTATGTCAAGAATAACTCAGGAGGAAGCATCAGTCCATCATTTCAAACCAATTTCACAGTTGCAGGAAAGGTGAACAAAGTTTCCACAGGTGAAAATGCCAGGAAAATTTATCCTTGTTCTTAGCCTGAACTCTATTGTGTCAGACAGCTATATTTCAGGATTTTTAAATTTTTTTTTTTTTTGAAAGACCAACACAAATGTAAATGTTCCAATTTACAGTGGCAAAATTAGGTGTCAGATTCATTCCTGTTTTCAGTGAGCTTAAATTTTTCTTTTGGGCACTGAAGACAGAGAACATTTTTCCTTCTGAAATGTGGCTCCCCTTGCCACGGTCCTGCAGGTTTGGGTTTCAGAGGAGATGCAGGAGCCCAGCTCAGCTCTGCCCTCTCCAGTCCCAGCCTCCCCAGAGGAAAGTTTATTCCCCACAGACCACTCCAGAAGAAAGTCTTTCTACTGTGTCAGCCACCAGAAATATATCTGTGCTAATTTCCAACTGGAAAAAATATGAGAGTTCACGTCTTTTATATCCACAAATAAATAAATGAAATGGTTCAGACAATACAATAGAATCAGTACTTTCAAATGAGCTTTTTCATGAAGCCTGAATAGATTTCCAGCCCACATGAGCAGAAAACTAAGTAAAATCATTGGGGATTACTGTTAAAAAGCTCCTTGAAAAAAAAAAAAAGGAAAAAGAAAAAGAAAGAGAAGCTGATCTGAGGGCAGAAAATGCACTTTGCATACAAGGAGCTGGCAAAGCAAGGGGCAGCAGAGAAGAAAGTGTTAAGAGAACTGAAGATAAAAAGGTGCCATTAGGAAGATGGCTTTGGAGCAGATTACATAGAAATAAGATAAAATTTTTCTTAAAACCAAATAAGCAAACAAACCAGCTCGCCCAGCCCTCTGATCAGCAAAGAAATCAGAACTGTCAGCTTTCATCTGCCTCGTACAATAAACCTAAACTCAAAAGAATAGTTAAGTTTTGATTCAAGCCACACAAAGCTAATTTTTGCTGGCCATGGCTTCCCCTAACTAGGTGTTTTGGACTCTGAGGAACATGAGATTTTCTAGGTTGGGGAGTGTTTTAGTATTGCTACTGTGTCAACTTTGAATTATGCACGAATTTTTAAATGTGGAACTGTTCCTCTACTTATGATGACAGGCACATTCACATCATATAAAATTGGGAATGAGGAGAGCTAAACAAAGCCAGTGAGTTCTGAATTGATCACCTAAAACATCTGCTGTATTGCTTAGGAATTGCAGCACATATGGTATATCAGAGCATCCAATATTTGGAGGCACACTACCTATGCAGAACATCCATAAAATGTCAGAAACACCCATTTTGGCCATTTCAATCTTAACTCTGAATGTTCTTTTTTTAAAACAAAATGCCTAAAATGATTTCTGGGTTTATTTTTCTGCTTTATCATGTAATTTGTTCACAATCAATTTATCTCCTGCCCTAAGTCTCCCCTGTGTTTCTGTACAGCTCTAGGAATGCCAATAGTGTTCAAAACAACCAAAAGAACATAATGGAAAAGAGAAAAAGAAGTGATCATCTAAATGTGATCCTTCCTATCTGAGTCAATCTATTCCTCACACTTATTCTAAATCTCACCACTATTAGGGTACAATAATCCCACAGCAACCCTAGCACAATATTGATTAACAACAAATCAGAAATATGCATTCAAAATGGGATTTGCTCTGATTTAACAATCCTGCTATATCATGTTCCAGGTCTTGCCAAGAGAAAGGATGTGACATTTTTCAAGAACGACTGACCTAAGAGTGAATTAGGCACCAAAATAATTTTTAAGCTGTAATGTATTTTTGAGAATGATTCTAAGCATCAAAATCTCACTAAAACAGGTCAGATTGGAGCCTCTGATTTTGTGTCAAAAAAAAAAAAAAA
>VZRO01003885.1:635703-673600 GCA_013397915.1 Daphoenositta chrysoptera
AAAAAAAAATAGCAAGGCAAAATATCTCAAATCATCAAATAAAGGTATTTTTTAAAATCATACTGCCCAGTTATTGGCTTTGCTTTGGAAGATTGGCTTTGATTTGGGGGAGAAAGGAAAGGCTGGACTGTCAGATCCACTCAGCCTACATCCCAAAGGAAGAGAGAGCTGCCCTGCAAAACAGAAAATACCAAATGGGGCACTGCAGCCACAGAGTCAGAGGAACCATCACATCGAAAATAAATTCTTCAGATGGGAACTAGTCTGGGGAACAGCACAGGTTCAGAAAAGATGGCAGAGATCAGCTAAAATACTTGCAATTTCTCATGCCAGCGTTTCCTTTAACCAGTTCAAGCTCAGAAAGAGGTAAGGGTGAACCATGAATCAACACTCACCGAGTCTCTCTGGCAAACTTATTATTTGTTGTTGCAGTCTCTTGCAGAACTCGAGACAAAGGCTTTCCCTCTGCAGATAAACACTAATAAAAGTGCCTGTGTTTTCTCACTGCTCTGAACCTAATCCACTGGTAAAAACCAGTGACAAGTTGCATAACTCTTAAAATCCCTCCAAAATTTATTGGATTACATTCTACAAGTGATTACAAATAAACCCAGCACTAATTTACCCTTTATATCTTCAGGCAAACTGGAGAGATCCTACTCATCCATCTCAAACATTCAGAATTTCAGAATTAATTCAGTATTTCAGAATAAAGATATCATTCTGGGGTGGCCAAGAGGTGAGTCAGGTACCAGTTTTGACAATTCCAGCTCACATAAACAGAAGGCAACATGGAACCCTAATTTCAACACACAAAATCGTGAACCATTTAAAATAGGTTCTTTGCCTAGCAAGCATTGTCCAGTTTAGCAGGGTTATTATTTCTAACACTGGATTGCTAAAATATGGTATTTAATGAAACTGCATTGCGTACTTAATGATAGCCAGCTGAATAATTCTGAAAATGAAAATTTTATTTTCTCCCTTTATATCCTCAGGTCATTGTGAAATCAAAGGGGTCAAAACTCTCAGCTCACATTATCTGTGCCATAAACTTACTCTAAACCTAAAAGGCCTCAAATTTTGTAAGAAAAACAAAATTCAAAGGTTTTTCAAAGAGCAGATCCCAAAAGTAAAACTATTGCTAAAGCAGAGAGAATTCAGTGAGGGCTCCCTCTTTTGGCAACAAAAAAAAAGCTTCGCAGATCATCATGAAAAGCTTTTCACAAGAGGTTCTTTGCTTTCAGGAGCTCAAACCTCCCATCTCGCATGACCTGGCCTGATTGTATTTTATCTTCTAGGGAAGATCTCAGTTGCCCAAAAGTATTTACCAGTACCGAGAATTTTGGAGTTACTTATACTGTTCCTTGATTCAGAAGAGTACTTGGAGCAAGAGGAACCACTGAAAATTCTGCATTTTACTGGGAGCAAAATCTTGCTGGGAGCTAAGGGTTATAGGACTGGCCAGGAGCAGGCAGAAACAGAAGCAATTTGGCATTGGCTGGGATAAAAATCACAGGATTAGTCAAGAAAATAGGTCACAGAGGACAGGCCAAAGAACAAGTGTGAAAAATGGCTTTTTCTGATTAGTCCCTTCCTGGGAAGTGTGCCAGAAAGTACAGAAGGTCCCCAAGAAATTTCCTCAGGCCAAGTTTCACTGTGCAGCTTTTCCATGGGAGCTGTCAAATGGAAAAACATCTAGAAATTTTTTATCACTGTTGGGATTGCTGGTATAGAAGGTTTTTATCTGGGTTTTTGAGAGCTGCTGATGGCTTGGGAAGGGGCCTGCCCTGAGTGTGGGCTCCACTGGCAAGGTGCTGCACCTGAATTTGCAGTTACCTGGGGGCTGGCATGTCCAAGGAAGAAAAATCTGTTCACCTGAGTTGTTACCACATTTCTCAGTAAAATGGAGTTTGGGGTCAGTATGCACAACCTACAGGCAATTTAAGGCAAGTTCTTTAGTATTGTACCAGCACCCCAGACCCATTCGTATCCATTTGGCCTTATAGGCATATAAATATATATATATATACTTAAAGAAAGATAGGGAAGCCTCTGGATAACTTTTTTCCTTTTGCTTCTCTATAATTCACATCACCTGATACTCTGAAACTCCAGTTTTTCACAATGGGAGCTTTTTAGCATCTTTTGGTAAGGATTATTGAAATTTAAAAGTTCATTATGTTATAATGGTCTCATCCAGGCCTCAAAGGCTTTTGTGTTACTGCTGTCCTGTGGGGAAATCAAGCAAGGGGGTGCTGGTTATGTGAACTCAGGGAGAGCTCCTTATAAACATGACAGATATTATGGGGTCTTTCAATTTAAATACCCTGTCTGCAAAAGGCAGATTATTCTGGATTTATACACATAAAGAGAATATCACGCTAACTTTTTATTAAAAATTAAAATCTTTTGAGTCACAACAGAAATCAATATACCACAATTTGAGTGAAGTAGAATGATGATCCTGTGGTTAAGTAATTGAAAAGGGAATTGAGTAATCTGTCATTCTCCCTGCTCTGGGCAACTCAGCTCTGGATGTCTTAAGCACTGCATTGTAGGCTCCTAAAAGAGTCAGACATCGTGTTTCCAAAACCAATTTTAGCAAGCGAGGCAGCATTTTGGGTACATTCCTAAGCACAAGTCTTATTTTTTACATTTTGCACATCCTGGAATTGTGGCCTTTTCTAAAACCCTGGACTAAGCAGGCTGAAGGAGCTCAGCCAGGTGCCCAGTAAGGATGGAAGGGATGGCCCCACGATAAGAGACAATCAAGCACTGCCCATCTCTACCCTGGCAGGCGAGAACTGACCATGGCTGTAAAATTATTTGGAACTGTGAGGCTGGGAGGAGCTGCTGAGACCTGTGAGATGTGCAGAGCTGTTCTGAACCCAGTCCCTCTGCCTCAGAGCAGTGCTAGACCTGCCTACAGCTGGCTTTGAAAAGCATCCTGAGAAGTCTGACACCTCAAATCTCTTCTGAAAATGAGATTAAACTACCCAAAGTACTTATGCATTACTGCACATCGTGTTGTGGAGGTCAAGTTCTAAATTCAAGAGCTCTCCTGAAAACTGAACTGCTCAGCTCAGCAAAAAGGCTGCTGTATTTCCTTGTTTTGTTGTTTCCCTCTTTTACCAGCATAAGTTCATCCTATCTGGGAGAACATCGTGCAGTGTTGAGGTGTTGCACTGAGTTTTTGTGCTCAGATTGTCCATTGCTGGATGTAAACACACAATTACTGCCTGGTTATCCTGTGGTATGAACCACAGGAGAGGTGGGGTGGGCAGAGATGGACAACCACTAGGATTTAAAGAATAAAGGCAACACAAATGCAAAAAGCTGGATGGTGAAGACAGGCAAATCATGATGCAATTCTGTATGAAAATATATCTGTACGAACAGAATAGGCAAAATCTGTCCAGGCTTCAGGATGGACCTGAATAACCTCCAGAATCTGGAATGATGCTTCTTTTCATTAGATGCCATCAGTGCCTTTCCAACTGCAGCAGCTCAGGAAGGGAAGTGTTTGCCTTCATCTGGAATTTGCCTGCCTTTTGTCACAACCTTAATTTCACTGAGTTGCTGAGTTTTGTATCTTTATAAAATGCACCATTCCAGCTTCCAGCAGACATGCAGATTAGCCTTATCCTAAAGCACCTCATCTCTATTTATCCCAGGATAATTAGTCACGTAAATTAGAAGTCATTACCAAAGGCTACAAAAACCTTTAGCAAAGGCTTGTTGACAGGCTAAACAATGTTTAAAATACTTTTAGGTCTGAGGGTGGGAAGAGAGGGGTATGTGTGTGGGGGGAGGTGGGGGAAAGAGAAATATCATCATCAGAGGAAGGAAATTCTGGCAGAGAAAATGGGGCTGCGTTAATCTGTATTCATTCCTAAAGAAAGACTCATACCATTGTATGCTGCCACGGTGATATATAACAGAGGACATTTAAAATGCCAAGCCATAAAAGTGTATTTTCTTCATTACATTTTCGTTGAATGCTTTGATCTTCCCATTTTACGCTATAAGTTTGATTCATCATTACTTTCCTGTAAGAAACTGCCACATTTGATTGTGGAAAGAAGAATTCTTATCTAATTGCAATTTGTAAGCACAGGATTTAGTGTATTGTTGCCTGAAAAATGGAACTGTCTAAATTATTTTCCCTGAAACTAACATCCTCAACAAATAAAAGCAACATATGATAGCTGGGCATAATTAAAGAAAAATGACACCTACTGTTACATGAATAAAGAAAATATGTTGATGACAAGAAAGAGGAAAAAAAAAAAGCGATTTCCCTGCAGTTTTGGTAAAACACAAAAGCATCACATTTTAGTTCTTTTAACACATTTGTTCAATGAATTGGAAAAAAAGCAATCCCATCCTCCAAAGCAGCCTGTAATGTACAGTTATTTCCCTGCAGTCAGAGCAGTGCACGTCAGACATTTTGGATTTACTGTGCAGGCAGAGCAGCCCTGTCTGAGTGTCCCGACACCCAACAGCCTCTTCCCAGCAATGGCACAGGAGGGGGAAAACAGCCTCGGGAGTCTGGGCATAAAGAAAAACCCCCCTGAAAGGTTCCTATTTGCAGCTTCACTTTCAACAGCCATTTTGATCTCTTAAGGTGTCTATACATATTTAAACAAACAGTTTTCAAGCAACTTTCTGCTTCTTCAAACCTTTTTTTTTTTATTATTTTTTGCTTTATTGCTCGTCATCCTTGCTCCCTCACATGTGCTTATCTATTCCCTTCCCCAATATTAAGCAACTCATAGAAAACCTCTGGTAACAAAACATGTAATATTCTGTTATCATTTGGCATTTTACCATCCAAAGCTTAGAGTATTTTTCTTTTTTTCCTTTGTTTTCAGCACTGTCCTGTCTCGCCCCTCCCCACAGCATTCACATATTCATTACAGATGCCTTGATAAACTCGTTTTCGACTCCGTGGGGTATGAATAGGGTTATGGAAATCACCTATCTATAGCAATACTTGATAACGAATATGCAGTGATAGCTCTGAGAGATGAATTATTCCCCATTCTCAACAGCACCAGAACAGTATAATTTGTAACCTGTTGGAGGAAATGCTATCCTGACATTAGCAAGTTTTCCAGCCCATTCTGAGATCCATTCTGCTCCAACTACTCCCCCAATGTACTCAAGAAAGTTTGAAGCCAGAGTGGATATTTCTACCCAAGTTGGCAATGCAGCTTTGACTGCAGAGAAGATATATTCAGACAGTAATGTGTAATGTACTTATAGAAATATAACTAGAATATGACTAACCACCACAGGAGCACTATTACTATCTACTATAATTATTACTTGTAAGCAAATATATACACAGTCACAAGAAACACTATGAATCCCTAAAAAGAAAAAAAAATCTAATTATGTATCTTCACTGCTTACAAATGGTCTCAAGTATTGTCTCAAAATACAGATCCAAGTAGAAGCATAGTAGTAATGACTGGGTTTGCAAGACCAAAAAAAATATAAATAAGATGGTTAGAGTGGAATTCAGGTCATACTGCAGCAGCAATGGGGTTGAGCAGCTGTGTGAGGGATGCAGCCAAAACCTGGTTAGAAGCCACTGGCCTTTTCTAGAGATAGAAGAAACGCTCGACATGAGTCACCTTCTGAGCCACGTGCAAACTGCATATCAACAAGCTCTCAAAATAGCAAAATCATGGTGGGGGGTGGGCAGAGGCATCTCTTTCTTGGAACAGGATCTCCAGTTAGGAATAATAAATAAATAATGAAAAGAGAGCTTTATGCAAGAGTAAAATGTCTTTTTCAAACATCCAGGTACTGAACGGGGTGTTTGTAAACTGTGAAATGTGACAGCAGAAGCACAAGAATTCCAGAGCTGGAGAAGGCCTTACTGCAGTAATGTGACAGTAACCACCTTGAAGATTAGTGCCCATTTTACCCGGATTTCACTCGGTGTGGCTGCAGTGTCATGTTCCACCTCGATTCCTTGCGTGGACAGCTGCTCTCTGCACTGCCAGCCACTAGGACAAACCCTGGTGCTGGGGCAGAAGAATTGGCTGTGCACCCCACGTGGATATGGTGTAAGAGCCAGGAAACTGAGCTCCAAACCCAGGTATTGCAGTGCCAGTGAGGGTGCTGAGCCTTCCAACCAGAGCTTTTCTGGGAGCAGCTGTCACAGGCTCCCCAGCAGCCCTGCCACTGCCTGCAGCCAGAGTTACCTTTCCTGGATATGGAGAAGGACCTATCAGATTAGAAAACACTTATTGACATTAAGCATCCATTAGATGATCTCCCAAGGTCCCTTCCAACCTCGGTGATTCTATGAAATATCCTTTTATGCCAATAAACACGAGCAGATCTGAGCAAGTATTGATTTCCAGCCCGGCTCTTCCCGAGCAGCCTCTCTGTACCACCGTGAGGAAGGCAGATGATGGGGAGGATGAGGGATGATTTCTCCTACCCTGTCTCTCTTTTGAAGCCTCAGGGAGTTCTCTACAGAATCAAGAGAAGGAAAACACATGTGGCTTTGAGGAGAGACAGCTCCTGCTTAGGACTGTCAGTGCTGCTTTGGGTCTGAGAGGTTTTCCTTGGACCATTCAAAGGAGAAGTTTTATACCAGGATCTGGATGCTCCCTTCACCATGTGGACTCCACAAGCTTCTCCCAATCTAAGATATTAATGAAAATAAAAGGAACGAACAAACAAGATCATTCCCCAGCATCTTAGCCCAGGCAGACTTCTTGTTGCTTAAAAGAGAAAATTTCCATTTCTCTCAAATAAGTCGTGGCTATTGCTGCAGATATTCACTTCACATGAAAGATTTTTGGATACTGCAATGTTAGATAAAAGCCCTGAAATATCTGGGATAAAGGACTGTCCCTGGCCCACACTATTTCAAAATATTTGCCAGGCAAAATCAAAATGTGACCTTCCTCAAAGTGCATAGAAAGACCATTATTTATTTATTTTTCAATTTCCCCTAAAAGTTCCCTAATGTACAAAGAAAGTGGCATTACTGCAGGGCACATCACAAGCATTTGGGAGAGTAGGAAAGAAAAAGGAAAACTCTCCCACTGAGCTCCTCTTTTTCAGAAGCATCATTCTATGATCAGGAGTGAGCTGTTTTGATTTCTTTCTTTTTTCTTTTTTTTTTTTTAATTGCTTTCCTATATTGTACCAGATTATTTTTTTTCTTGATTGCAGAAAACATTTGCAGTCTGGAATAATTTTTAACTACTTCATTAAATTGTCCTAAAATACAAAGAATTTGAAAACAGTGTGCTTTTATGATGTGAAAATCCATTCTAGAGCTTAATGGAGCTACTGCTGTGAAACCATAAATCAGCATGGGCAAAACAATGAACCATAATATTTTGCACTGATGTGGGAGGAACAGTTTCTGATCTTTTATATAACTTCTAGTCTATGTTAAGCAAGAAGTATTAAGACTAACTGAGAGACACTGTAGAGTTTGAAAACAGGTATGATAAAGAAAAAGAATTCACTGTTGCCTATCAAACAGTGTAAACTCAGGCCCTTTTAAAAATTATCTGAGTGTCCTCAAACCCAAAATGGAGTCAGTGGAGTCCTGCAGTAGCTCTGTGCTTCTGAAACTCAGTTGCCCGTTTTTAATGGAGAATGGCAAAATACCGTGTGGGGATACAGAGCAATTTAAAGCATTATGAAGACAAAATACTAAGTACCACTTCTTACTGTACACACCATTTCATCAGGGCATTTTTAATCAGCATGCCTCTGAGAGAGCCCAGCTCAGCTCCACAATATTTAATGTCAATGGCTGCTGGTTAGCAGGGGTGGCAATTCTGCTTAGTGGGGACATCTTCCAGTGATTTAGCAGTGATTAGTGCTCCTCAGTCTCCTGCTGCCTGTCGCTGCTCCTTTCTCTGACAATAGCTGCTTGCTCTCCTCAGCCCCTCTGCCTGCCAGAAATTGCTTTCGGTGTTTTTCCAGCAGCCCCTTCTTGCTGCCATCCTCCTTTCGTAGAAAGAGCTTTGGTCCCCAGGGCTTGGGAAGGCCCTGCTGCACAGCCAGAGATGCTGTGGCTGTGGGAGCATTCAGTCCCTTTCTCAATGCACTCCACATTTAATTCCCCCTCCACGGAGCTGTCCAGGGGCAACAAAACGCTTTGACTCAAGTTTTCAGTTCCCTGGGTAGGAGCATTGTCGTAGGAAGGGAATTTTTAATGACCTACTTCATCCCTTCAACAGGGAGCTCAGCACAGACTGGCCATCTAAGAAATTCAACAACTTCTTGATAATTTTTGTTTGGTCCTTTTCTCTGTGACTGAATTATTCTTTTGGACATTCTGTCTTTAACGTGCTCACACGTTAAATCCCAGTAAATGTATTAGTGGTGCTGAAGTCTGCTAAAATTCCAGACCTGCAATTTCAATCCTGTACTTTAAATCCACAATATCACTTGACTGCTTCCTTCCCAACCTTGTTAAAACTGTGGTTGTTTCTTTGTGGATGGGGATGGTTAAGTGATGATTCATTAAATTCCAAGAAAAAAAAATCTTGCAGTTTTTAATAATTAGTTTCATTTAAATTTAATAACAATGCAGCTTGAAGAGAATCCTGATTTAGTGACATAAAATAACAGAAACAGTCCTTGCTTTTTCTTTTTTTCTCACTGTAGAACAATATCCTTTTTCTCTCACTGGACACTTTGGGCTCATTATATCCACAGCAGATGATACCATGTCTAAAATATCAGTCATCTGTTATTTGGTTTGCCATAAACTTCTCGTGTAATCTTCAGCAAGTTACTAGTTTACCATCTAAAGGAATTAACTTCACATTGTGCTCTACCTGTTCTAGGCATTATATGATTTACTTAATAAATATAATGACAAGAACAGATAGTAGGATATTTTTAAGTGTTTTAAAGGACAGATGATTCCAAAACACTAAGGGGCTCATTTTTTTTTTCTTTGCTAATGACAAGGGAACCTTAAAGGAAGTCTTTGAGCAATAGCTGCGTTCCTGGTATCCGCTGCTTTTAGAAGAATTTGCAAATTTTTTGGTACTCAAATGGCATCAATAAAATGATGGTTTATGAACACTCTTTAAAATGCAGAGGGGGAAAGAGAATACAGAAAGCTGTAGAGTAATTCAATATTCCAAAGACTGCAGCCTATGAACCCAAGACAATAAGGACTCCATAACAATAGAAGTCTACAGTGTACATAGAGTTTTGATATCAGACTCTTTTTTAATCAGAGAATGAATTTTATCAATGTTGGTCTAAAGTAACCTTGGGCACCGTTAAGATTGCTAAAGGGGGAAGAAGCCTGGATAAAATAATTACATATAAATCTCCAAGAAGAAATTGCATTTGATCCCAAGTACACATAGAATATATTACAACCAGGCTATTTTTAAAATACTTACTCAAAGAGATCAAGCAATAAGAATTTTCTTGGGCATAAAAAGGAAAAAAAGGCACCTACTTTTAATAAACATTTTATAAATTGTCCTTATACTTCTTTAAAGACTGTAGGAGAAATTCTCACTTGACATAAACAGTTCTAGACCTGCATCTTCAGAAAGCATCTAGAAGCAAGACCCACAAAGTCTCAAAGTTTGTACCCCTAGATTGTAAATTCCAGGCAATTTCAGAACAGAAACACCAAATGATGAATCCAATCACTGCTGGAACTGGAGTCCAGCTGTATTGCTGCTCTGACAGCACATCTGGCTTTAGGGGCTCCCTTTCAGCTGGCCAGTCTCCATTTTTAGTACTGCAAGGAAAGAATTTGGGGAGCAGTTCAGGACACAGGTGAGGCCCCTGCTCTGGGCCACCCTCAGCAGCCATCCCGAGGTGCTCAACCTCTCAAGATGCCTCAGCACAGTCAGCCTTGACACAGAACTGCCAAGATTTTTCATCTTTCTTCAGGAATCAACACTTTTTTTTAATTTCTGTTCATCTCTACAGTGAACTCTACACGGGTGGAAAATTATGCTCAGCAAGGGATAAATGTCCACAGGAGACTAAAGCTCCTGAGCTTGGGGTGAGGGTTCAACTTGAACTTCTCCCTCAAAAGTTGCTGCCATGCCAGAGCCACTGAAAACCTGGTATTTTTGAGGCAGCCCAAGTGAAGCTTAGCTGTATTTCTTGCTCAGAAACAATTTGGTGCACTGATTTGCATAATGGTGCACACATTTGCATTGTGAGCAACTTTTGTAATATTGTATGTGAATATTCCATGTGTCATAGGAACGACTGAAGTTCACAGCCTTGGATATTTAGAAACCCATAATCTAATGTAAGTTAGTTATCTTGTCTCTCTTTAATATCAATGGATGGATAAAATCCCTTCTATAGGATGAATCTTTTTACTTCTCTTGGATACATGTCTTAGGGGAGAGTGAATCATCTTTTAGAGTCTCCTTGCACACACCAGCAATTTAGAAAGAGCCCAAATTGGCAGCTCAAACAAGATCTTAACTATGGTTTGTCATCAGATGAAATTAATTTCACCCTAAAGTTTGTAAAGACTGGAAGGCACATGAGGCCAGCCACTTCCCTGAGCCATCCAGCTGCTGATGCTTCTTTCTGGATTAGGTATTTTAAACTTAATCTTTGTAGGAAGATTCTCAACACAGGAGTAAAGAAAGGAGGCAGAAACTTCCATTTATAGTTTAAGTCCCTTTAGCAAGAGATTCTATAGAATAAGAAAAACCTAAAAATAGGGAAAGGAATTTTGAAATACTTAAACCACATTACATAAGCAGAACTAACAAGCAAAACAAGTCAGATGAATTTCAAATGGTACTAAAAATAATCTTGTAAATAATACCATTCTAGAAGGCTGATTTTCTGAATCAGAAAGCCAGTTAGCATTAATGGACATAACTTCTGTGAGGGATAACAAAAGGAAAAGAGGTTAAGGGTTGAACATTCTGTTCTGTTTATTCTCTGAAATCCAATTAACTTCAGGTATTTGAGAAGACAAAGCTTGAAGAACACGTCTGAAGAAATGTAAGGGATCGAGACTCCTGAAGGAACAGGAAGAACTCTTGATACAAACATTGCCACACATCCAACAGGGTAAATTCTTTGAATTAGGCATGAAAGAAACGAGTCCTTCGCAACAGTCCGGAATGGAAGTATTTTTGTAATTTCTGATCTTCTTTCTGTGCCTCTAAAGTCATCACCTCCAGCAGCTTGAAATCCAGCACTGCTGCCTGTGCCAGGTACCTGCATTCATTAGCACCAGCATCTAACAATTGCTGAGGCTCTGTGGTGTGGCACCTGCTCAGCATTGGGGTTAGGGGCTCATTTGTGCTCCTTGGATGCACAGGCAAGAAGAAAAGTTGAGATGCATAAGCAGATCTCGCACAAACAATTTGTTAGGGATTTAAAAAATTGGGAAAATCTCCCCCCAAAAGAAAGGAAAAACCCAAGCTACTGTGCTGGGATGCAGGTGTGCTACAGACACAGCAGAAGTTTGCAAGCTCCGTAACCAGCAAAACTTTTGACAAAGACAAATGAAGGTGGATCTGTCATGAGGCTTCTGGAGCTTTGAGGGAAAAACATTCAGTCACAGCGGAGAACAAGAGAGAGGAGTAAACTCTGACAGAATGAGCTATAACCGCCCAGTCATCAGGTCCATGCATGCTCATCGTGAGCCTCACATGTTGTTCTGCTTTCTCAAGAACAAGTACAAAGTGAAAGAAACCAGCTCCATCACACTGAATGGTCAGGATTGGCCCAGGAGAGAGGTACACCATAAAACCAAACAAATAAATACACACAGGTATGCATCCAGCTGCCTGAAACAGATGAAAACCAGACCATGACTCGACTAGCAGAATTAGGTGTGCCTGATGTTAGTTATGCTTGCACTTGTATATGAAGAAAGCAATCTGCTTGGAGGCAGCTCATATGAGCAATGACAAGCACAATGTTAATTTTTTTCTATATAATGGCTGGGGTGGGGAAGCTTCTTTGTAAATTAAGCCCCTGCAAGAAATGCAGGAATGAAGTGACTTGGTTGTACTGAACAGGAGTTTCAGTTAATTTCAGGCAAAAGCATTCTCTCATTTTCACCCAAAAGTTCTGTATCTCCACCATGGAATTTTAGTGCAGGAACGGATATTAACTTCTGCTGGGTTATTATACTAAAAAGAAGAAATATTAGGCAAATAAGCTCAGAGATACTAGATATCAGTAAAATAAAAATGCTAGCACAAAACTAATTGTAATTTGTGTAGCTGGAGGTGAGGGTAGACAAACACCTGAAGGGACACCATACAAATTGAGGATTTGTGCTCTTCTAAAGTCAGTATGATCCCAGCGTGTCTTGGCCATCTCAATTCTTTCAAACACTGAGTTTGCAGAAGGACTTTCTCTTTACAGACATGTTTTGAAAAAGGCAGTCTGTCAAGTACCACTATGTGGGATCCATCTCACTTATCTTTTCAGGATATTCATCAAAGCTGAACTGGTCAACTGGGATTTTATAAAATAAAAGAAACAGGCCCCTCCAAAGGACTGTTGGTTTCATCTACTGTAAACAACAAGCTCAGGATGGAGTACAGTGCCCTGTAGATGTGCCTTTTTTTTGTCTTCATCTACTCCTGAAGAAATCCAACTCTAATTGATAAGGTCAGACAAGAATAATTCTCCCCAGTAAGACAACACATTAGCATGTTCTCCTGGAGTCACAGATATGTTTCAGAAATAAAGAGCAGCCTTGGCTGAGGGAGGGAATGCAGAATTGGATCCCTATAGTGCCAGACAGAGTGTCAACAAAATTGGCTGTAGCTGAAAGCTATGAAATCAGCCCTCCATCTCGTTGCTGTCCACAAAACTCTGCCTTCCCTGTAGTGCTGCTCCTCCTCTTTCACCCCACTATGGTTGATTTGGGATTAAAATATGAAAGCAACTAGCGCAGGGTAGTTTTATTAAACAGCTGCTGCAGAGGAAGGCTTTGAGCTACCTCCTGTTACTTTGAAAGATACAATGCCAATAAATCTACTTCTGAGTAATGGTAACAACATGCTCAGTGTTAGTACTGGTCTTGCCCTGTTTGCTTGTCCTGTGAGAAAGATGAATGACTGCCATGCCTCACATGAGAATCATAAATAGCCTGGTATGAGAAAACGAATTCAGTGTTTATGGGGCACCAGTGCCAGTGAAAGCATTTGTTGGGAGCATGCCAGCTCTGGCTTGCTTGTGAAAACCACTGAGTTTTCTTTTCTTACATCAGTCCTTCTAGTAAAGAGGCCTTTGGAGTGTATGCCCACATCAGTGTGAACACTGTCAGAGAAGCAGCGCCTGCTTTTAGTGGAGAGAGGGTTACCAATGCTTCTATAAAATATGGTCTAAGCCTGTGGCTGTAGCAGTAAAAAAACCCCCAAAAACTAAAAAGAAAACCTAAACCACCGAAAAAATCTTTATTGTGCTTCTATGAAAACTGAGCTCAGAGATTTCATAGAAGTGTTAGACAGAACTGAAAAGCTGGATGGCACTGAAACCAGGAAAGGAAACAGGATTTCTCTAAAAGGCCTGGAAGAAGGGTATCAATCTATATAGGCAACATTCTTTAATGAGGGACTTGTAGGCAGAACAAAATAAACAATATGGGTGGCAACTTGCAGTCTCAATTATCTGGAAGCAACTATATTTGTTGAGAATAATTTTGAAATCAGAATGTCTCTCCAAGAAAATATCCAATGCCTGTTATACTGGAGGGCTTGTTTACTCTACATTAAGGAGGTTCACATCCATTTGTATCCAGCAAACTAAAACAGGCAATGCCAGCCAATTAAACTGGTTCCAATTACTGTCTATAAATCTGTAAATGGCCATTTTTTAATATATTTGTCAATTCTTCTTTTAATTATGTAAGAAGTACATTTTATGATCATCAAATTGAAACAGAAGCTAGCCCATCTCATTAAACCTATCTGAAAGGAAACAAAATGCACACTAAAGTGACAAATACCAATTGTTGAATCATCTATCAGTACTGAAAGCCAGCAAGCATTTTCCTTAAAAACCCTGAAAGAAGTGAAGCCGTTTTTCTGAGATAAATTAGTCTGGCAATATAACCTGAAATGAAAAGGGCAGGTTATCCTGCAGATTGCCCACCCTGCCACAGCCCTGTCCTTGTGCCTTGGTTTGGACTCACTGGGAATGTCCTGTGCAGAGACTTCCACAGTGCAATAAGGAGCTCCTGGGACTGGGATTTTCTGGGGTCTGTTTTAAGGAAACAGAAATAGCATTTGGCTACTAAACTCCTGACTCCATCGCTCCTACAAATTTGAGCCAAGTCCTCCAACAGGGAATGGTTAGTAACAGAGATAAATGTATTTCTACTCCATACCCTAGCATCTCTAATGTTGATTACATGACGAAAACCACAGCCCACACTCCATTCTAGCTACCCTGAGTTAAACTGTGCTGAAAATTTCTGGGCTTCTTGGAGTCTATGGACAGACTGGTTGATCAGACAGCATTTGCAGCCAAATTTTCTGCTGGCTTAACACCATCAGTGTTGGTGGAGTTGTGCCAACAGAATTTGGCCCTTGAACTTGGAGTCAGTTTTCTGAAAACCTGTCCATTTCCAAGCAACCACAGAATGTGCTGGGGAGGGCACACAGAGACCAAAGCAAATAAGAGGCACTTTTTTTTTTTAAATCTGTGTGAGTACTTTTGGTCTGCCACCAAAAAATAAATAGTGCCTTCAGCTTTCCACCATCTGCAGTACCTGTAATTGCACAGTCCAGGCTCCAAAGGGGCCTGCAGGCTGAAACTGGTTTTGGTTTAGGTTGTAGATCTTAAAAATGCTCCCTTTCCTGTGAGGTAATGCAGGGTTTGTAAGACTTTTTAAGGTTTAACTGTCTCACAGTATAAGTACAATTCACTCCTGACACTTGAATCCAAGCACTGTCTCTAATATGTCCTGCCTATCTTTTCAGACCATTTTTAGTGATCAGGAAAGAATTTTTCACTGTTTTCTTTTCCCCTACTGCTCCTTTTTTTGCCTGCTGGCAATAATTATAAGTTGTGCAGACACAAAAAAGCGGATATTAAATAGTCTGTATTTTATTAAAAATACTGTCATAGGCTTCAGTCCTGAACCAGCAGTCTGACTAATACGTATTTGCCTTCCTTTGGGACATAAACATAGTCATTATTCCTGACAAAACAAAAAAAAAAAGGGGGGAAAGAATTGTAGCTATTTAGTAATAATTTAAGGTTTTCATTTACTTCCTTGCAATGCAATAATGTACATGCATCTGTGTAATTGTTTTTCCTATGCATTCTACTTGAAATGCATCCTACTTCTTAGATTCATGGCAATGAAACATTTATAGCCTATATTCTGGGATTAATTTATATTTATTGTATTATATTGTATTATTAATATTAACATGCCACTCCTCCCCTTTAATTGTCCTTTTCATAATAACAGCTGCTGTGAAGAAATCCAGAAAGATCCAGAAATTTTGCTGGAACTAGCACAAACCAATTTTTATCCTATCCTAGTCCAAGGATATTTGGCCAACTCTTCAGGTGTTATAGCATTAGCTGATTTATAGCAGCTGAAGGTCCCCTATCTCATTTCAAACTGTGTTTCACTTCAGTTCTCAGGCTGTTGTGATAATTCTTCAATTTGATCAGCTCCATTTGTGCAGTTTTCATATTCTTTCTTTTTTTCCTTTTTTGCTTAAGAAAGGGGTATGTGAAGAAAGCTGTAGGTGAAGAACCTACCCCCAAAGTTTAATTCTGTAAAAATCTCCGATCCAATGCACAGGGAAAGGATCCTCTTTATTGGCTTCATGCTGTATTTGCTGCTTACTGCTTAGTTTTTAGAAATGTTTGCTGACCACTGTTCAATGCAATTCTGACTGGAATCAAATGAATTGGGCTGGGGCTGAATTGCTGGGATAAAATGCTGTTTTACAGCTCAGCTCTATTTTCTACAAAATGTGAGAAAGAGAAGACCCTCTGCTGAAGTTCTATTGGAACAGCAGGATTAAAGTAAATGAAATTGGGCAAAAGCTCTAACTGCTGAGCTTTGGAGTCCAAAGATAGTCTTAGATAAAATATCTCTAATCAACTTAATACCACAACAGTTAAGGAAAGATCTTGTGTCATGTTCTGAGGGTGAGAGATCAGAGCATTCTGAATTTGTGTGTAGATAATACAGTGGCTCGGATATTGGTTTCATTTCTGTCTGATCCAGGAAATGGAATTTGCTTCTTGGACATACAAAGCACCAGATAATACTCTCACAGTCCTTTGCTTCTGGGTCGTATCTATCCTCAAATGATCTGAAAATGTATTACATGGAGTGAACTGCACAGCAGCTCAGTAAAGCAGAAAGATGGGAGTTGATTATCAGACAGCATTAGTACTCCAGGCCTGGAAAATATTTCTTTACCTGCTGCATTAAGTTCTGGTCACTGTATCTCAAAGGCTTAACTCTTTGTAACAGATGAAACAAGTGTTGTGGACATACAGCTCAGAGTGTGTAGGGGCCTCCTCATTCAGAGGGAAAAAGGGACACAGACAGTAAGAAATGGGGTAAAAGAATTAATCTGACTGACATTTACCACTATTAAGTGGCAGGAGACAAGGAAAGTTCAATGAAACAGAAGGGATGAACATCTGAAATATTATATGAATAATTCTTTCAATATGCATAGCTAATCTCTGAAACACTCTAGCACAAACCAGTAAGAAAGATTTAGTATGATTTAAAAATTATTTGATTTCTGTACATCTAATGAGAATATTCAGGGGTACTTTTGGATAGAAAGAAGTAAAGCAGTTAGCTCTTTGGTTAGAGTAAGACTTTAACCATTTTTTGGTATTTAAAGAGGAAATGAGGCCATAATATGTAATTCCATGGCTGCCCACTTTGGGAACTCTCAATGATGTGTTTGTTACAGCTCATCACTGGTTACAGGGTGAAGTTGCTCTTTGATCTGATTTGGTGTGGTTACTCTTATACAAATGGCTGGAGTGAGCTAAGAGTGATTTACCTGAGGTGACAGAGAGAATCAGTGACACAACTGGGAGCAGACCCCAGGAGGCTGTATCTCAGCTCCAATAGCTGAGAAGTTGACACTACTCACTTCTCAGTTTTGTGAATAAAAGAACAAAAACCTCTTCCACAGAGAATAAAGGCACATTAACTTTGGAAGGAGGAGGCATTTATTATCTGAATTCACATATAGTATCTAAATCTATCATATTTTAAACACTGAGATGAAGTAATATTCTAATAATTTCGCAGATGAAGCTGTGGCAGATTTGCTTTAGGCTTGCCCAGCAAAGGAAGGTGTTAAAGCCCATCTGGTTCCTGCAGTGGGTACTGAATGTGCCTTCTGCAACCCCTGCTCTGCCTCCTGTCCTGGGAAATGCACGGCCCTTGGCTGGCTGCTGACTCCACCTGCACCTTGCCCGACCCTAAAACCTCTCGCCCCAAGGCCATGATGGGCAGAGAGAAAGAGGACAATCACAGAATCATAGAATGCTGTAGTTCCAAGCCCCTGCTTCTTGCCCCAGATCCAGTCTCAGCCTTGCCAAGGCCTCTAAAGTAACTCCCCAGTGCTACTCAGTCTCTAAATCTATAGCTGAACAAGCAAGTAAGGCCAATTTCTTTTTAAATCTATAGGATTTCAGAAGTGTTAGCAAATAATATTTTTTCTATAATACCAGTTAATGCCCCTTCTGATTTCCATTGCCTGTTCACACACTGGTAACTAGACACAAAATAATTAGCAACTTGAACTTCTGCCCTGGGTGAATAGAAATTCAGATCAAATCCATCATTTCTAGATACCAGCAGTTTCTCCAGTAACAGAAGTTTCTGCCAGGAAGTAATGAGAAAAGAAATATATAGAGATACATCACAAATTAATTTTCTATTTGAATTATATTAAGCCTAAAGGAGGACACACTTCACTCATCTCAGATGTTTTGGGATGTACTGATGCACTTTACTACCTTCATGTCACTTCCACTACTGCCAGCAATCCTTCCCAAATCTAAAGCCTCTGGTTTCATTTCTGATCAGCATCAGGAAAGAATGCAGTCCCCGTGAAGAGCTGAATTTGACTTGAACATAAACTTAATTATCTGCCTCAAACCGTATCATTCACTTGGAAAAATAACTTGGTGAATTATATCCTGCCTTAGTCCTGCTGAGGTCACTACCAGGGGATCAAGAAAGAGTGAAAGTTGAATGAAAGTCCAAGATATCAAGTGCAGAATAGTGAGATGTTAAAAAAGAGATGTACATTTTGAGTTTAACAGAGGGAATTCTAAAACATTCAAAAAGTATCATTCACTGTCATGGCTTTCATGGTCCAAAGGCTACTGGCATCTTGTTTCTGAGAAAGCAACTAGACTTCTCTTTCTAAGCAATGCTCTGTGTATGCATCAAAATTTACTTTGTTTTGATCATCTTTAGGCAAAACCCTATTTTCTTTTTAATTATCATCACTAAAACTTGTGTTTAAATAAGCAATCCAATCTCTGTGTGGAAATCCACTGTGTATCTGTTTGATCTGAAGACAAACTGATGTGTTCAATCTACTGAAAGTAAATCTGTGACATGAATATTCACAGTCCATTTAAACAAAGCTTCACAAAATAATTTTGAGTGGTTACTGAGAAACACCGCAGAAGGTACCGTGTCTGGTGAATTCTCTTTTCTCAGATGTTGGAAAAGATGTGTGCTACCTACCCCTTCTATACAGAGAGATTACAAAAAGACTTTGGACAATAAGATGCAAAGAACACACTACTCTTACCAGTGGACTGAAATACCTCCATGTGTACAGTTGACATAAATCCAAATTTATGATTTTGGCTGACGTGGAGGGCCTTATGCTCTCATTGCCAGTTCCATACTTGCCTTTATACAAAGTCTTTAGCCCCTGAAAGACTGTCAAGTTTATTTTCCTTAGCTCAGCATTCATGCATGCAGATACATGCATAAGCATTCACCCTCTTATCCATCCTTCAATTTTTTTGTATACACTGAGAAGACTCAAAAAGCAAAATATGCTGCTATAACTTCATTTAGTTTGCTTCTAAAACCGTTTTAGTCATGAGGGTGTAGGCTGCTGTTTACACTAGATGAGTGTCCTCTGGGTAAAGAGCTACCTGAAGGAATGGGGCTTTGGGGAGAACTGCTTTTTCTCTGTGAATTCACATCCTGCTCATGAATCCTCAGCTCCCGAGATTCACAGCTCATACACTGAAAGGGAGAAGAAAAAATGCAATTAGAAGACAAAGTGTCTATCAGTGTGAGAGCTGAACAGGAAAGTGCTGGCACATCTCTGTTAACCTCGTGTTTTTGCAGCTGCTTGCTCGTGGCCAGGCGTGTTTGGTGTCAGCTCAGCCCGGGCCATCGGAGTGAAGCCACAGCCAGGTGTTTGCACATCCAGGTGCAGCTCAGGGAGATACCAACAGAAACACCAGTGCTGCCCCTCTTCATTCATCACTCTATTTTTTTCTGGTTTTTTTTAATATTCTGATGTATTTATAGTTCCTACGGCAACCCCCAGAGTCCCTGGGAGGGCCCTCAAAAAGCCCCATGGAGGAGATGGGAACAGTGATCAGTGGTGGAAGTTCAGCAGGATCAGGGATCCACTCTGGAAACTTTCCCCTGGGTATTGGCCACTGGAGCAAGCAGCTGGAAAGCACAGGCCTCCCCCAGAATGAATATTATTTCATTATTTACTATTATTCCTGGTATTTGCCCAGTCACATGGAAGTAAAAGCACCGTGATGGAAGCTGCTCCCAGAACCTGGGAGTTTACCACGCTGTCCTCATGCACAGCCCTGTAAAAATAACCCTAACAACTTTACCATTTGTTTATGTGTTCAGGGAGAGAGAGCTACAAATACCTGCAAACGGAGGGAAGCCAGGGATCCATTCATCCATGCACCTCCACCTGTCTGATTTTCTGGTGTGTGTTCTATATGTGCTGACACCAGCATTAGTGACCCAAGGGAGCACTCCTGATTCCCACAAAACTGGTTTTATTTAGAGAAAGCAAGCCTTTAAATAGCGATGCTGAAATGTTCTTATTTAGTCACATCTGTAAGGTTTTACTCATGCATTGCTTAGTATTAACATGCTGTGTTTATCTCTAAGTACCAAACTCCTCTCTGTCCAAAAAAATGATACTGAAAATGCATAAAAGCAACACACTGTGAATAAACAGCTTATCTTGGGGGAGAAAGATAAAATTCACAAAACTAAAAATGGGGAAAACCTCCTTCACTGTTGAATTTACCATTTATAGATTAATCTGTCCATTGTGCTTCTATGAAAAGCTTTTCTGGCATTCTACTCAGAAAAACAAAATCTACATTTAAATGAATGTAAGGGTGTACTACAGCAGGAGCCTGTCAGACTGTTTTATACCTCATTGCTATAATTTAATGTTATTGATGCAACCTAGATTATGTTAGAGAAATGAGATCGTGCAAATTCTCTCTCATAAATCAACCAATGTGGCACAAAATATTAGGCTACAACATTATGTAGTTCTGAAACTATTATATGACCTCAAAGTTCCCTAAAAGGCTTCAAATTGGCATAGACTAAGAATTTGCTAAGGGTATGTTTTCAAAGGGAATAGCTGTTGCTTGTTCATGGCTTAAACATTATACTATGCCAGTAATAAAATACCAGTGATGCATGCAAATGGAAAATCGTGCTGCTTTTTGTGGTAAAAAGGTTAATTCCTTTGGAAGAAACCAAGTCCCTGGATAAAAAGCACATCTCAGCCACCTGACTAACACACAGGCATTTCAGTACAGTTTTATTGTATACAAGGGCTAGGAAAATCTAATAATACCCCGCTTTTTTCCCTAAGATTCAGCAGGTAAAAGCTCTGATTGAATTTCATCTTGATTTCATTAAATATTCATAAAGGCCAATTAGAAGGGCAGCTAAGTAGGCCACAAGGCTCCCTTCCATCATCCTGTCAAAGGCAGTCCATCAGACAGTCCTGTTTGCATTAGGGCCTGTAGTCAATATCTTCATTCAATCTTTATGTAGTATCCCTCTAAATCACTGCTCCATCCCACTTTACGGCTTTTATGGACAGACAAGGGGGGAAAAAATCTAATAATTCTGAAGGCAAGATGCTTACTCGGTAGAAAGCAAAATGCAAATGAGAAAAAACATCCTCAATCAAATGTTGGAATGAAAATCTTTTCTTTAATGAGCAATGACATTGGTAGAGCACTGATTACATTGAAGAAAAACTGTTTAAAATTCATAATCAATCAAGCAAGTTTATTTTAACCTTTCATGACTAAACCGCTGGGTTACAGTTTAATTTATTGATGGTGCTTATCTCTCCCTTCAACCACTAATTTTAAAATTACAGCCCATATAGAATATGCTGAGTTGAGTCACGAAAATATATACTGATGTTTATATTCAAAGAAACCTATTAGCTCTGCCTGTTTCCCTTTAAAGATTCTGTGGCCTTTCCATACATGCCATGTTA
Organism: Daphoenositta chrysoptera; assembly: GCA_013397915.1. Lineage (NCBI taxonomy): Eukaryota > Metazoa > Chordata > Aves > Passeriformes > Daphoenositta > Daphoenositta chrysoptera. The sequence continues at coordinate 657,228 of VZRO01003885.1, forward strand.
TATATATTTGCAGTTTATGCAGCTGAAATGCATTAACTCCACTCCTGCCTTGCTGGACTGAAGTCTTGTGGCAGTTTTCATATCCAGGTCTGTTTGTCAGATAGAGATGAGCAATTATTTGTTTTTGTAGATGAACATAAGGTAGTGCCTCATCCTGCCACTAACCACCCACTCCTGGCACTGGGGCTCAGAGGGCATCGCCTTCCTTGAAACTTCATGAAATTTGAGGATTTTGCAGATGGGCTTTTACTGTGAGACTTCTAAATTTGTCTATTTATAGGGTGTCATAAAAAGAAAATTATTTCCTTTACTGTTGGCTCTCTTTCAGAAGGACTTAAGGAATGCTGTGGGTTATAGCAAGGTAAGATTGGTTTATATCTTGTTTGAATCAGTTGCCTTTGGTTGAATTGCTGTTTCACACACCACCAAAATGTTGTCCCAATATGGTTTTAAAATTCTTTCAAGCTCTCTCTTCCATTTTCTGAAAAAAATTATATATCTTTTCAGCCTAACACAGGGCATGGAGATGTAAGTTTCACCACTCTGTGTTTAAAAAGATATTACTATAAATTCCAGATACCTGATGGGAATAAACCCCACCAGTTTCTAAAGGCTGTGCTCATTTCCTTCATCACGATTCCTCCTGAGTTTTTAGTAGAGCAAACTCTGTAGGTCATTTTCTGTATAGCAGCTCCATGCTTCCTTCCTACAGTATTTGCACATGTTCAGTTAAGCAAGCTTCACCTAATCCTTAATTAATATTTTCTGTTCATTTTCTTTTTTCAATGTGTTTAATTACTAACTACCTACTTCTCTTAGTGACAAAGAAATTGAAGGATGAATATCACTGGGAGTCGTTAGCAAGTAGGGGAGATCACTGTATGTCTTTGTTACACAGCTTCACCTGAGTACACTTGAAAATCTCAAAGGGGTTGCCATGAGAATAAATATATTTTTGAATGTATTTTTATATCCTTATATTTTTCATATAACAAATATTATATTTTTATATAAAAGAGAATATTTTTATATTCTTTTTTATTTTCTTAGCAACATATTAGACTATTAAAATGCACTTTCAGCATTCTTTATATTTAAAAAATTGTCATAAAATTTACTTTACTCAATTTTGACCAGAGCATAGAACATTCTTTTCTTCCAGCCACCTGTCTCCTTAGTACATACACTGCTCCATTAGGGTACAACATGGATCCCTGGCCAATTCTCATTTCAGTCATCTGAGAGGCTGAAAAATATGGTTATCCCATTTAATATGCCCTGTAAACTACTGAGAGACAAAGCTTCGCCTTTTTGATCTGTGTTTGTTGTGCACCTCATCCTGCTTGCTTAGCTCAGGCAAGGACCACGAGCAAATTACTCAGGGCTCCCAGCAGGCTGGAGCAAAACTCGACTTCAGCTGCTGTGGGAAGGCCAGCTCCCTGCAAAGGAGCCTCTCCAGGAAAATCCCTGTGCCCAGGGACAAATCCTGGATACTCTGGGGCTGGGCAGGGGCTGCTGCAGGGTCCCCTTTGCTCCAGCCCCATCTCTGGTTAATCCTGCACTCCTTGCTGTGTCTCTCTGCCTTAACAAAATGCCTTGTGTTGTAAGTAAATTGCACCAAAAGGCTGCAAGCTGCAAGCAGATCAGGTAAATGGAAGATATTTATCTTTTTTTTTTGCCTGCAAAGGGTTTGATGTGCCTTCCATAGGCCACTAGAATGACAGAGTGTTTAAAATATTTGAGTATCATTTTAATGGAGTAGACATTTTCTACCTGTTCTCTTTCCACTTTCTGAAATCTTGGTCCCGTTTCAGTACCAGTTAATTTGAAAAACAACACGAATAAACCACACAGAAGCTGCTTAAGGCAGACTAAAGATAACCTACTGTATTGGGTATTCCCACCCATAAAGCTCTGGCATTAACCATAAACCATCCTAATCACCATTGGAACTACATTTCTGTCGCTTTCTTAAACTGTGAACGGAGAAAATCCCTGACCTGCAAAAAAAACCTAGAAAAATGTCAAATAGCTCAGTTTGTAGCTTGTGTTCAAATGATTATTTAAAGACTCCATCCTGAAAAATTTAAAGCTTAAGTAAACTACTGCTTTCCATTCCTCCCCCTCTGTGTTCAGAAAAAACATGTCAAATATTCACTGCCCACTTGTATTTGCTACAATGGCAGCCAAAAAATCCCCGACAGGATGTTGGGAACCACCAGGAAAGCTGCTGCATACAAGCCAGAATGATTTTACTGCCACACACACCCTTGTGGACACGAATGTTTTGAATCCTGTGCTTGGTTCCTGCGTCCTAGGAAGGACCTGTGGAGCCCTGCATCCAGCTCTGGGACAGAAAGAGGATCTGGAGCAGTCAGAGAAGGGCTCAAGGATGATCAGGGGAATGATCACCTCTCCTGGGAGGAAAGGCTGAGAGAGTTGATGTTGGTCAGCCTGGAGAAGTGAAAGCTCTGCCAAGATCTTGTTGTGGTCTTTCAGTACTTACTGGGGGCCTGTAAGAAAGATGGGGACAGACTTGTTGGCAGGGCCTGTAACAGTAGGGCAAAGGAAACCAAAAGGGAATAAATTGGAACTAAAAAAGAGTCCGTTCAGACTAGATATAAGGAGGACATTTTTTACAGTGAGGGTGGTAAAACACTGTCACAAAGTTGCCCACAGGGGTCATGGATGCCCCATCCCTGGACACAATCAAGGTGAGGTTGGACAGGGCTCTAAACAGCCTGATCCAGTTGAAGATCTCCCTGTTCATTGCAGGGGGTTTAAAGGTCCTGGCCATTAAATGTTCCTTCCAACCCAAATCATTCTGTAACTCTATATTTCTATGAATCTATGACATAGCAGAAGGAGAGAGGGTACAGAGAAGGGTTACAGATGAGTAAGATGATGAAGAAGCTGCCTAATGTGCCGATTTTGAAAATGCTGATTTTTTTCAGTGTAGAGAAGTCTGTAAGATGGGATAGAGGTTTACAAAATCCTGGAGCTTATGGGTAACATGGAATCAGAAAACAGAGCCATTCCTCACCAAATTTCCCAATTAAAACCAGGTGCCATTATTCTTACTGAAACCAGTGACACACAGGGTTAAACCAGACAAAATTATAGTGTTTAAATGGCAGGCAGTGAACTTCTGGAATCTGCAGCCACAGGAGCCCATGGAGACAGATAGCTCTGGCAAGTTTAAAAAGAACTCCAGGGACATCGGGTCCACAAACAGATCCTAAAGTGAGAAGTGAGGATGTATTTTTTAATACCCCTAATCCAATGCTGGTGGCTGCTGAGAGGTTGAGAAGGGAAGGGACTGCAGGCAGTGGCCAGCCTGATCCACCCTCTTTATTGAGCATCTCTTGCTGCCACTGTGGGAGACAGTGCCCTGAGCTAGACAGACCCCTGCCTGCCTCAGCAGGGCCTTTCTGATGTTTCTATATTGCTCTGCAAAAGTGAATGTGCTCTGAAAGATGTGCAGATTGCACCTTTACACGGTAGGTTTAGAAATAAAAAGAGATAAGTTGAGCAAAAAATGTAATATGACATGTTTTTAGGGGGTTAAGAGAAAGGATACTGGAGTCTATTATAGTGCAAAAGAATCTGAAGTGTCAGGGATCAGTGGTGAGAGGAATGGAAACCAGAAATACAGCAGAAAAATGGTTTTCCAAGGGCTGAAAGGGTGGTGGATACCCAAGTGCAGACGGAAATGCATGAATCATTTGTGGCCTTAGTTCTGCTTGTCTGTTAAATGAGGTTTATGCTATTTATCCTGACAGAAAACACAGAAGCTTAATTTGTTATGTTTCAAAGAATTTTGTAAAAGCTGAAATGCAAATTGCTGGGAGATGGATCCAAAATGTGCATAATTCAATAAGGCAATTTTCAATAATTTCCAAGATGCCCTGTGAAAGCCAGCTCTGAGCACTGAGTACCAGCTTTAACAGCAAACTGCTCAATGAGGGCATTTGTTTGGCAAACCATGGTCTCATCTTCTGGAGGAAAACAGAGATGGATAAACTATTAAGCTCCTAAATCCAAGTGAAACTGGAAGTAATTTCCCCTTCCAGAGCACATCTTGTTGTAGTCACCATCCTAGATCATCAAGAAAAGAAAAAGGTGACTTCTTTTTTTGGATAAAGAGGGCTATTTATACTGAAAAACTATTCTTAGTCCTATACAGATAAAATCTGTTCAGGAGCAGCCCTTAATGATTTTGGTAGCTTTTAGAAATGTTTGCTGATCTAAACATCAAGAAGAATCAGAAGAATTTGTGGGGTTTTTTTTCCTTCTTTTTAGGAGCACATTTTTCTCTCCATATTTCTGCAGCTTTTCACATTCCTGTTCTGGATACACACAATTACTTCCATTAGGCAGCCTAGATACACCAAGAGAGAAATAGGAATGTTTCCCTTTATCCTCCAAAAGCAAATGTAATCATGTTCCCTTGCTGATTTGTGTTTTGAAATTACCATTCTAATCCAATAGTTTAATTTTATTATACCCTTCAGTCTAACAGACCAGGCAGAGAATGTGTAATCACAAACAAAGGGCCAAATCCTGCTTGCCATGCTAATGGGAGTAGTCCCACTGATTATAATGGGACTACATCAAGCCTTACCCTTAACTAATGTGAAACGAGATAAACACACTCAGACTCTGCTGCAGGCTTTTCTTGGAGCATTTCTTGAGGCTTGTTACTGAGATTTTAAAACACAGTCTAATGCAGTGGTTAAAGTACAGCTAAAGTGGAAAAACCCCTTCTTCACTGGAAAGTGCAAACATTCTGATATTTGGCTTATGTTGAGATAAAAAGCTTCAAATATAGTATTTCTATATAGGTATTTGAACTGTTTAAACACAATATTTTGTAGCATCCTTTTGCAAAAGAAGCCATGTGATCTTCCAGGTCTAAACCCACAAATTTGACTACTTTCTGCTTCTAAGCAGAATTAGTTGTAAGTCAGAGTGATGATGGGGAAAGGGACACTTCAGCAGTTTCCCCATTAGCTCTTCCAGTGCTCAGCCCACACCGAGGTCCCTTTGCCACGTACCCCTGACAGGTCACACAGCATCTGCAAAACTTGTGGGGGGAAACCTCTCTTTTTGTTCTTTCTCAGCTCCCAAACCCATATTCGCCTGATATTCTCAAACCTTCTCAGTTGAGGCTTCAAGGTAAAGCAAATGTAAGTTGTAAAGGGTAGCTGAGACTTATAAAAGAAATCAGGTGGGAGACTTGTAGAGAGAGGTGCTAAATAGTTGCAATATGGGCAAAGAAAGAGCTATAAAATGAAAAATAAATCCTGGAAAAAACTAAAGCAAAGCTACGCTGCTGTCTAAGCAGTATAACCATTGCCAGGCTATTAAAAACCTGCTTTAAAATAATATAATTGATTCCCTTCCTCTCCACTCCAACCTTCTGTACAACCAGGATGGAAATATTTGGAAAACAATCCAGGGCAGAAAAGAAACAAAGAGGAAGGGGGAGGTTTGCTACATGGGTTTGGGGTTTTTTGGTGGGCTTTTAAATACTTTTTTCCCCTGAAATGGTCTGTTCTCAGTTGTTTCAGAACCTAGGTGGCCCTGTGTAATATTCAAACTTTTCAATCATTTAACATAATGTTTATTTCTGTCAGCTGAGCAATCTCTTTATCCAGTTCTCTGATTTAGTATACTACAAACAAAATACAGCTTTAAAGCCTTCATACTTTCCCATTATCACATCCTATGTGCACATTTGGCTTTTTATTCTTGACTATATGTTATTTACACAGAACATCTTTCCTCGGACTCATAAAAACGTCTAACTGACCATGTTTCTGATATACAAGAGTCAGTCAATATAAAAGATGTAGAATGAATTGATGACCAAAACTTGACTTTTCCAAGCCATCATCAGCAGTGCAATAAAAATGATTCAAACACCCAGCATGAGTCATACTGGCAATCTGATGGGATCATTGTTTCCCAAAAAGGAACCTAGACAGAAGCCTCTGTGCTACTCACTTCAGCAGCCTTCTTTTAAAATAATAAAGCAATACAAGTCTTGCCAGAAATCAAGTCTTACCCAAACAGGACCATTCCTCAAACACCCCTGCCATTCCCCTCTTCCTAAGAAAGCTTGGGGACACATTACAGCTTTAGAGCACACATCTCAAAGGGGCAAAAAATAATCCAGACTACTTCAGAAGTACTTCCCAAAATCAGGGTTCCTTTCCAGGAAAGAAAACCTGGCACCCTCTCTTTTACACTGCTTTAGATCCACTCACCCCTGGATTAGGTTAAGGAGGTCACACTCCTTTGTAACTGAATTGATGCACCTTATTTAGGAGTTAAGTCACCCTAAGCAACCTAACCAGCTAAGGGAGAGAGACAGACAGAAAGCGTTTGAGCCAACCTGAGATCAAATTCACTATGGAAGTGCCTTTTTCTTCACTGATTACCGAGAAAGCCCCAGATCAAGCTCATAGCTTAGAGCAAATCTCTGCAAAATGCTAAAAAAAGGATCAGTTAGGGCCGTAGACATCTGCAGAGGCAGACCAATACCTTAATCCAAACCAGACAGCCAGCAGCTATCACAGCTCACTAACAATATCTACTCTCATTTTACACCAGTGTTCTCTAATGAAAACTCCTTGTTCTGTGAAGAAAGCCAGAGCATGCAAAGGATTTTGGATCCTCAGTGAAAATGTGGGACAAAACCGACCTAACCTCACCTGCCCTCTTCCATTCCCCAGTGGCAACAGGGGAAGGTTCCCCCTTTAGCCATTTCTATTGATATCTGTTCTAGTCATATATATATATATATTTCACATATAATTTCTCTTCATATATGTAAACAGGGGAATATATTACACAGTGCTCTGGCCTCAGTGTAGTGTTGGTGAAGTGGACAAGATGAGCCTGATCCAAGGCCATGATGATGAGGATGGTGTTCCTCATCCACCACTTTTATTGGGGAACTTATACTGGTAGCCTGTGCCAGCTGTTCACACACATAAGAGCAAATAGTGTCAATTCTGCTCAGGAGACAGTAATACAAAACTAGCCAGCACTTCTCCAGTTCTCAAACTAAGATACTGAGATTAATGATTTTTTTTTGCCCAGAGGTGGCATCCCAAAATGCATACTTAAAAAAAAAAAAGGTAAATAATAGTTACTGACCTTTCCTGTCTTGCTGAGTAACAAGGTACAGTGCAGCAAGCTCCTTTTGAGTTTTGCTAAGGAAAGGAAAGAATTATAAATGTGCAAGAAGGCACCCCACAGCCTTTTCCCCATGCATCATTCCCCCAAGAGCTCATCTGAAGGGTTCTCTTGGCACAGAACTTTAGAAGCTGAAATGCAAACTAAAGGAGACCAAGAACCATCAGGACAAAAGCATCTGAATCTTCTGCCCAAAACAGGATTTGGGCAGTCCTGGGAATGCTATGAAGTCACTGCACCCTTCTGTCTTTTAATATGCAGGGAAAGGCAGAAAGAAGAAATTACTTCAGCTTCAAGAAAGACCAAACCCCTTTAGAAGGAACATGTGAAGTGCATCAAAGTCCTTGAAAAAGTGGCTTGAAAAAGCGCTTTGGAAAAACAGCCAGGCTTTTATACAGAGTCATGATAAAGACTGGGCCAAAAAGGCACCAAATGGGGACAAATGTGCCTGAGCCTTTACCCAACTGTGGCAAGAGGCCAAGCTGCAGATCTGCAGCAGCAGGGAGAAAGAGCAATGAGGGCAGGCTCAGGGGCTGAGAGCCTGGCAGCTGGAAGGGAAAATGGAAAGCCTGGAAATGAAGAAAGGAGAGAGACATCCAAAGAGTTCAAGCTTCAGTTCCTACAGAGGAAGCTGTAGCTGGAGAAGATGGGAAATGCTCTTCCAGCTCGGAGCAGCACACTGAGCCACCCTGCAGGGGAGAAAGTGGCATAAAACAGCTTTTTATGGCGCTGATTTTATACTCTTCTACCCTCCTCTGGTGGTTTGTGTGGCCAAGCAGTCTCCTTGCATGATAACACAAAGCAGTCAAAACAGCATTATCCAAGCACATTTAAAGCAAATTGGGAGATCAAGGGTTGAAAGTGGAGGTGCCACAAAACTGCAATATGGTAAATAACAACTATAGCAAATTCAGAGGATATTTTGTTTATTCTTTGCCAGAAGTAGAATGAATGTTGAGTGACCAGCAATGGATTGATTTTTCTCTGTCAGCTAATCCTGTTGAGTGCCTGAATTGTACCTTTTATGCTACTGTTCCCTGAGATCCAAACATCTACTCAAGGTTTTCCTTCATCATGCACAGAACACGAAATACAGGAGTGAAAACTCAGCAAATAACTAATACAACTATAAATACAAATGGTTAACACACATTGGCGTGAGAGGCATACATTTTCCTCTGACTGGAGCTGCTCACACTTCCAGTAACTAATATCTCATTCAGAAGGTCTGAATTTCAGCCATCCCATAAAGCAAGGACGAGGGCTCACGGTCAGCTGCACTGTGGTGCACCAAGGCAGGCATGCCAGGTTTCTGTTATCATGGTGAGATTCCATCGCTGCATTAAGCCAAGTTGCTTGACAGCTATGAAAAAGACAGCTTCATCCACTTTTATCAGAACACTGACCTTCTCAGGAAATAATAGGATATATCCTGCTATCATTTCTCACATCAAACTCCTGTTGGGGTCAATAGGAATTTGGTGTAAAGATGTGAAATCAGTATTTGGCCCATAATGTTTAGTGCCACATAACAGGCTATTGGGAAAGGATCCAGCGTTAAGCATCAGCTCTCATTAACTACACTGCAGATTCCATTTCAAAAGACCTTCTGAAATTTATTGTGCAAATTAAGTACCGAGAGCCAGATCCTGAGCTGATGTAAATCAGAATACTCATGATGAAGTCAAAGAAATAAGGTCAATAAAAATCAGTCCATGAACTCAATACAGCGAAGGAAAACTACACAACAGAGAATCTGGCCCATTGAAGAATTCTTTTGTCCAAGCAACACTGCAGAATATTTTATCTGCAGCGACTGATCCTTTCTGCATATTCTGTGGCTCTTCACCTGTGGAAGGTTATAAGATGAAACTGCTGGGAACCCCAACCCAACAAAAGCTGTACCATGAATAAATTCAGTTCTGGACTGTAAAACAGCATTTTGCCCTACTATAACAAAAAACATTCTTTTCTGAATTTTGTGGTGGTCTGACTTTTCTTGCAATGGAACAATGTCATAATTTCCTATCTAACAAAGAAAAGGGGGGAAGTTCTCTTTTGCCTGCTTGCTGTGCTGATTTTTGTGGTTCTCTGTGTCATGTACAAAAGGAAATAGGCTCAAATGTTTATTTTGAAATGAAGCCACTGCTAAGTATGTAGCTTTCTCTCCTCTTGTTTGAATATGACTTACCCAATCTAGAGCCCAGGCTGATATTTTTGGATCCACATTCCTAAGAAAATACATTTGAACTACCTTACAGATTACAAGATTGTAACATAAGTGTTTGTAGAGATCAAAATCCTCCACACAGGCATTCAGTCAACCAGATATAAACATTTGGACAATAATTTTAATCAAGTCATAGAACTCATTTTTCCAAGCCACAAATATTGCAGTTTTTAACAATAATAATTTAGAGTCCCATAAATATCCTAACAAGGAAAAGGACTATTTTGTGCTAAGCACTGCACAAATGCCAACCAAGGTGAGAGTTACAAAAATAATAATACACAAGTCCTGTCACAACACAGTCCTCTCCCACACTCCAGAGAGCAAAAGATGGAGCAGTAAAAGCAAACCCACTTTGTGATACTTTAGTGCAACAAGCCATCTTCTCTCTGTGTATAATTTGGTTTCACAGGAAGTCTTTGCAGCCTTGGTATTTATCTGGTAAAACTAAAAGCTGGAGATGAATCTGGCATGTTTCTTAGACCATGCAGCATTCTGGCAGGTCCAGCAAAGCCCTAAATGGGGCCCACATAAAAACCAGCTCCATTACCCTCCTCCTTCTTTGCAATATTCCTTCAGCTTGTGCTGTAAGGCCATCAAAATATGAAATTACCTTAAATATGGAAGCTGCATGACAACATTTCAATTAAAAAGCTTTTAGGAAAGGTCACTGAGAGCATCTATAATATATTTCCAAAGGTCTTGGGATGAGGAAGGGTACAATATGGGTCACATCACAATTATGGTAAATTGGGTAAAACATAGTTTCCTGAGACTGCTCTGAGCAGAATAAAAGTGATTGAGAAAGTCACAATATGACAGGTATTAATAAGTACTACCTATCATAATGTCTGATATAATATCTTTTATCAAAAGGATCCCAGAGCACTTTGTAAAACTCTACATGGAGTAATTTCTTTTATCACTAACACATTCCCTTATTTCTGAGAAAGCAGTGCACTGATGAACTCTACACAGCAGCACAGCATGCAATTTTTCAGAATCCCTGAAAGTGAAGAATACCATTTCTGTTTGAAATTTGGGCAGGGAAAAGCTGCATTTGGGGGTAAGTTCTCACTAGCATAGTACATTTTCAATAGCAAACATCCTGAGGTGCTTCTTCCTTCTGTCCAAAGCCAAGAACATCCAGCACAGCTGAGCACTTTGTAACAACTTTTTTAGAGTAAGTTCAGAAGAGGAGCATTAGCTACTGAATCACCAGGAATATGCCCTTCGAAATCCATGCCCTGTACCGAGGTTTCCTGTCAAAGCACTACCTCAGATCAAGATGATCTGAATTATCAGACCTGAAAAGATTCCAGTCCAGGTGACACAGCAAAATCCCACACTCCTATGTTATTTAACAGAGGCAGTAAGCTCTGAAAAACCTTCCTGGAATCTTCCCTGAGTATCTAGGATAGATGACCTGCGTTAAAACCCATAATGTGTTTAAACAACAAAAAAATAACAAACAAGGAAACAGATTGCTGAAGAAGAAATCTTCAAGGGCCTGCCTCTGACAGGCTTGTCAATATTAAGTGAAAATACATGCCTAAAGTATGGAAGAGGATGAAAACAAAGCCCTGTTACCAAGTATAAAATAGTTCAACTTGGTTCAAACTACCATCTTCTTACTTGACTACTACTGCAGATACTACATCATCTTCCTTGAACTCTGTGCCCATTCTTAAAATATCTATCTATCTATCTATCTGCAGTGAAACAACAATGCAAAAATGTGATTGTTTGCTATGCCCATAAGACTGGGAGGAAGCATGCCTGATGCCAGAAGGATGCAAAATTACAGAGAAAGAGCTCTCAAAAAACAAATCTGTCTCTTGTGTCTTGGGAGGAGTTTGATTTCTGTGACTATGGATTTTTTCTGTGTATTATTATTTTTTTTTCTTTGCCTGTGAAGGCTAAATGAATAATTATATTGTAAGAGTTCAGCCTAAGAAAAGTTTTTATTTGCAAAGAAAGGTATACACAACTTCATTTGTTACTCTTAAAATCTCTCCCTTTCCAGGTCATACAATTGAAACTGTGCTGGGATTTTTTATAGGGTTTTTTATAATTTTGATGATGGCAAGATGAATATTCACTCTGTTTTTCAAAGTAAGGATAGTTCACGGTCTTTAAAAATATGTGAAGCTCTTTTATTGAATGCAGTATGTCTCAAATGAGGACTTGATTTTCTGAAATATGAAACCCTTCCATATTTACATGCATTTGTCTAGGTCGTGTCCCTCCCTTGCCTTGAATTTCTCCCTGACTTCAAAATGTTCTGGCAGGGACGTGTAGGTAAGAGAACATTGCAATCCTATGGATCCTATGGATAACCATTCCTGTCGCTTCTGTTATTTCCTAGAAATCATCTGAGATCTGCACATGGGGATTTCCTACCTCCCCAGCCCACCACATGTACATGTGCACACACACAAAGGATTATTTTACGCCGACATTCAGCTGCCAGCTCATTTTATCCTGGTCTTTATAAAATAATATCCTAAGTAGCCTATTAGCTTTAAGGTCAAAGTCTTTGTCTATTTTCTAAATCTGTTCTCTCCTCTCCCCCCCGCCCCCACTCCCACTTCCTTTCCTTTCATTACCCTTTCCTATCAATTATCTCATCCCTGCCTGCTGCCCATCTGAGCGAGCCAGCAGGACCCCCTCGGTGCCCGCCAGATTGTCTCATTCAGCGAGCTCTCAGGTTGCTGCTGATTGCCGTCTTTATTCATTACCAAAACACTTGCTACGCCGTGCTCGGGCCCTGGCAACCGCAGCCGAGAGGCTGCCAGCGAGAACGTAATTACTGGTACCCAAAAACAGAGGCTGGAGTCCGCTGTGAGTTGTCGGAGGCGGGCGGGAGATGGACCGGGCTGCGCTCCTGCGCCTGGAGCTGCCTCCGTGCTTGTCGGGATTTTGTTGGGGAGCGCTAATGACTGGCCCGATCCGCGTTTCTGACAGGCTTTATCCGAGACAAAACGCATCTCTAAACAAACACAGGTCTGTCAAGGGTAGCAATTTGCAGGTATGGAATATGGCAGGAGAGAGGAGCTTTGCGTGAGCTTTCATCGAGAGATTTATGAATTGTCTGCAGCCACTGGCAGTGCTTGGATGTGGAAGGTGTGCTGGGAGCCTTCTCTGATCTGTGGGAGGCTACTCTAAGGGCAGAGTTCATTTTCCGTATTTCTTTGGTGAACTAAAACAGTTATTAGACACCGTCAGGCAGCCTAAAGTCTCCCTAGTGATGATTCGCCTTCCCAAAGGAGCTGAATGTTACTTTCAAATGATCTCAGGCACGGATTATCCTTTTCTCTCCTTGTGTGCAAATTGCACAAGTTCTCATTTCATCCTCTGTATATATTGCCCTTCCCTGTAAAAACCCATCTTAAAATTTCACTCTTCCATTGGGGAAGTAAAGCTGAGCAGTGCTGCTGTTTCTAAAAAACATTTATTAGGGGAAGATCATCCGAACATCAGCTGAAAGCTTCTGTGTGTCTTTTGTATCTGCTCTTCAAATCCTTAATCTTTAAAGTGCTCACAAACGAGGAAAATGCCTTAATGCTAAGCAGTTCTAGCAGATTTGAAAGTTAAATTCAAGCAGCATTTATCTCACCATCAATGGGCAGGATTTATCCTATTACCTATCACTGCCACTGACAGGAATAAGTCCTGTGTATCTCCAACATACAAAGGGAAGCAGACCCATCTAAAACTTGTCGTATAAGAAAAATCACCTTTGATCCACCAGTATCAAACTGTATGGCAACAGTTATAGTGATAATACTGTATATCTCATGGAGAATTGATAAACTGAAAGGAAGCCAAAGAGATAATTAAAAAAAAAAAAAAAAGGAAAAAAAAAAAGCAAAAAAGAAAAGGAGAAACCTTTCATACCACAGAGTTACAAAGACCTTGCCCCTGGATTTGTTTGCAGTGCTTTGCTTAAGGTTTAATTCTATTGATTACACATTCCATTTTCCAAAGTGCCATTTGCCTGAAGGAGCAGGTGGTGTTTGCTGTTTCCATTTAACTGATATATTAGCCATGTGGTGCACTGCATAAGTGGGCAGTATTAATCAATTTACGGCAAGATGACAGAGAGAATCACTCACAGCAAAATTGCAAGGGGGAGAAAAAGGACAAAAGCAGGAAAATAATGACCATTAATGGGGAACTTGAAAACAGAAAAAAAAAAAAAAATCTGGGCTTTTAATACTTCTCTTTCATAACAAATGGAATTGGAAGAATTTAGGAGCAGCCAGTGTTTGAAAGGAGACAAATATCACTGTGTTCAGTGCAGTACTTTTTGTAAGCACTTTGCTGCTTGGCATTGTGTGATGAATACGCAGTCACAGACCTCGATAGTTGCTGAGAAACTTAGATTTCCCTCCCTTAAATAAAAGCAAAATGCATCATACGAGATCGAAGCTAGTACAGCTCTTTTTTTGGAAGACCCATTAAATTTCTATATATGAGAACCTTTGTTGTGCTATATTATTTTGGGTATTATTTTAATAAATATTTTCAATTTGTGAATTTATTATGAGGATTTCTATGACAATGAGGTGTTTAGGGTTCAAATCAGCAGGTTCTTTCTATCTGTAAGATTTTTATTTTTATTTTTAAAAAAATTGACCAAGTTGCACATTGTTCAGTAATTATGTTCCTTCAAAAATATATCTTGATTTAAATTCAGTGAGAAAATAGAGAAAGACACATGCAGAGGAGGGCAAGTGACTTCCTCTCTATTTGCAGTCACAAAATTCATACCTTTCTTCAGGAGTCACAGAAGTCAGAAAAGGCACCAAACTTTAGCTAAATAGTTTTGCACTCCAAATGGTTTCCTCAGCCACAAAGCAGTGGGAATAATGAATAGGCAGAGGAGCTTTGGGCTCCCCACGAGTGTCTCCATCAGGAACCTGGAGGGCCTTGCCTTTCCCATCATGTCAGTCCCACCAGAGGAGGAGCAGCACATTCCTCTGCCACAAATCTCACTTTTCTTTCTCTCTCCATCCAACATGTTCACCCTGGGTCCAGGCCGCCCTGCACTCCTGTGTCCCTGTTCTGCAAACAGAGAGATGTCCTGGTCACATCCACAACTGGGTCAGTTTGGATGGTCCAGCAAAGCTCCTCTGGTGAGCAGAAGTCAAATTCAGACTTCAAGGCCAGGCTGGGTCAGGCTCTGAGGAACCTGATCCAGTGAGAGGCATCCCTGCCCATGGCAGGGGGCTTGGGACTAGCTTTTATTATTATTTATCACATTATTCTGTGGTTCTATAAGCCACAGGAGAGAGCCAGGATGGCTGAAGATTCCTTGAAGTTTGCAGAATTAATGGATTCTGCAAGAAATGCAAACCCTCACATTAAATACCTAGCAACACACTGACAAAGAGCTGAAAGGAATGTGAGCCCGTGTAAAAGGACAGACTCCATTTAGGAAAACTGTCAGATGTTCCTGAACGGCATGTAATTCATCTCCTTTGTCTCCTCACACATGCTGTCTCCTATAAACTGACTTATCCCTAAGTATCTGATGCATTTTGTTCTTTAATATTCTATCCTTCCTTATTGTTATAAAGTATGATGATACAGTGAAATTATGCTTCATAAATTAACAAATAATAATAAAACACTGCTTCAGGAACTTGTCTAAATGATGTAATATTATCATGAATCATAGCCTTAATGAGGATAAAGGAAATATTTGACAATGGAGTATCATATTGCAAAATTCAATGCAATGAAGTTATAACAGCTCTCAGTAGCACCACATCATTAAATAAATTTAGCAAACTTTTCAATTAGTCACCACATCCTGAATGTAATAAACTTGTGGAGAGTTTGCTCTTGTATCTTTTGTGGTTTTTCTTTTTAGCATCTCTGGACAGAGAGAGAGTTTGAACATCTGAGCAAGTTTACAGGGTCTAAGTGAAGATGACAATAATGTGAAAAGCAGAACTGGGAAAATCACTTTAGAACATTAAGTGAAATTGTACATGGGCTAATTTACAGACTAGGGACTCTTAAGGGAAATTTCTTTTATCCTCCTGAGCTACTTCATAGCAAAACATTATCAGGAAACCATTTCAAAAAATCATGCCAGCTTAGGAATTGCCACAATTAATGAATCTCATGGACCAGTCTTCCCCATTGTTCTTTCCTTAACAATGTCTAATAGCTTGTATTTCGGAAGGAAATGGGCAAAAGCCCCACAGCCTTGCTGCACACAGCTGTAAGGTTACTCCCTTTGGTCTCCTCGCAACTGCTAAAATGAAATAATTTAATGCTGAAGCATATGCTTTAATATTATGGGAAACTTGTTAGGCAATTAGAACTCTAGCTTTCCTTTATAAGCATTCAAGGAGTTGGTCTTAGGGGAATGTTTCTGTATTTTTGTCTCTGTTACACCTGGCATCTAAGAGTTTCACAGCGGATTTTTTTCATGGTACTTCTCCAGCAGCAAGCACTGTTCTTGCCACCCTTTGGATAACCATTGTTTTTTGCAGATTTTTGTCTGTTTGCTGTGATTTTTGTTGCAATACACTATGTAAAGACACTGTAGAGCAGCTGCTGAGTGTTCCATCACCTTTGCCAAGCTTTGCAGCTCTCACTCATCCAGGCACACCCAGGATATGAGATGTTAATTAGTTCAGGAGATGCAGTGTGTCCACACACCAGTGGGAAGGACTACTCACATCTCTACCCACCGAAACAGAGGACATGGAAATAGAGCTGTGAATTTCTATTTGCGATTTCTGCTTTAGTATTCTCACTCAGTGCTTTTAGTATTCTCACTCAGTGCTTTCTGCTCAAACATGAAAATGTTTTTAGTGATGCTGTAAGTAACTGCAATAGATTACCACAAGTCACAATGCAGGAGCAATGGCCTTAACATCTCTACATTAATATTTTCATTGTTTTTTTTTTTTTT